>BSBM01000371.1:1392500-1472500 GCA_027924585.1 Larix kaempferi | reverse complement strand
CATCATCATCATCATCTTCATCAGCATCATCTTCATCCTCATCATCCTCGTCGTCATATTCATCATCATCTTCATCATCATCATCATCATCATCATCATCATCACCATCTTCATCTTCATCTTCACCACCATCTTCATCTTCATCTTCATCATGATATTCATCACCATCATCATCATCATCATCATCATCATATTCATCATCATCATCATGATGTCCATCATCATCGTCATCATGATATTCATCATCATAATCATCATCATCGTCTTCATCTTCATCATCGTCGTCTTCATCATTTGCTACTCCCCCTAGCCAAAACCCCCTCCTCTCCCTAGCCCTTACTAACCCTGGCTCTCTCAGTCTATCTCTCTTCCCTATAGCTCCACCTACCTCTAACCACACCTTCCATCTCTCTTTCGCAGATGCTACAACCAACACCCTCTCCTCTCTTGCTTTCTCTCTCCCTCCTTCCCCCCACCCCAACCATTACTAACCCCCTCTCTCAGTCTCTCTCCCTCTCTCTCTCGCCCTCGCTAACCCCGCTCCCATCCTCTTACCCCTAACTACCCCCCCTCCTAGCCCCTTACCCCTACCTAACCACCCCCCATCTCTAATCCCTAAACCCCTAACACCAAATCCCTATTTAACCTCCTAACCCATATAAACTATTAAATAAACTATTGAATAATGTTTTTTTATTATTTCAATAACGCTAGTGCGTTTATGAATAAAGAAGGCGCGGGTGTTTTGTTCAACTAGGTACATTATTTAGCCGTGCACCAAACATATTAAATACCTAGGTTTTTTTTAATATTCAAGAAACGCACGCACGTTTTGTGTGTCCATAATGCTTGGGCGTTATGTGTGTCCATAGCGCGTTATGTCTGTGCAAAAAAAATTGCAAAATGATTTTATCCTTCCACGTTCTACGTTTTCTCCTCCTGCCTTCCCATCTCCCATACAACACGACACTTCACAATTAACAGTCAAAGCATTGGAGGAAGCTCAAGACACTCCATGTTCACAATCAACAAGTTTGAAGAGTATTTTATAGTTGGCATTTGGAATTGAGGATTCCACATTCACAATTACCAAGCTTCAAGGGGATTCTTCATTCACAAATTCAAGCTTCAAGAGGATTCTACATTCACAATTTCAAGCCTCAAGGTAATTCTATATTAACAATATCAAGCAAGTTTGATGGATCTATATGAACACAACTGAAGAAGAATCTACATTCCATATTGAGCAAGCTTGAAATTTCTATATTCACAAATGAAGAATTTTCTATATTCACTAGTGAGGTAGAAACTTTACTTTCACATTTGGGATAGATTGATGTTCATCTATATTCACAATTGAGGAAGTAGCTATATTGACAATTGAGCAATCTTGAAGAACCTATATTCATAGTTGAGAAATAATTTGGATATTTGAATAATTGAGCACACCTCTAGGATCTACTTGCTTAGTATTGCTCATTGTGGTCATGGGGAATCCACTCAATCGAAAAAGGAAATCGGCAAGGAAAGAGAAGCCTCAAGAAACCATGGAAGAAGTTAGAGAAAAGAAAAGATTGGACATGTGGAAGCGAAGGAATTCCATGGAAATTCATCCAATTCCAACCATAGATGATGCCACGGTCATTCCTACCCATCCACCTCAAGAAATACGAAGAAATTCACTAGAGGGCCCTCAATTTCAACAACATTTGATGAACAAGCACCCCATGTCATTAGTGAAGAAGTAAGATGTAGGTGCTCATCGGGGGATGTTTCAATTCCCACATCAAGTCAACCTCAGAATATGGTAGTGAACGACTTGTTGGGTAGTGGTTATACAAGCGACGAAGTTAGAGAGGCATTGAGTGGAGGATTGGCAATGGAAGAAGCAAATGTTATGGAGACCATCCAAGAGAATGAAAGACAAGGGGCTCGTATGGAAACGCCGGAGCGTCCTGGTGATGGTGTACATGCTCCAGTTCCAACACCCTTACCTCCATTAGCAACTGCATGTCAAAGAACTCCGAGACGTATACAGGTTGATGAAACTCTCATTAGTTCACTTGAAGGTACATTGTCTAAACGTTCTATTGCTTATCAAACTTGACAAATACTTGATAACTATTTTTTATTATAAATGTGATGGGGACAAGTGCAAAATATTTTTATCATTGTTGAAATCTAGGCATATGACTGTTGTTAGAAGAACATTAGGGATAAAGATGGCCAAAAAGTTAGAACTAAGTTCTCATATCATTAAAAGTTTAGTACATGCATTTAGTACAATTGGAAAGAAATCTCGCTCAAAGGATCGCAATGCGGCTCATCGTGTGTTGTCACAATCAATCATTAACAAAAGCACTAGGGCACTTCGTTTTCTTAAACCTACATCCAAAATTGTTAATTTGAATGTGAAGACACTTCGTAGGTATTGTGTTAGAAGAGAACAACTTGAAACTAGTCAAATAGATGTTTGGGCCTTCATTGGCAGGTTGCCACGCTCTGATATGAAACTCATTGATGCGGTAAAGGGATTAGTGCAAGCTTTTTGGCATGACAACACTAGACCTTCTTCCAACCAAAAAGATGTATTAAAATTGAGAAGGGGTTCAAAGGATCGTGAACCACACATTAAACATTTTCTTGATATGACACAAACAGAATTATATGAGAGATATAGGAATGAACATAACGAACTTGACTTGGGCCAAAGATCCTTTGAAAAATGCAAACCATGGTATGTTAAAATAAACACAATTCGTAACACATGTTGTTGTCGATACCACATTGAGTATGATTACTATTATGACACATATACATATATTTTTCGTGTATTGCATAACACTCTTGTGCAGGGATGCTCAGCTGCATTACCACCGATTCCATCTAGAGACTTTATTCATAGCATCTTGTGTAGTAGGCCAAATGATTGCACATTTTATCAAAAAAATTACATAGATGGGACATGCACAGGGTGTGGTAGATTCGCATTATTGGACAAATGCATACATGTGATCAATGAGCATGAATGTGGGAGGCAGGAGGTGAACTTCCAGTCATTCAAATATGTCATGTATGATATTGTTGGAGGGAACGAAAGAAAAAAATACAATTGGTCACTTCTCAGGTTGGTAATGAGTTATTGAATACTATTTTTTCTTCAAATTGCAATTTCATATGTAACAATCTATTGATATAGGTATTTATTGTTGATCTACCAAGTACGGCTTTTCGACTTCATGGAGGAATTCTTTGAAAAGACACAACATTATGTAAAGCATGTGCATGTGGCTCGTTGGCAATATGAGCAGTTTAGAACGTGCAAGGATACATTTTGCATTGGGACTATCCTGTCAGTGGTCGATTTTGCGGAAAACTACACTCTTCAACCGCAAAATGAGATTCGGAGTGAATACTATCAATCAGATTAGGTCAACATAATGGTCCATATCACCTATAAACATGGGGCAGATAGTACTGAAGACAACAGGGTTATATTAAAGGAGTATCACTTCTACATAAGTGATAACAGGTATCACGACATGGCTTTTGTACAACACAGCTTTCAAATGTTCTACAATCACTTGAAGGATAATAGTGTATAGATGGAACAACATTGGATTTGGTTTGACAGTTGTGCAGGGCAATTCAAAAATGACCGTGTTTTCCAATGGTTGTGTATGCTCCACAAAAGGCACAAGGTGCCACGTATTTGGAACTATTTTGAGACCGGACATGGAAAAGGTGAACACGATGGAGCAGGTGCATGCATAAAGACTGCATTACGCAGACAAGAAATGAAGTTCACAGATGGACCTATCATCCGAAATGAAAAAAGCATCATTGAATGGTGTGCTTCAGTCATGGGGGAGGGAGCAAGAAGGCAGGAAGATCACTCAACCAAGAAAGCACATGTGGTTAGATATTTTTGGGAGGTGGTGGATGTAGATCATTCACAGTTATATGAGTGCAAGACCATCCAAGGAACTCATGCATTTCATTTGGTTAGAATGTCAGACAATGCTATACTTGAAATGTGGACAAGGAAACTATCATGTTTTTGTTCTCCATGCAGTAGTGGTGAAAGGGACAAATGTGAATCCATGGATTGGGTTGATGGATGGGACCGTGTATCACTCCCCATTGGTTGACGGATCGCTATAGAATTATCCTAGTTGGAGGAGGACCAAGCAAGTATTTCACCAGACTATGACCACATATCAGATCTCGTACAACGAGGTTCGATTAATATTATAATATTTTTGACAACTAGTTGTGTCTAATTAGCTATGTATATTTTTGATATTTTTGGCAACTAGTTGTGTCTAATTAGTTGACTAAAATGTTGGAACTATATTTTCTCCAGGGCACATATACGCAATGGTTTCCCCAAGATGCAATGCATGGCGCACTGACTATTGGCTGGCACGTTGCTTAGAGGGGAAGCTGTAACGTCCCCATCTCGACCCTATTGTATTAAAATGTAAATGATGTAATATTGTTATAAAATCATGGTGAGGAGCTCAAGGAAAAGGCCCCACCATTGATTTATTGATGCGTATGGTTCACATGCTAGCCAGGCACATTGGAAATTCAAACATCATGTAAATATGCATTTTAATAAAATACCCACAACTAGCTATGCAATGCAACAAGAGATGGGGGCATGATTTTACAAGGAATTGGGAGGGAAAATATTCAAACCCTTGGAGCCAATCAAGTCGAGCCAAGTGTCCATGAGAGATCCCGTCAAACCCTCAACTACCCATGTTGACCTTTGTACCCAATCATTGATTTCTCCCAAGAGTTAGTTGAGATAGTTAATGCCTTGGGGAATGGGAGGTATGGCTGTCCAAATTCGAGTATGGGCAAGCCACCCTGCATGGAAAATCATGTTTTTCTTCTTGGACAAGAAAGAGAGCCATGAATTGCTCCCCAAGCCATTATTCATCCATTAGTTTTGCTCTCTCACGAGTAGGGAGCTGGCTGGGCATTTTTCCCCATCAAACTTATGTGTTTCCCTTCATTCTCAGCTAGGAGAAGGGCGTTTTTGTGTTGTATACCTGTGGGGAAGAAGGGGAATGGAATTGGGGTTCCATAGAGACTGTTTTGCTATTAAATGCCTAGAGAGTTGGGGAGAAAACGTCTTCCTCCCTGTGAATGTTTTTCCCCATCCCACGATTCGTTTTTGGATGGAAACTATTGGGGAAAACCTATGGCCATCTTGTTGTAAATCCCATTGTTAAACATGTGTATCCCTTCCCAAGGATTGTGCTTGCTGTGTGAGAAAAGAGTATGTTGGGGTATGGGTTATGGGTATCTATTGTTTTGGCTTGAGCTTGAGAGTAAGCATCCAGGGTTCAAATGTAGCCTAATAAACCCAGCTGTGGATTGGCTTGGCTGAGATGAAATGAGTAATTGGCTGTGAATGAGTTGGAATGTCCCCTTTTCCTTGTAAGAATCATGCCCATCTTGGGGGTGGTCTCTGATTATTGAAATAATACAGGCTGGGCAGAGACCTATGGTTGGGTGGAAAGTTGCAGCGACATAGCTAGTTGTTTGGGACAATTGCACAATGAAGATAAGTGTTGTTTTTCTGTCTATGTATTTACTTCTGCAATGCTTAAATTAATGAATATTATTGATATGTGGATTGCATATGAAGAGTGTGTGGATATGTTTTATTTTTCTATGCATGTTTAAGTGATTTGCATCTACACACATAATCTTTTAATGCTGTGAATCTAATGAATGGGTTGATTTTTCTTGAAAAGCTCCATAGATTGTTAGCATATTCCCGTCCTCGAATTGGGTCCGCAGGAGGGTACGTTACAGAAGCAAACCCTAAATGTCCCATTGCGGGACTCTGAGGGAGTTGATTTTCCAATTGGGTCGATGGTTATAAAGGGAGAATATTTGAACCAAGTTTTCCACTCAACAAAAAGAAAAGGGTATACATATGAAGATTATAGACTAGGTGATATTGTATACCATTATACAAACTTAGTTACTGGCACAAACCTCCAGCTGCAAACAATGCCAAGGAAGAACTCATCAAAGGCACAATACTTATTGCCTTATTCCGAGCACGAGAGATTAAAGGAAACCATTGGTATTCGAGTTGATCCTGAATGTCTAGTCGAATGACCATAGGTAGGTAATCTGGAACGTGGTTTGCTTGTTTTATTGTGTACTATGTTATAGGTATGTGGTGTACATGTATGCTATGATTTTGTTTTGTGGTCTCACTGAGTATTGGCATTAATATTTTGAATATTGCAGCCATACATTGATAGCTTGATAGATTCATAAATTGCATAGACTTGGTACAACTTGATAAATTGCACAAGTTTCGTAATCATCATCATCATCATCATCATCATCTACATCCCCACCACCACCACCACCACCACCACCACCATCATCATCATCATCATCATCATCAACATCTTCCTCATCCTCACCACCACCATCATGATCATCACCATCACCATCAACACCACCATCACCATCATCATCAACGTCTTCATCATCATCACCATCATCATCTTCATCACCATCACCATCATCATTGCCATGTTTCGGTTCCTCATCAACATCTCCATCATCATTTCCATGTCTAGGTTCCTCATCAACATCTCCATCATCACATCTTCTTTGTCATCATCATCATCATCTTCATTGCCATCACCATCATCATCAACATATTCATCATCATCACCATCTTCATCATCATCACCATCTTCATCATCATCATTAACTCTAAATATAACCCTAATTCAATTTCCTTCTATAACTCTAATTTCCTTCATCATCATCACACTAGCTATACCTTCCCACTGGACAATTTTGCAAAGTTGACCCCCTGGGAAAAAATTGCACAGTCCCTTACTGAGAAAAACCCTAGTTTGCAGAATGCACCTACAAGATGACACGTGGGCCATGGGACCAGCGGAGAGGGGCACCCCTAGCACTGTGTTGATGTCCTAAATCCAACGGAGTCGATGGTTCATCGATCAGAGCCACGACTGTCATTCTATGGCTTGTTCCGTCCGGCATCCAAAAGGCCTGCATGGACACTTGCTGGATGCCTACTGGGGCATAGAACTCCAACCGTGCAGCAAAACCAGGTTTCAGTGAGTCCTGCAGGTGTGTCTAGGATGGTTCTGGCTACGAACGCTAGCCACAAATGTTCCCTGGACGATTTTGCAAAGTTGACCCCCGTAGGAAAAAATTGCACAGTCCCTCACTAAGCAAAACCCTAGTTTGCAGAATGCACCTAAAAGATGACACGTTGGCCATGGGATCGGTGGAGAGGGGATACCCTAGCACTATCTCGATGTCCTGAATCCAACGAAGTCGACGGTTCGTCGATCGGAGCCACGGTCTTCATTCTATGGTTTGTTCCGTATGACATCCAAAAGGTCTTCAAGGACACTTGTTCGATGCCTGCCAGGAGCATAGAACTCCAACCGTGCAGCAAAAAAGGATTCCGGGGAGTCCTGCAGGTGTGTCTAGGTAGGTTCCAGCTGGGAACGCTAGCCAGAAGTGCTCGGTGGATGATTTTTCAAAGTTGACCCCTGTGTGCAAAAATTGCACAGTCCCTCACTGAGCAAAACCCTAGTTTGCATAATGCACCTACAATATGACACGTGTGCCATGGGACGAGTGGAGGGGGGCACCCCTAGGACTGTCTCGACGTATTGAATCCAACGGAGTTGATGGTTCATTGATCGGAGCCATGGTCTTCATTCTATGGCTTTTTCCGTCCAGCATCCAGAAGGCCTTTAGGGACACTTGCTGAATGCCTACCGGGGGCATAGAACTCCAACTGTGCAGCAAAACCGGGTTCCGAGGAGTCCTGCAGGTTTGTCTAGGTAGGTTCCAGCTGGGGATGCTAGCCAGAAGTGCTCGGTGGATGAGTTTGCAAAGTTGACCCCCATGTGTAAAAATTGCACAGTCCCTCACTGAGCAAAACCCTAGTTTACAGAATGCACCTACAAGATGACACGTGGGCCATGGGACCGATGGAGGGGGGCACCCCTAGCACTATCCCAACGTCCTGAATACAACAGAGTCGACAGTTTGTCGATCATAGCCACAGTTGTCATTCTATGGCTCGTTCCATCTCGCATCCAAAAGGCCTTCAGGGACACTTGATGGATACTTGTCGGGGAAATAGAACTCCAACCGCGCAGCAAAACCAGGTTCCAGGGAGTCCTGCAAGTGTGTATAGGTAGGTTCTGGCTAGGAATGCTAGCCACAAGTGTCCGACGGACGATTTTGCAAAGTTGACCCCCGTGTGTAAAAATTGCACTTTCCCTCACTGAGAAAAACCCTAGTTTGTAGAATGCACCTACAAGATGACACGTGGGCCATGGGATTGGCAGAAGGGGGCACCCTAGCACTGTCCCAACATCCTGAATCCAACAGAGGAAATGTTCCTCGATCGGAGCCACGACCGTCATTTTATGGCTCATTCTGTCTTGCATCCAAAAGGGACATGCTGCAAGTGTGTCTTCTAGGTAGATTCAGGCATTCTTGAGGATCTAAATTTATAATTTCCTTCTGGGTAGATTCAGGCATGGAATAATATTTGGCAGCACTTCCAAGCTCCCGAGACCATTTGGTCAGGCACAATATGTGTGACTCCTTTGACGAAAGATAAATTCTGGTGTGGACGACAACATTTGATACACTAGCTAAATCTATGTTGTTGGAAGAACTTATAGATTTCAACAAAGGAGCATTTTGCAGGTGACTTGAAAATCCCTTCCAATTTTGAGCAATAAAACAAAGAAGTTCAACGTACAGATTTTCGAGCAAGCTTGTCAACCAATCGGACAACTGAATGCAGGGAGATAACCACGCCCAAAAAATTCAAGCTATTATAAAACTCTTGTTTATCAAGATAAGGATGGACTATGTGTGCATTACGAGAATATAGATGAATGAAGTCGCTTTGATGAACTTGTCCTCTTGCTTTCTCCAGAATGCATTTAAAAGAAGGGAGTATTGTCCGAGCTTCTGTTGGTTTACAAAAACGTTTATTCCCAAAGCTGATGTCACATAACACCACTTCTTCAGCTCTCAATTGGGTCTGAATGGCATCTCTAACTTGTGTTAGCTGTGGATAATGAGGAATATGAAAGGGAAGGTACCTATAGACCTAAGTTTTCGATGATAGAGGTTAATTACCACTTATCAGAGCACGAAATGCTGAACAAAAGGCTAATGGAACACAATGAAGGATTCCCTGGTTCCACTTGTTATTTAAAATGATACTTTCTCTTCATGAAACCAGTAAAAAATATGCTTGTATTACAAATGGAGATCCTGTTACAATTTTCATCGGAAGAAAAGCATAGATACCTACAGCCCCCATATTTCCTTTTGTAAGCCGCTCACCCATTGGAAAAGCTAATGTAATAGTCCATTTCCCAACATCTTTCCTCTACTCAACCCTACACTCATTTTCCAAATGAAACCGCTGCCTCCACATGTAATAACTACATTGTTTTGTCGAAAATTGATCTTCTTCTACTAACAAATGAAAAATGAAGGATTCATTGTCATTTCTACGACAAGTTCTAAGGTCAGTTTCTCATAAAACAGAGATTGTATAAATCCTGTTAAGATCGATATGTTCCAGCTCATGAACTGAGAGATTCTTTATCTTAGACATAAACAAAAGAGGTTCGGGATGAATACTAGAGAGTTGTTGTTTTACAGCTTCAACCTTCTCAGGATGTGAGGGTATAAAACGAGCCATAGAATAACGGTCGTGGCTCCGATTGATGAACTGTTGACTCCGTTGGATTTAGTATGTCGAGTAGTGCTAGGGGTGGCCCTCTCCGCCGATTCCATGGCCCATGTGTCATCTTGTAGGTTCATTCTACAAACTAGGGTTTTGCTCAGTGAGGGACTATGTAATTTTTTCCCACGGGGGTTAACTTTGCAAAATCATCCAGCGGGAACTTGTGGCTAGCGTTCCCAGATGAAACCTACCTAGACACACCTGCAGGACTCCCGAGAACCCGGTTTTGCTGCACAGTTGGAGTTTTATGCCCTCGGCAGGCATCCAGCAAGTGTCCGTGAAGGCCTTTTGGATGTCGGACGGAACACACCATAGAATGAAGACCGTCACTCCCATCGATGAACCGTCGAATCCATTGGCTTCAGGATGTCCAGACAGTGCTAGGGGTACCCCCCTCTGCCGGTCCCATGGCCCATGTGTCATCTTGTAGGTGCATTCTGCAAACTAGGGTTTTGCTTAGTGAGGGACTGTGCAATTTTTGCACAGGTGGGTCAACTTTAAAAAATCGTCCACTGGGCACTTTTGGATAGCATTCCCAATCGGAACCTAACTAGACACACCTGCAGGACTCCCTAGAACCCATTTTTGTTGCACGGTTGGAGTTCTATGCCCTCGGCATGCATCCAGCAAGTGTCCCTTAAGGCCTTTTGGATGTCGGATGTAACCAGCCATAGAATGAAGACCATGGCTCTGATCGACGAACCATCGACTCCGTTGGATTTAGGACATCGAGAAAGTGCTATGAGTGCCCCTCTCTGCCAGTCCCATGGCACACATGTCATCTTGTAGGTGCATTCTGCAAACTAGGGTTTTTCTCAGTGAGGGACTGTGCAATTTTTGCCCACAGGGGTCAAATTTGCAAAATCATACAGCGGGTACTTGTGGCTAGCGTTCCTAGCCGAAACATACCTAGACACACCTACAAAAATCCCCATAACCTAGTTTTGCTACACAGTTGGAGTTCTATGCACCCGACAGGCATCCAACAAGTGTCCTTGAAGGCCTTTTGGATGTCGGACGGAACGCGCTATAGAATGAAGACCGTCATTCCAATTGACGAACCGTCAACTCCATTGGCTTCAAGACATTAGGACAGTGCTAGGGGTGCCCCACTCCACCAGTCCCATGGCCCATGTGTCATCTTGTAGGTGCATTCTATAAACTAGGGTTTTGCTCACTAAGGGTCTGTGCAATTTTTGCACATGGGGGACAACTTTGCAAAATCATCCATGGGCACTTTTGGCGAGCGTTCCCAACCAGAACCTGCCTAGACACACCTACAGGACTCATTGGAACCCAATTTTGCTACATGGCTGGAGTTCTATTTCCTCGGCATGGATCCAACAAGTGTCCTTGAAGGCCTTTTGGATGCCAGACGGAACAAGGCATAGAATGAATACCATGGCTCCGATGGACGAATCGTCGAATCCATTGGATTCAAGACATGGAGATAGTGCTAGGGGTGCCCCTCTCCGCTGGTCCCATGGCCCATGTGTCATCTTTTAGGTGCATTCTGCAAACTAGGGTTTTGGTCAGTGAGGGACTATGCAATTTTTTCCCACGGGGGTCAACTTTGAAAAATCATCCAGTGGGCACTTGTGGCTAGTGTTCCTAGTCGAAACCATCCTAGACATACCCGCAGGACTTGCTAGAACCTGGTTTTGCTACACGGTTGGAGTTCTATGCCCCCGACAGGCATCCATCAAGTGTCCCCGAAGGCCTTTTGGATGCCGGATGGAACAAGACATAGAATGACGGTCGTGGTTCTGATCAACAAACTGTCGACTCCTTTGGATTTAGGATGTCGAGATAGTGCTAGGGGTGCCCCTCTCCAATGGTCCCATGGCCTACGTGTCATCTTGTGGTTTCATTCTGCAAACTAGGGTTTTGCTCAGTGAGGGACTATGCAATTTTTGCCCACGGGGGTCAACTTTGCAAAATCATCTAGCGGGCACTTGTGGCTAGCGTTCCAAACTGGAACCTACCTAGACACACCTGTAGGACTTCGCAAAACCCAGTTTTGCTACATGGTTGGAGTTCTGTTCCCTTGGCATTCATCCAGCAAGTGTCCCTGAAGGCCTTTTGGATGCAGGACGGAACGAGCCATTGAATGAAGACCGTCGCTTCGATCGACGAACCGTCGACTCCTTTGGATTCAGTACGTGGGGACAGTGCTAGGGGTGCCCCTCTCCACCGGTCTCATGGACCACGTGTCATCTTGTAGGTGCATTCTTAAAACTATGGTTTTTCTCAATGAGGGAGTGTGCAATTTTTTCCCACGGGGTTCAACTTTGCAAAATCTTCGGCTAGGCACTTGTGGCTAGCGTTTCCCTTCTTATGGTGAAAAATGGGATGGTGATGGTGACAACATGGGTAGGAAGAGCACGTTGATGATGATGATGATGATGATGATAAGGGTGAGGATGATGAACATGAGGGTGAGGATGATGAGGATGAGGGTGATGATGATGATTACGAAACTTGTGCAATTTAACAAAACAAACATAAGACCATGAAGATGTTGATGTTGATGATGATGATGATGATGAATATGATGATGATGGTGGTGGTGGTGATGAAGATGATGATGATGGCGATGGTGATGATGATGATGAGGGTGAGGATGAGGATGATGAGGATGAGGATGAGGATGTGGGTGATGAGGATGATGATCATGGTGATGGTGAGGATGTCGATGAGGGTGAGGATGATGAGGATGATGATCATGATGGTGGTGGTGATGATGATGAAGATGTTGATGATGAGGGTGATGAGAATGATGATCGTGATGATGAATATGTTGACGATGATGATGATGATGAAGATAATGGTTTACCGTGATGATGATGAGGATGAGGATGATGATGATGATGATGATGATGATGATGGTGGTGGTGGTGGTGGTGGTGGTGGTGGTGGTGGTGGTGGTGGTGGTGAAGATGATGATGATGATGATGATGGTGGTGGTGGTGGTGATGAAGATGATGATGGTTAGGGTGAGGATGATGATGATGAGGGTGAGGATTATGAGGATGAGCATGAGGATGAGGGTGATGATGATGATTACAAAATGTGTGCAATTTATCAAAACAAACATAGGACCATGAAGATGTTGATGTTGATGATGATGATGATGATGAATAGGATGATGATGATGGTGGTGGTGGTGGTGATGAAGATGATGATCATGATGAAGATGATGATGAGGGTGAGGGGGATGAGGATGGGGATGAGGATGAGGGTGAGGAGGATGAGGATGGGGATGAGGATGAGGGTGATGAGGATGATGATCATGATTATGGTGAGGATGTGGATGAGGGTGAGGATAATGAGGATGATGATCATGATGGTGGTGGTGATGATGATGAAGATGTTGATGATGAGGGTGATGAGCATGATGATCATGATGATGAATATGTTGACGATGATGATGATGATGATGATGATGATGATGATGAAGATGAGGATGATGAGGATGAGGGTGATGATGATGATTACGAAACTTGTGCAATTTATCAAAACAAACATAGGACCATGAACATATTATTTTCGTTCATCAATACAACATTATCAAGGAATATCATTAAACTAGTTAGGTATTTGATTTTCCATGGATTCTGGATGATTACTTTTGCATTATGACAGGTGGAAAATGGACATATGAAAGAGGTAAAGCAAAACTAGTGTCTTACATACTAGGGTTTAGTAAGGATAGGGTTTATATCTTCAACAATATTATGAGAGTGAATTCATGACCAGCTATTGGTTAGCGTATTTTAACAAACTAGGGTATATTTGTTACATATATTTGACCATATGTACATGAAGGCCCAATGAATTTTATTACACTTTAGTTATGCATTCCTTTCCATTCAATCAAACTGCATAGATTCTCATGTACATATAGTTTGATGAAATACAATAGCATTGATGAAATGTGTAGCATCTATTGGACTTCCTCTTAATGTCTGAAAATGTCATAGGATTACATTGATGGTATTTGTAGCATGTTACTATTATGACAGAGGGTTTTTCCTTGCAACCATAATCATGATCAATGGGTATGAACCCTTGGAGTTGACAAAAAACACAATTTTAAATTAGATATCAAATTAGCATGCATGTGCTAAGTTCATTGAACTGTTGAAAGATATTATTAGTTTTTTCCATTAAGATAATGTTTTCATAACACAATGGTGAGATGTTACTTGATCAATGCAATAAATGCAAGAGAATAAATATTGCTTGAAATGTAATTTTATAAATTTCAATAGCATAATTTATCAATTTGTGGAAGAGATGAGTCATCACAAGCACAAGTCGAAACTGAAGAGAAAATATGGAATATATTGATAGTCGAATGTTTGTAATACAAAACATGGGAAAGTAGCCAGCCCTGAAATGGCTTGTCAATGTACATGTATCCCTAAGTACAACAATGTGTACATGTATGTGAAAATACATCTATCCAAGACTATGCAACATCAAAAATCAATCTTTCTCTTGTTTTTCCTCGACTTTCCTCTATCGACCATCTCCTTGGGATTGCTCGACATATCAGAAGTCTGCAAAAAAAATTATTATTTTTATCAAATAACTGCACTAATACCCTACCATCAACAAACTTAAAAAATTAACTTGTGGCCAAATTATATATGACAAACACTCAGCAAGTCCTCATGGGGTATAGATGTGAGTGGTGTGCTCATGGAAGGCATCTCTATAGTTGTGCTCTACAAATAAAAGATCATGTCTCAATTAATTCAACAATTCAACATTGATCAACGTGTTTGGGTAAATTGAATAAAAAAACTTGGTCATTAATGAACATCTCACCGCAAGAGGAGACCTAGTCAGAACCATGGATTGAGCAAAGGGGCCAAACACTTCTACTGCTAATGGCTACAATCACCAAATGGAGAAATAGTTAGACATGCATGAATAAACAATATAGTAACATGGTTAAATGCTATGTATTGTGATTGTCCAAATAGTTACCTTCGTATGACTCATGGCTATTGTAGATGTGGCATTGAGTGCAGCATCAATGATCTTTGTTAGGTCAGGGGTAGATGGATATCTCATGTGTCTTCTATAGAGGACATCCACATTATTTCCAGGAGTGGAGCCTCTCTTGTACACTTGTCCCTTTTGCACATTGGGACTATGGGGAGATCGAACTGCTGACAGTATCGAACATATATCTGGTGGTGGCTACAACCACCAATACTGACGTAGTTAGAAATGCATTGATCAATGGAATAACATGTATTAACAAAATGAAAATGATGAAATACATACCAATGTACTGTATATGTCAATCAATTCTAAGAAACGGTCCGTCGTCCATTGTGTCTCAGTGGGCACACTATCGATTGTATTCCCACCAAGGGGGAGCTCACTAGATGAAATCATTTCCATCTAATGGGGATCTACAACCTACCATTTAGAAAATTGTAAATATTAGATCATGTAGCATTGATTAAGTAACATGTGATAAAAAAATAACATGTCTTGAAATAATATCATGTTGAAATAGTTACCTCAACATGAGATGTTGTCACTGAAGGTATGACAACATCTTGTAACTCAGAAAGTTCTACTGCATGAGCCTCTTGGCCCTCATGCCCTTCTTGTGGCAACTACAAGTTTTAAAATCATTAAAATATTAACAATCTATATATGTGTATAGTAAGGAAAAATAATTTACAAATGACACTAAATTGTTAACTAGATCTACTCATGTATTAAAATAATGTCATGTTGAAATAGTTACCTCATTGTGAGTTGTTGTCACTGAAAGTATGGCAACGTCATCGTCATCATCATGCGGTGCTGGTGCATGAGCCTCTGGACTATGCTCTGCATAATCAGTGCAAAGGTCTTCAACCCCATGCCCTTCTTGTAGTAACTACAAGTTTTAAAACCATTAAAAATATTAGCAATATATATATATATATGTGTGTATAGTAAGGAAATATAATTTAAAAATTACAGTAAATTGTTAACCACTTACTTACCTGTGTGAAATACCCAGTAAAGGTATCATCTATTCAGACAAGACCAAAGCAAGGATCGCCACATACTATGCATGGGTGGGGTTGATGTCTGTGCTCATGCTGTGTAGGTACAGTGCCACTACTAGATGCTCCTTGGCCACTTGAAGGTGGTGGATCTACCCCACCGGGAGGTGGTGGATCTGCCCCACTGACAGGTGTTGGCTCTACTCCAACCATAGAGGGTGGATCTAATGGGCTTACCTGGTGCATACCATGAAGATACATGGTATGGAGAACAACCTCCTGTGCCAATAGTAGGAAGGAATCTTGTGTCTCTAGCACCAACTGATGTGTGGGCGGCACATCTGGCTTGGGTACCCTCCTAAGAGGTGAAGCTACGGGGCGATTGGGATCTATGTGCCTCACATTGGGACGTTGCTGAGGCATCCCCATCCCAACACCCTGGTACTCCAAGATATCAAAATAGTTAACATGCTTCCCCGGCACAAACTCTACGTACATCTTTCTCAGAAAATACAAGGGCATTTCCATGTTGTTGTGTGGTGGTGCATCAAACACCATGTACCATTGGTCCATCTAGTTATCTATGAATGGTTGATATGTACACCACTCGATAGAAATGTGCCTTTTGTTTGCATTAGGGACTTCACCATCCCATGGATTTCTAAACAGGGAAAAGATTTGTTCTTTTGAGATTTTCAACTTCTTGACTTCGCTGTAGCTAAGTCCATCTGCATATTGTTGCCTCTTTCTTTCTTTGAATGTGGCAATATCGTGCAAAGCACCAGTAGACCTACTAAAGGTCTCTATCATTGCATCCAATTTGGATGCAAGCATAACATGCCTGTCATCAACAATAGTAATTGAGGCTCGAATTTCTCTGAGCCTCTGAATTTCTCTTTGGATGTCAGAGTGGGCATCCATGGTCGTCACTACAAACAAAAAATAAAAATAAAAATCATTAGAAACGTATAAATGTGCTATAATGACATCTCTCAAAAATGAAAAATGTACAAACTTTGTGCAAGAACGAATACATTACAATCATAAATATCATCTTAGGCATACATTACAAACATAAATATCATTTCATATGACCATTGCAGGCATACATTATGGGTCATTGAGGGCATAAGGGTGGAGACCATACGGGCATAAAGACCATGATGATGTGGCAAAGATATGTATTTTTATTGGTTAAACTGAGGCAGCCTATTGATGGACATAGTGAAGACATGTTGGTAGAATGATGAAGAGATGACTAATGATATGGGCATAATGTTGTGATGTGCATATGGACAGTGTAAAGTGTATGAATGGAGATATGGAAGCAGATTGATATGACATGAATAATGATGACATAATGAAGATGTGATCTAATTGGTGATATTTGTTGATGGACAGAATGGAGTTATATTGAATAATGAGTGCTTGATGAGAATGATGAAGTGCTTTGGAAACAAACAAGGGCTTCTGGTTGAAGATGTATGTAATCTAGAGACTTAAGAAGAGTCTGAAATATCATTTGTAAATCTATGGTTGTTGGGGTGTTGGTGTATCCCAGTGAGTTGTAGCTGACAGAATTATCTTGTGAATAGGATTTTCATTGATGACAACATTAATGACAAAGGTGTAAATGGAATGACGACAAGCAAACAAGGTGACTTGAAAAGGACTTGGAAAAGACAAGACAAAATACAAGGTGATGGGAATTGGCATTCCTAATGAGCCAAATGACCCATACTGTGGTCATTTGGAGTTGGTCCTAATAGCATAGACAAGGATGACTTGGATATAACAAGTTACATGAACAAAGAAGCATGAAGTGAACAAAGAAGCTTGAAGTTGACACTTGGCAAGGAGATTGCGGGCATCCCTTATGGCATCTGCAGGAATCCAAAAATGAAGTTGATGGACATGTGGGCATGTGGACAAGGTGACATGCGGGCATCTTGAAGATGCATATGCAGGCATATTTGTGGAAGCTGCAGGAATCCTAGAGGCATGGAAAAGACCCCCATGTGGGAAATTGAAGAAGGTCTAGCTGTAGGCATGTTCAAAGGCATAAATTTGGCCCTTGCGGGCATGAGTTACAAGCTAGTGTGGGCATGTTGGAAGCAAAAGAAAATGGTGATGATGTGGGCATGAAGACCACGTTTAGGTGGGAAAAAGAAAGTCTAAATAAATATATACATGTATATATTTATAATTTATGAGGTGTTTATGGAGCAACAGTAGAAATTAGAGTTTAAACTTTATCTTTGGATTAATTGGGGCTACAGTATGCTGATGTGATGCTAGTGTACAAACTAAGATGCTAATGATATGTATGGACAGAATGAATTCATGATTATTGGGGCTACATACGATGAACAAAATGTTGATCTAGGGTAGCATGAAACATGGACATAATGCTTGCTTGGGTTATGACAATTAATGATAATCAGAATGATGCTATAGACAGATATGTTGGGTGACAATGATGATTGATGTGATCAGTGAGCCATTGTGTCTAATAGGGTGGATGTAAAATTCATTAAAATTTTAAAATTTTATGTTTTGGCATTTCATTTACAAATATTTTTAGGTGACAATGATGATTCATATGATCAGTGAGCCATTGTGTCTAATAGGGTGGATGTAAAATTCATTAAAATTTTAAATTTTAAGTTTTGGCATTTCATTTACAAATATTTTTAGATTAGGGAAACATAACAATTTATAAACTTAATGACGAGATAAGGCAATGATTTAGATGCTTACCTTTCCAATCGTCCTTGCAACATGAATTTGGGATTGTTCAGCCTCCAAATCTCCTCGGTTGAGCTTCTCCAGTGCGTTTTGGGAAGGCGAAATCGCTCGAGCATTCGTGCTTGGGTAAAACAGTGTCACAGTCTGTGGCACTATTTTTTTTTGTTATATTAACCATAACACTCGAGCATTATGGTGATCACCATAATGCTCGTGCATTATCATGATCACCATAATGCTCAAGCGTTTTCTAATCCTATCCTACATGTTAAATGACATGGCAGGTTCAAAGCCCGCCATTCCTAGTTTTACATAATGCGCGAGCGCTGTGGATTTACACAATTCTCGCACATTTCACATTTACCCAATTGCATCTAAAAGGTCCCTCAACTTCCTGTGAGGGCCCATATCTTTTCATGCGATCATTTATGGATTGTTCCTGTGCTTTGAGCCCATGTGCGATGTTCTCCTAAAGACCGTGCAACATAAAGATAGGCAAGGATATTGTTTAATATTTCAATTAATTAGTTTAATGTTTAACTAATTTGTTTAATAACTAACATAGATCCATCTTACACCTGTATCTATCAAGCACCGAGAGGGATCCAATTTCTTGAGGTGTATTTATTTTTTTAAATTTAAACTCAAGAAATTTGATCTCTCTTGATTGATAGATCTAGGTTTAAGTTTTAAGTTTTTCTTTTATAAATGAACATCTATTTTTTAATTACTTTTCATAATATTTTATTTTATGAACCAACATGGATTTTTCTTAAATACTTTCCATAATTTTTTTATTTTATGAGGCGACATGAATTTTTTTAATTACTTTGTTAGTAACAAATGTTACATCACAAACATTACAACATCTCGCTCATACTTGGCTGTAGAGCACCTCGTTTTTCTCGGTGCAACCATGGATATTGTAGGAGATGGCAAAACGGTTTTGTTCTCCTAGCCATCCCTAAAAATATTCCTTTGGTAGGGAAGCACCTTTATTTCCATGTGTTCTACCTCTTTATTAAGCTTATGCTTGATATTGAGGAAACACATCGTAGAATAACATAGTTAGAGAAAATCCTCTTTGAGTAATATTTGTTTCTAATCAGTCCTTCATAAGATTTTTTAGTTGTAGCAATTAGATAATAAGATTGAGATCTGATATTGAAAATGTTCATAGGATTTTTCAACTTTAACAACTAGATGATCAAATTTGAATCTCCAATTATGGTGATATTGAAGGTATTACAATTGAGTAACAAATTAATGCATTGGAGTGCCACTACTTCCTTCACCTAAATGCTTCATGCAATCCATAATCCCAAAGTAATATCTAATACTTGATTCCCATTGGGATAAAAGAGAATCTATCATCCCATTTACTATCACCTCATGAAAAGTTTTTAACATTGTAATTTATGAAAACTATTATTTTCTATAAAAAAATTAAAAGAAAAAAAAATATTAAAACTAATAACAATTTTTAATCTAAAAAGAGAATCCCTCATCCACATCACCGCCACCTTATGCACAATTTTTAACTTTATTACTTTATTGAAATGATTATTTTCTATAGAAATTAACAAAATAACATTAAGGTTAATAACATTTTTATCTTCATAGGGAGTTGGAGACCTGTGTGGAGTTTTTGTTCTCAACGTGTTTCACACTCTATAGTTGAGTCCATCTAGATCTATCATGCTCCAGTAAGGATTAAATCCCCCAAATTTCAATTCCTTTCACACTTTTCCATTAACATAAATAACATGAATCATAAATTTTAAGGAATTTATAAGAACTATATAAACAAGGAAAATCCATTCTAGATAAAGAAAAATATGTGTATGTGTGATGAATTTTTCCACCAATTAGGTTGCTAAGGAGTGATTTGTCACGCAACCATAAAAATTTATTGTACATTCCAAACCCAAGGTGGGTTGTAATATCAACAAGGAGAGGAAGACAACTATGCTACTCTAAAGGCCACAATTCTCAAGAGTCATAAAGATAAAGATATCTACCATCATTATTTTCCTCTAGACCTCTCATCCATCCTCTAATGGACTAGACTATAATCTCACTCATCCGAAGGCCACAATTCTCAAGAAGCCGTAAGGAGAAAGATAACTACCATCATTATTGGCTTGTATACCTCTCACCCATCTTGTGTTTGACTAGGATCATGTTTCTCTCATCTAAACACAACACAAGAGAAGAACATTGGCTCCATTTTGGAAATTCTTGACAAAAACATATGGTCACTTAATATGGTTAATTAGCTACATATTGCTACAATTATATTCATAGGAAATATAACCACAATTATTCATGTCATAACCAATTGATTTATTCTCCTAACAATCACAAATCCCTTAGCCATTAGCTTTCTCTAACTTCATGTTGAAGGGATTATAATCTAGGTGAGAGGAATAACAATTTGAGAACTATGTAGGTTTTTGCTAACAATATGAAAATGAAGAATGAGATGAATAAAAACTAAAAAGTGAAAAAAATGAATGAAATTTATTAAAAAAAAATTAAATGTGACTACTTACACTTAATACATATAAGTGAAATATTTACACCCATAGGTGTTTATATATTATCCTAAGATTTTGGACTTCCTTGAGTGGATCAACAAGATTAAACTGAGTGTAACAAGTGTAGAGTGAGAATTCATTTCATGGTCGTCGTATTCTTGTTATGCTCAAATGCATCTTGATTAAGATTTAAATAAGCTTTAGTTAAGCGGTGGTTAAGAAAAATGGTATTTTATTAAATAGTATTTGTTTTTATGTTTATATTAATTAATTTAATGTTTATGTTAGTTTAATATTTATATTAATTAGTTTAATGTTTAACCATCTTAAACCCGTATCTATGAAGCACCAAGAGGGATCCAATTTCTTGAAGTGTATTTTTCTTTTTTAAATTTAAACTCAAGAAATTTTATCTCTCTTGATTGATAGACCCGAGTTTAAGTTTTAAGTTTTTATTTTATAAATGAACATCTATTTTTTAATTACTTTTCATAATATTTTATTTTATGAACCAACATGGATTTTTTTAAATACTTTCCATAATTTTTTATTTTATGAGCCGACATGAATTTTTTTAATTATTTTGTTGGTAACAAATGTTACATTACAACATCTCCCCCATACTGGGCTGTATAGAAACAAGGTGCTCTACAGCCAAGTATGGGGGAGATGTTGTAACGTTTGTGATGTAACATTTGTTACTAACAAAATAATTTAAAAAATTCATGTCGGCCCATAAAATAAAAGATTATAGAAAGTATTTAAACAAAATCCATGTTGGTTCATAAAATAAAATATTATGAAAATTAATTAAAAAATAGATGTTCGTTTATAAAATAAAAACTTAAAACTTAAACCCCGATCAATAAAGAGAGATCAAATTTCTTGAGTTTAAATTTAAAAAAAGAAATACACCTCAAGAAATTAGATCCCTCTTGGTGCTTGAGCAATTAGATAATAAGATTGGGATCTCCAATTATGGTGATATTATAAATGTTCATAGAATTTTTCAACTTTAACAACTAGATGATCAAATTTGAATCTCCAATTACGGTGATATTGAAGGTATTACAATTGAGTAACAAATTAAAATTTTTTCCTTCACCTAAATGCTTCATGCAATCCATAATCCCAAATTAATATCTAATACTTGATTTCCATTGGGATAAAAGAGAATCCATCATCCCAATGACTATCACCAACATGAAAAAATTTTAACATTGTAATTTATGAAAACTATTATTTTCTATAAAAAAAATAAAAATAAAAAACAAATATTAAAACTAATAACAATTTTTAATCTAAAAACAACAGAATCCCTCATCCACATCACTACCACCTTATGCACAATTTTTAACTTTATTACTTTATGAAAATGATTATTTTCTATAGAAATTAACAAAATAACATTAAGGTTAATAACATTTTTATCTTCATGGGGGGTTGGAGACCTGTGTGGATTTTTTGTTCTCGATGCGTTTCGGACTCTATAGTTGATTCCATCTAAATCTATCATGCTCCAGTAAGGATTAAATCCCCCAAATTGCAAATCCTTTCGCACTTTTCCATTAACATAAATAACATGAATCATAAATTTTAAGGGATTTATAAGAACTATATAAACAAGGAAAATCCATTCCAGATAAAGAAAAATATGTGTATGTGTGATGCTTTTGTCCACCAATTGGATTGCTAAGGAGCGATTTGTCACCCAACCATAGAAATTTATTGTACATTCCAAACCCAAAGTGGTTTGTGATATCACCAATGAGAGGAAGACAACTATGCTACTCTAAAGGCCACAATTCTCAAAAGTCATAAAGAGAAATATATCTACCATCATTATTGTCCTCTAGACCTCTCACCCATCCTCTAATGGACTAGACTATAATCTCACTCATCTGAAGGCCACAATTCTCAAGAAGCCATAAAGAGAAAGATACCTACCATGATTATTGGCTTGTAGACCTCTCACCCATCTTGTGTTTGACTAGGATCGTGTTTTTCTCATCTAAACACAACACAAGAGAAGAACATTGGCTCCATTTTGGAAATTCTTGACAAAAACATATGGTCACTTAATATGGTTACTTAGCTACATATTGCTACAATTATATTCATAGGCAATATAACCACAATTATTCATGTTATAACCAATTTATTTCTTCTCCTAACAATCACCAATCCCTTAGCCATTGGCTTTCTCTAACTTCATGTCGAAGGGATTCTAATCTAGGTGAGAGGAATAACAATTTGAGAACTATGTAGGTTTTTTATAACAATATGAAAATTAAGAATGAGATGAATAAAAAGTGAAAAAAAAATTGAATGAAATTTAAAAAAAAAAATTAAATGTGACTACTTACACTTAGTACATATAAGTGAAATATTTACACCAATAGGTGTTTATATATTATTTGAGATTTTGGACTTCCTTGAGTGGATCAACAAGATTAACCCGAGTGTAACAAGTGTAGAGTGAGAATTCATTTCATGGTCGTCGTATTCCTGTTATGCTTAAATGCATCTTGATTAAGATTTAAATAAGCTTTAGTTAGGTGGTGGTTAAGAAAAATGGTATGTTTATTAAATAGTATTTGTTATTATGTTTATATTAAATAATTTATTGTTTATGTTAGTTTAATATTTATATTAATTAGTTTGATGTTTAACGTTTGTTTAATAACCATCATAGATCATCTTAAACCCATATCTATCAAGCACCGAGAGGTGGTATGGGGAGATCTTGTAACATGTAATGGATGTAACATGTAACGTTTGTTCGAAAATAATAAAATGTAAAAAGTAATAGTATGAGGGAGATCTTGTAACATGTAACAGATGTAATAAAATGTAAAAAGTAATAGTATGGGGGAGATCTTGTAACATGTAACGGATGTAACATGTAATGTTTGTTCAAAAATAATAAAATGTAAAAAGTAATAGTATGAGGGAGATCTTGTAACATGTAATATATGTTAAAAAAATACATTTACTGAAGTTTTATAGTGATGTTTTTTTTGCAGATATAATGGATTTAAATTTGATGATCCTAGAGAATTTAAATTTAGAATTAAATTTACAATTTAGATTTAGATTTAGATTAAAATTAAAATATAGTATAATATTTATATTGAATTTAAATTTATATTTAGAGTTAAATTTATAATTTATATTTATATTTAGATTAAAATTAAAATATAGTGTAATATTTATATTGAATTTAAATTTAAATTAACATTTAATTTAAATTTATATTTAAATTAAAATATATATTAATTTTTACATATAAGTATATAAGTTCTTTACATTGTATAATAAGAACTACATGTGGTATAGTGCTAAGGGTGTTGGGATGATGGGTGTAAGGTCCAAGGTTCAATCCTCTTGGATCACCTACTTTTTCTTTAAAATATAGAATTTCGTAAATATATTGAATTTCATGTAAAGTGTGTTTTAGACTTGCATGGATTTCGGTGTATGGGGTCTTTTTATTGCATTTTTTTCAGTGTAGATGTTATTCTGTGGACGCATTGATTTTAGTGTGTGGATGCATAGATTTTAGTGTATGGGGTTTGTTTGTGCTAGAAATTGTCCCTATACTACAAAGGGAACAAGCTAGTACAATCTCAAAACATAGTTTAAAGAAAGCAGAATAAATGTGTTTGTTTTTGTATTTTTGGTTTGAAGGTTTCATTCACAAGAAGGTAATCAATCATCAAACTAATGCAAAAACTAAATCATTTAATAATATCCAAGAACTGAGATATAAAAATGTAAGATAATAAACATACACCACAAACAAGCATTTGCACTGTACTGGTTAAGTCCACAACACATGAGCATTCACATGAGAAATATTTTTAAACAAGGAATGAAATCATAAGTTGAGTGGTCAAAATGGCCATAAACATAATCAATAGATAAAATAGAGTGGCTTATATTCATGTATAAATCAGTCTCGGTATTCAAAGCTTACATAAGAGTCATTTGTATCAGTCTGAAATGCTTCCAATGCTCTTAGCTGTATATCCTTATTGAAACAAAAATCGAACCCCTCTAAACTAACTTTCTTCTTTTTATCCTTTACAAAATAAAGCAGTTTCATAACTACCTTTTGGTCTATCTTTGAAGTAATTACATTTAAGAAATCACATCCTAACTTCCAATCTTTAAAACAACCTATTAACAAATATGTATATGATAACAAAATAAACTAGTTGACAGCTGGAGATTAGGTGGTTCATAACTTCTTGGCAGCCTCAGCCAGCATGGCTATGCCTTCCAAGGCATAGGATTTCTTCTTATGTTGATTTTGTTGTGTCTCCATTCCTCAAACTTTGTTAAGTAATAGCTTCTTCTGTTTGCTTAACTCTTCTATTTGCTTTGCCATTTCTTCATCCTGTACTTCTACCTGTCCTTTCCTCCTTAAAGCTTCTTTGGCTACTGAAATTAGTTCTTGGTAATGAGCATTTATGTCTTCTAAATCCTCCCTTAGCCTTTTATTAGTATTTCTAAGCCTCTCATTAGACTCATTCAAGAATGTTTCTTGGGACCTATACTGTTGTATTGATTTCTTTAAGTTATCAATCTCTGTATCCATCTGAACATCTTGATGTATACTTGAATGTTCTTCTGTGTTTTTGTATTTTTTGTTTGAAGGTTTCATTCACAAAAAGGTAATCAATAATCAAACTAATGCAAAAACTAAAGCATGTAATAATATCCAAGAACTGAGATATAAAAATGTAAGATAATAAACATAAACCACAAACAATCATTTGCACTGTACTAGTTCAGTCCACAACACATGAGCATTCACATGAGAAAAAACTTTAAACAAGGAATGAAATCATAAGTTGAGTGGTCAAAATGGCCATAAACAGAATCAATAGATAAAATAAAGTGGCTTATACACTACAACAAAATAGCTCTTTAGGGGCGGTTTTGTCTTGCGGGGGTTTTGGTAACCCCCCCCCTAAAAGTTTTTTCAGACATTTGGAGGCGGTCTTCTAAAACCGCTCCTAAAAGTCATGGAAATTGGACTTTTGGGGGTGGTTTTTTTTCAACCGCCCCCAAAAGTCCTGAAATTTGACTTTTGGGGGCGGTTTTGGGAAAACCCCCCCTAAAAGTCACGAGAATTGAACTTTTGGAGGTGGTTTTTTGGGAACCCCCCTTAAAAGTCCTGAAATTTGACTTTTAGGGGTGGTTTTGGGAAACCCCCCTAAACATCATGAGAATTGAACTTTTGGAGGTGGTTTTGTGGGAACCCCCTTAAAAGTCTTGAAATTTGACTTTTGGGGGCGGTTTTGGGAAAAGCCCCCCTAAAAGCCCAATTCTCATAACGTTTGGGGGCGGTTTGTCAAAACCCCCCTAAAAGTCATGAGAATTGAATTTTTGGAGGCGGTTGTTTGAAACCCCCCCTAAAAGCCCAATTCTCATAACGTTTGGTGGCGGTTTGTAAAAACCCCCCCTAAAAATCATAACGAGCAAATGGAATGGTTAGTCCAAATCTTGCACAGAGAGAGTGCATGAGGATAGAGGTGGTTCAAACTCCCATAAGGTTCAAATTTTTATGCATATGGAGTCTCTTACACTCTTCATGGACTTGTTCTCAACCCCCATGCTCTCATAACTATGAAAATTTCATGGTTAATCTAGCTCATGGTATATCAAAAGAATAGTTATAAAAGAAACATGCCTAGGGATTCACTAGTTGGGCCTTAGCTTTCAACTCTACATTTATATCCCATCATTATATCCAAATATTTACAATGTGACCCAAAACATCAAAACAATCAAAATGGGAATATTATAATTTAAATATTATCTTTAACCAGTCCAAACCATAGCTTCTCTATCTAGGATAGCAAACATGGGAGAGATAACTTCTAATTATCTATATCAGAACTAGTTAGAGCCCTGCAATGCTTCTTTCCTCCATGAAACCTAGATCCTAATATAGCATGTGTTGTATCTATGATGATGAAACAACATAATTCTTCCTAAAAGGGCGTTGGTTACCCCTCATGCTGAATAACCTTTGCAACGATTGTCGAAGGCAAAGCCACTACCTTTCCATCCTTTTCTAGATTAGAGCAAACCCTTGATTTGTTACCAACTTTGAAATTATTCTTTAAAAACCTAGTTGTTTCTATTTATTCTCCTTTTCTTCCACCAACCTTTGTTAATTCATTATTTTTTCCTAGATTTGTTGTTTAACCTATTAGTACCTTCATCATTCTCTAAAACCCTTCTCCCCGAGATTTTGATATATTGTGTGGGTTTGGACCAGAGTTTTTAATCACAATAACTATAGGACTATTCCCCAACCTCCCTTATTTTTTGGCTTTGCTATCAGACTCCATCTTGCCAAACTGTAACCCCCTGAAATTCCAACTGAATTTGTCGCAACACAGTTCCATGTCAAACAAACTTTTAGAAAAAAATCTTTAGCTCTAACATGATCCAGCATAGTCTCTTGAAGAAACACAACATCAGGTTTAACTATAGACAAAATCTCCTTGAGGGCTAGCATCTTGGAGGAACCCACAACTGAACTGCAGCTAGTAGCCCAAAACTTGTTTCCATTAAGTGGAAATCCAGTTTTTCAGTCATAGCTTTTGTCATCCAAATTTTGTCAGGTGGATTTTAAAAAATTATCCCTCTAAAAGTCTTGAGAATTGAACTTTTGGCGGTGGTTTGTAAAAACCCTCCTGCAATTGTTAAATTATCATGACGTTTAGAGGGGGGGTTAGAAAGGATACTCCTAAATATATGTTTCAAGGACATTTTTTGAAATAAAAATCAAAGAATTTTACTTTTGGAGGTGGTTTTTTAAAGACTACTACCAAAAAATCAATTCTCATGACTTTGGGGGTGGGGTTAGAAGGACCGCCCCTAAATATATTTTTCAGGTATGTTCTCAATATCCATCCTCTCAAAGACTACTAAAATTTACCACTAATTATTATATAATTGACCCCTAATTAACCTCGTATTTGACCGCTAATTACCTCCAATTATCACTCATTGCACCAAAATGATCCCTACTTGATCACTAATTACCCCTAAATAATCCATGCTTACCAGTAATTAACCCTTGATAACCTCTAAATGACCCCTACTTTTTTCCAAGGAAAACCTTGTGGAGAAACCTATTGGATTTTTCCAAACATTCATAGATGGAATATTCGCCAGTAAATCCATCGATGTAGACTACTGTGCCTCACACACAAGGATTCGAAATGGGCACATGCCACCATGAACCTAACTAAATGCCCAACATCATGGATAACCACTAGTTTAGATAATCCCTTGGGCTTAAATGGCCCCTAGTTACCCATGATTGACCCATAGGTACCATTAATTTCCCCTAGTTAACCCATAATTTACCCCTAATTACCACTAATTAACTCCTAATTACCCCATTGTTCACCCCTTATTAACTAGTAATTACCCCTAAATAATCCATGCTTACCAGTAATTAACCCTTGATAACCTCTAAATGACCCCTACATTTTTCCAAGGAAAACCTCGTGGAGAAACCCAATGGATCTTTCCAAACATTCATAGATGGCATATTCCATAGTAAACCCATCAATGTAGACTAGTGTGCTTCACACACAAGGATTCAAAATGGGCACATGCTGCCTTTAACCTAACTAAATGCCCAACATCATGGACAACCACTAGTTTAGCTAAGCCCTTGGGCTTAAATGGCCCCTACTTAATTACCTATAATTGATCCATAGGTACCATTAATTTCCCCTAGTTAACCCATAATTGACCCTTAATTATCCCCTAATTGGCCCCTTATTAACCCTTAATTACCACAACTCATTACCCAAAAATTACTCATAATTGACCGCAAATTATCCTTAAATGATCACTAATTAACCCCTAATTGCCCTTCATTTACCCCTATTTACTCATAAATTACCCATAACTTTGTGCAGGGCCCGAGTCCATCACATAGGCCTTATAAAGGGAATTTTTGGCTTATGAGTGGGATATGGTGGCAATTTTGGGATGTATAACACCATGATTAATTTTTTACAACCAAGGCATGGTTTGAGATTAACTTCTAGGGCCTAAGTTCATATAGTTTCCTCTAGATCTCATGGTTCATGTGTAGCACCCCAAACGACCACACATGCCATACAAAGGAAATGTACTTTTGGCATTGGACCACTAAATGGGCAATGAGAACCACACTTAGCATCCCAAATATTTCAATCAATGAGCACCATATCACTCTCACATGCCAAAGTATGGTGGCTTGAGGCCCCACACATGGCCCATGAGGCTCAAGGACAAATGTTATGACCACACAACCTATATTTTGGCACCAGACCATGTATTTGGCACTAAAACTAACCTCTAAAGTGGAAAACTCCAAAATCATGACCACCATAATGCACTCATGGGGTGAGATTTCCTACTAATTTCCTGTGTGTTTGTTGCGGGCCCACACATGACCCATGAGCTCTAACAAAAAGTGTTATGGCTCAAGATCTTGAATTTCAACCATAAAAAAATTTATGATTCCTGAAGACCATCCATGGTATGATAAACCTTGAAATAAACACCACATCTCACTCATATGCCAAAGATTTCCTTTGTAGGATTTGTGTGGTGGCCTAGGGTCTCATGTATGGACCATGACATCCAAAGACAAATTTTATGGGCCAATAACTTGTATTTTTGTATCAACCTTGGCATGGACACCAAGAAGTTACATCCCCATTATAGGACCATATCTTGTTGGCATGATGAAGATTCCATTTTTAAGGTCTATGTGGTGGTTTATGACCCAAAAAATAGATCATAAGCCCCATATATGAATGTTATAGTGTATGCCTAGGGATTTTAGCATTGAACCATGACATATGCATTGAGAACCATGTCTAGTGTTAGAAAGAGGAAAATGTCTATCATATCTCATTTGTAGGATAATGATTCCCTATGGAGGGTATGTGTGGCAGTTCGAGGGCTTGAAAATGGACCATGAGCTTAGAGAAAAATGTTATGACATAAGACCCTTATTTAACCTTATATCATAACATGGGACTTGAAAATCATCCCTGGCGTTCCCTTCCTCAAAATGGTGAGCATATCTTGCATATAGGCTAAGATTCCCCATGTAGGCCTTGTGTTATAATCTAGGCCTCCATTCATGGGCCATGATCCCCAAGGTAATTCATATGGCCTTGTACCCTAAAACCTTGGTCCATGGCCTAGGGACTGAAATCCATACTTGGTGTGTCAAACCTCAAAATGGCCAACATAGCTTACTCATTGGCTAAATATTACCTATGTAGTATATGGGGCCTTTCAAGTGGTCTAGGGCATCACACAAGACCCATAAGCCCCTTACCCTTAGACGTTATGTTTTGACTTGATAATATGGCCCAATCAATGATAACCATTCTTGGTCGCATAGAGCTTGAAATGGCCATTTCATACTTGTAAGCCAAATATTTCCCTCATAGAGATGACGTTATGGACTAGGGCCCCATTTATGGGCCCCGATCCCTTGAGGAAAATGTTATGGCCTAGGACTTTATATGTTTACCCTAGAACATGGAATAGGCCATGAGAGCCATCCTTAGTGTGCCAAACTTGAAATGAACGATATATTCCACTTACATGATAAAGATTCCCTTTATAGGGCTTGTATGGTGGACACAAGCTTATTAATGTCACATGATCCCTAGAGACAAAATGGCCTAAGGTAAGGTTGATGCAGAAGAATTATCCTTACTTACATGGCATATTTGGATGTGTGAGGTTTTGAGTTTAATTAATGTGTCCTCCCACCTTGTAAATGGCCAGTTTTTGCGTCCTCCCACCTTGTAAGAATAGGCAACATGCAGTCAAACAACACTTGGAAAAACAAAAGTATTCAAATGGTTAATAACTGTCCAGTAAAAGAACATAGTTAGATAAGCATCACAAGAAAGGAACCCATAATCCATGCATATTGATTTGAATGCTCTCCAAATCTCTCAACCATAGATCATGATTACATAGTGCTAGAATAATTTAATGTCTCAAAAGGAAATGTTATAGTACAACATCCCAAACAAATCTTTTGGATGTCTTGATCTTCATGAATTTGTCACATAATTGATTTAAACAGGTCCAAGTAGCCATAGAATTTGTAGTGTTATCCTTTAAAAAAATGAGGAGCTAACAACTTTGTCATTTTAAAGTCAACAAAATTCTCACTGGACAAAAGATTTTGAAGTTTAGCATCACAAATTATCTTCCCTTTATCTAGTGGGTCCTGCATAAAAAACCATCATAGACTTATATTGTTGCAACAAAATACATTTTTAAGCATCCGAATCATCAATTGAAGAATAAAGACAACTTTATATGTTGAAGAATAAAACCAACTTTGGGGAATTCAATGGATAAACAATAAACATCCTAAAAGATTATGCATTTGTCCTATGAACCAATTCAAATTGTTGATTTGTCTGTTGATAGAAGGGTTGCTTCTATGGAGCTTGTCTTGCTTTAATGAACATAGTGTACTTAAAAAGTGACTAAGAAATGTAGAAATTAGAACTATCCTTTCAAATTTGATCACTGTTTATGGCAAGGTGTTTTCATAAACTTATCCACATTATCGTAACCCTACATGTTTTCGAGTGTATTAAATTTTCTATTATCAATTAAATCCTTCAATTAAAAGGTCCACACAGTGGCGATATCAACCTACCTCATGATGATATGCTACATCTCCATATTGATTATGGAGACGACATGGCACCCTCACATCTCCATTATAGTGACATTTATTGTACACATGGGCACCTTTCATCATCTTTCTCCACACTAAAATTTCTCAATTTTTGCCTTTGTACTTTACCATTTAGTTCGTTTCATCATTCACAACTTACTCCATTTTGTGCATTCCTTCCCGCATGTTGCATGGGGATCCTTGCCAGCAACAATTAAAAGTATTCTTCCTGTGAGCATGGATTTGTGTTGTCAAGCATCTCTATACTAATATCTACGATCAGATATGTGATGCAAGGGTATATTTGAAATAGCTAAGTCCATAGATGCACTAGGGGAGCATGGAATGGTGAGTGCATGACTGAGAGCATGCCATGGAAGATGAAAGGTCACAATGGATTCAATGTTTTAAAGTATGGGAAAAAATCTGAATGTTCCAGCTAAAATTGAAGTGACAAAAATGAGTATAAAGAATCCCAGTAGATGCTGAACTTAGACTGGACATGGAGAGATGTAGGGGTAAGATGAAGAGTTTAGGAAAGTTGGGTAGTGAGCCAATGAATGGATGATAAGGATTGTTGTCATTTGAATTGGGTTAGTGATTCCATAGCAAGATAATCCTAAAAGATAGAGAGTTAGTTGTAGAGATTTCATGGAGCACTAGAGTAGAGCATTGAGGCACACATTATCGTGGAGCACTAGAGTAGAGCGTTCATGGAGCACTAGAGTGAAAGCATTTTATCATTAAGAGAGACTATGTTGGTCTGGTGAATTTTTATTTTTGGCTTGTGAGAATTGGTAATTTATATTTCACGTCAGTGCATAATGAGCTATCACATTTGGCATTGAGTTTGAATAATAATTTGTTCAATTTTATATATGTTAATGTGCAGGATGGCAGGATAGTCAAGCAAATATACTCAGTCTTGCCAATATATGATAAAATTGTTCCTGCTTTGCTTGATGTGGGTGTTTTCAAGTTGCCTGAAGTTTGTACATTTACCTTGGGGGTTCCTGTTGGTCCTATGTTGGCCAAACCTACAAAAGGAATTTTGGAGATTTTGGATAAATTTTAGGACATGAAATTTACTTGTGAGTATAAGTATGATGGGGAGCGTGCACATGTAAGCTTTTTTTGGATGATGGCCATCTATGTTATGTTGTAGTTCACTCATAGTTTTGATGATTTAATATTTTTGCCAAATATGTGGAGGTAGATTCACTACATGGGAGATGGGTCCGTTGAGATTTACAATCGGAATGCTGAGCGTAGTACTGGGAAGTTTCCAACTATTGTAGATTTTATTGGAAGGTATGTTTTTATGAAGGTAGATTTTCGTTTAATCTAGTGCAATGCTAGTAATATGTTATGACATGCCCTTTGTTCTTTCTGGAGAGATTCCAATTTTGATATTTGTTTGCAATACATTTAAATGTATGTTGCCTGATTCAAAATGGCTCTTATTCTTTAGATAACTTTATTATTATTTGTTTTCAAGGGTAAAATGTGATCCTTCCACTACTAAAGGTAGAGTCTTTTGAGACGTTAATTTAAGACAATAGTCTCATACGTCTCAAACTTTCCCTCTTTATTTATTTATGTTGACTCCACCAACTAAAAAGTTAACCATGTGAACACAATAAGGTGAAAACACTTTCCACTTGCTTACTTTACATAATGAACATTTTCCACCTCGCGCCAAGATTGTTCGTTAATGCTTCTCTCACCCCAGATGTCCTCATTCAGCGCAGTGTCTAAAGTGCAGGTGTACCATGGCCATGTTTCCATCGTGGGTAATATTTCAGAAGAATAATGAACCATGGTTGTAACGGGGTATGGTTGAATAGGTACATTTCTATCGTCTGTTGGGAACTTTGGGTACTTTGATCTTTACCATTAATGGGTTCCTTAGGGTTTATTCCTGAGTTGCACGTTCTTCCAGTTGGGTTTGCAGGAGCTCTTTTTCTGCTTTGAGCTCATCTGTGTAGATCCCCCTGAATGGCTTCTTGCTGCAGAGCGTCCATTTGGGCTTCAAGGTGGCTTAGAAAGGGAAAAGTTCTCCTAGCACCTAATATTGCAAAAGAACAATGAGTCGGTTCTCCTGGCACCTAATATTGCAGAAAACAATGATTCAGACCTGTTCCCTTCCTCCCTCACCTATATTGGCGCAGGGACAAGGCATAGCTGGGCCAACCAAGGAAAGTGTTAGCTAGGGTGCGAACCTGAGTAAAACCCCTTTATTTCCCAATGTTAAAGCACTACCCTAAGCTAAGTGTCATTGCTCTCTCTCTGCTTATGCCCTTACTTTGCTCTGCCCTTGAACATATTTATTTTCTCAAATTTAAGAGAGTTTTCAGGGTTTTGCAAAATCTAACATTGATTCCTGCATTAGATGGGATCCATTTTCAAGATGTGAATTGATGCAATCCTTTGGGGTTTACAGTCTACATCATACTAGGAGTTTGATTTGAGATCTTGGATTGAAATAGCATGAGTCGCTGGTACTAGCTACAGGAGCATTGCTCCAAATTTGAACATTATATCTCAGTGAGTTTGTAAATGAATCATATGGTCAATATTGACATCTCTTAAATTCCCCACATAGCATTAGAACTATCTGGGAACACATTAAGGCATAACCCATGTATTGATTTGGGTTTTTATTTTTATTTTTGGGGTTTCAGGGTATGGATGGATAATAGCGGCGGCAATGTGGTGCCTCTATTTCTCTCCAAGATGTTTGACATGGTGGACGATAGCTCCATGGACTCGATTGTGACTACATGGAGTCTCTGGAATAACATCTTCATTGTCTGCAATCCCCATAATTCGCATGATACTTATTCCCAAGGGCTTCAGGCCACAATTTCTTTAGCGTTGTGAGGCAACTCAATACATATGTAAGTATGAAATATTTACTCCAGTCTTTCGATGTTTTTCATTGTTTGATTGTTCTTAACAGGGGTTTTGGTAGTTGTTAAATATTTGTGTCATTTTTAAATTATGCATTGAGGCCCTATATTGATGTATATCTTATACCATAAGCATTTTCAAGGCCAGCCACAAACCTATTTCCTTCGCTACTCCGAAGTGAGGAAATCTGTGGAATGTGAGTGCTAGAAAACCATCCATCCATTCTATTTGAGGAAGTCCCTAGCTACGAATAGGTATTGACGCAGGCTCCACCGACAATTCTTCACATTCTATAGGTTCAACTATGAAACATTAAGTTCAAAACCCAAATTCCATTTGGGATCTTCTTCCATAAGCTAAATAGCTGGTCACATTCCTTTGTGGACTGGTACCTTCATTAACTTGTTCACGGGATGGGCTCATTTCTTTACAATACCTTCCTTTTCAACCTGAAAACAGAGTTTCCTCAATTCTTGAATAAACAGAGCACGTTATTCCTTTATACCTTCGTTAACTTGTCCATAGGATGGGCTCATTTCTTTACAATACCTTCCTTTTCAACCTGAAAACAGAGTTTCCTCAATTCTTGAATAAACAGAGCATGCTATTCCTTTACAATAGGGATGATTTTCCATCCAAAACTCAGAGGCAATTTCTTTTCCATTAGAGGGCATTTTTCTCCAACACTTCATTTGGTTAGACATAAATCTCGATAAAAGGAATCAATCTCATTTGTAGCACTTCACAAATCGATGCTACAATTGAATTTGCACGAAATTGATAAGATAAATGCCAATATTAAAACCCTTTACCTTCATCTTATTCTCTAGAAGGCAACTTACTTCATGGGTATTTCTTGATTGCATACAATGACAATTTGTCATTGTCTTTCCTCTAGATCTCATGGATATACTTGCATATTCAATGCAGCTTCAATAGCTTCGACTCCGCAATGAAACCCGATTCGCCCTAAAGCACATTGGTTTTGATTACAACAGCAGCCATTACAGCAACTTCAGCAGCAGAATTTTCAAGTTGGCCCCACTACAAAATCACCTGTATATGAGTCTGGAATGTGTGCCCGGCGATTAATGCAGTACATGTTTCATCAGCAACATCGGCCTGAAGTAAACACCTACTCAGATGTGCAAATGACTTGCTGTTGACCTCTTAATATAAAATATGCATGCAGAGATTGATATTTATGCTTGGATTTTTTACAGTAAGCTGGGCATATTCATTGATTTTTTTTCCCCATGATAATAGCATTGATTTCTGGAGAAAATTTGTGTCCGAGTATTTTGGTCCACATGCAAAGAAGCACTGGTGTGTTTCATTATATGGAAGTGGTCGCCAAACCATTGGTGTTTTCCCTTAGGTTGTTATCTGTTATTATTGTGCTTGTTGTGAGTGTCTTGTGTTGTGCAGTACGTGAATGCCATTGATTGGTTTTATATCTCTTATATTCACTGGGCAAATAAAAAATGGAAATTGCAATAATTTGGAGCTTGCACTAGAATTTATTCCTTGCATTGAGTGAGAAAAAATTTGCATGATATCAACAGGACTTCATGTTGTGAAAATATGTTAAAATGATACAAATGTATCTTCGAAGGTTCTTGTTGGATGCCACTCTTGAATATCAATAGGATAGTATGTTGTGAAAATATGTTAAAATGAGAACATATATTTGTAACTTCTTTTTGGATGCTCATTGCTATCCCTTTGTTGAACTTGAATTTTAGAATCAAAATTAGATGTGTAAAATTGCTAGTGATCAATTTCTCTCTATTGGCAGGATGTGTGGCACTGTGAAATTTGTGGTACAAAACCTGGAAGAGGCTTTGGTATGTTGTTCAAAGGATTGGCTTTAAGTTGTGGTCTAATATTTTTTCAGTATATGTGAATGTTGTAAAGTGAACTACTTGGGTTGTTCTCTTCAGTGAAATCTTCTTTTGAAGGTCACACAAAATTTTAGTCTTTATGCCAATTATTCAATGTAGGAATGCATTATGATTACTATGCTATTATATGTAGGAATGCATTGCAATTACTATGCACCTTCATATGTTTGACTTGGAAGTTGGAACACTTTTGAACAATGCTATTGTATTTGCTTATGAAATATTTTTGTCAGAAACCACGGTGGAGGTTTTACCAAGGCTTTGCAAAATCAAATATGATAGTGGAACATTGGAAGAACTTCTGTATGTAGACATGCCTCGTGAATATCCTACTCCTTCAGGTCATATTGTGTTAGAGTATGGAAAAGCAATATAGGAAAGTGTATTTGAGAAACTGCGTGTTGTACGTGATGGTCAACTCCGGATTGTTTTTTCCTCGGACCTTAAGTTTAGATTCTGCATGCCTATTGCTTTTTGTCACTATAAAATATTTTGATAGCCAAAAGTATCTCAATGAATGAGAAAAATCTCAAATTAAGGTTTTATTGATCCAAAATTTGGTTGATTTTGAACTATTTACCTTTATATTTTGTTGGTTAAATTTGTTCATGGGAATTTTGTGCAAGGATTCATGAGGAGCTCATTCCTCGAAGGTTGTTGATACAGCAGTTGTTTTTTTTAAACTGGAAATTTTGGATTATTAGTTCTAGCTCTAGTTTTCTTGCAAATTTTAAATTAGAGTTTGAAAAAGTTCATAAAAAAGGGAGATTCTTGTCATAGTATGATTTTAACACATTTATAAATTATATACTCTTTCCTGACAGGATTTGTTTATTTGTTAAGAGTTTTGGTATTTTAGTCTCTCTCTTTCTCTCTACTCATATATGTTTTAGTATTTTTAGAGTTTTAGAATGTTAATTTAATACTGAAAGAACCTAGGGTTTACCCTGGGTAAGTGCCCAGGCAGTTTCCCCCAGGATATGTTACTTGGGAGAAAAATCAAACGACATATGAAACTCTAAATGGACTGTACAATCCAAAAACATCATGCTACCAAATCACTACAAAATATCATCAAAAATAACTATCCACCAAAATCAGCCCACAAATAGTGCCAAATCAGCTTCAAGCTCACTCCAAATCAAGTATCTTTGCTACAACTACAAAATATTCAAATTCTCAAAAATTTTATTGTTTCTTACATGCAAAAATTCAATACTAATGTTCTAGTCTTACAATGCTACAAGCCCCCAACCCACTAGATATAGAATGCCATGGCTACACTGTTCTATTCCAGGTCCTTTCCCTTGTTCTCATTCATTAGGACTTGCAAGATATGTCATCATAAAATGTATTCCGAAAATGTATTTTATAGCTCTAGGTATCATGGCAATATCTCAAATTTGTATGTCATCCGTCACCATGGTAAGTGAGAAACATGCTTCAAATTGTAGCGTATAAACAATCTAGGACACATCATTATAAAACCAAAGTGGAACATCATCTGTGATGTAAGGCTTCCAATCCTTCCCAGTGTGTTCATAAATTTCAATGGAGATTTCCATGTAGTCTATGATTCGATACCTAGCAGGTTGAAAAGTCTCCCTGGGTGACACCACCTGAAATATGAATTGTTCCCACCATCCCAGGTAGCCAAAATGTTTCAACTACATGTAGTTTGCTTTTATTGACTTTTACATTCTATAGCTTCCCATTTGCAACACCATAAAGATTGCCAGCTAGATATAATCTCCCGTTGAATTAAAATGCTTTGAAACTATTAGAAAAAATCAATCCAAGATTCTCTCATTTTGTCTACAATCACTTAATCCTTGCTGATTATCAATGGGTTGTTAAAAAATGGGTTTTTAAAACCTTAGTTCTATTGGTCCTATACCCAAAATACTAGGAAGCTTTCGTTTCTTTGTTTCAATATCAGAGTGCTCACCAAACTCTTCTATTGTTTAATGCTATTGGTCAACAATCCTATGATCCCTCTCGTATGGGATTTGTATTGCATGGTATTTGATTTCCTCCATCTTTGTAGTATGATCTCAATGTGTAATTCCTTTCATTATGGCATTCATGCTCAAATTCATCATAACCACTTCATATCTAGATCTAGGAGAATGTTCTTAAGAAATAAAGTAAGATTAAATAAATGTGAAATAAAGTATTAAGAATACAGATCGTTTATAGATAGTTTACTAGTGACTAACGAATAAAAGGATATGAAGTGTAGTGGTTGAATGATTAAAAATAAGCAAGCCCCATAACATATAATAGTGGTGGATTTGGAAATTTGAATGTTCATTTAGATATCAACTATGATGTAAGTGACCATTTGTTATAAATGAAAGTGTATTTTTTCCCACACAAAAAAACATGATGTATTACTTCAAAAAGATAATTACATTACAGTTTGTACTTATCCCTATAGCACAATACCTTACCGATGACCATCAAGTCATATTTCTAGCACTGAATACAGATTATCATCATCCTAGACTCAAAAAATACTACCAACATAGGCTCATACTGATTGGTCTGTTGGCCATTACAAATACTATTGTAGATCATAATATCATTCCATTGGATACATACAAGGATACCCCATCTAGGTTAGAACATTGCATCACTAGAGGTCTAAAGTTATATATATTCTCTTGTTCTTGCCAAGTTTGGGTTTCTTATTTGATCTGCCCCGGCTTTTATGAGTTTGTGAATCAGAAGTTTATAAGAGATAGTAGAATAGATTAAGGCCATTAAAGGCTAGATTTTCTGGTGTTCTGCTTGTCTTGTATTCTTCAGATTGTACAGCCTATTACAAGAAATACTTATTTTTCAGGTCAAATATATTCTTCAAGGCAGTTTTCATGGTTACATTTTGTGTATTAGTTTTTGACACTTTTTTTCTTGTTCCTGATGTCTTGGAACTGATGATTCGATAGCATCAACCACTGATTATGCTTCATGAAAACTCCCTTGATTGGATTGTTATTGAAATTCCTTGTTATACCAGTCATCTCTTAGTATAGTACACAGAAATTTGATTTTTTCCCCAGTGTGCCCTTTCATCAGCTGTACCATTTGTGATTGCCTGAAGCATTGGCTCTCAATTAAGTGGGAGATGGTGAAATGTTTGTATCATATAGGGTATTGATTGCTTGTTAGAGGTTGTTGAATTTTTAATGGCTTCCAAATTTACCCCAAATAATTGGCTAATTATCAAGACTGATGAGTTTATATAGCAGCTGGCTTCTTGTGAGTCTTTGAACTGAAGTCACTTGTATTCTACAACACAACCTATGCATTATTTATCTTTGATTATTTGGCTGCTTGACATTATTGTGAATAGAGAATATAGATTGCTACGTTAGGATTGGTAAAAATCACATGAGACATTCATTCATGGGTTTCTTGGAAACTTTATGTAAGAATTAGAATGCTACCTTTTTCTCCAAGGAAAAAATCTCAACTTTATATTTCAAGGAGACAAATGGTTACATTTCACAAGTGAAACAAGACATGTATAGAAAAACCATTTAGCCTGTCAATGAAACAACTATCATCCATTGTCGAACCATCTGATCCTCCCTGTGTCCTACTAGAACCATGTATTTTTCAGAATCTTCTAAACCATGCTTTGAGAGACTGTTAGCTAGCATGTTGTGTTCCCTATATACAAGAGTGAAGGAAATGAATTTAAATATGCCAATTGGAAGCTTTTATCTCATCAAGAACTGGTTGAAGATAGATATATACCCATTCAATGATCAACTTTGAATATCCATATACCCAAAGGTTAATCCTTTCTTCACTGCAATTCTGAATAGAGCTGCCAAGGCCTTTAGTTCTACTTAATTATCATAACCCTTACCATACCCCAACTTTGAAAGAGAAACCAATGGAATGTGAAAGAAACAATGCACTTCCAGCTCTACACCTCCCAGGATTTCTTTGACTTGTTTTGTCAATGAAACATCTTCCACTAGATATGTCAATCTGTGATGTCCCTATTTGTCTCAGGTTTATTTTTAGGAGTCTTCCTAATGTCATTATAGATATATTTGATAAAAGAGAAACTTCCAATGGAAAGTAAGCTTTATCCTTGAAGAGACAAACAAGGAAGATGATTCGTCTTGAATATTGGCCTTCCATGCACAAACTATTGAGCTCCTCGACTGCATCAATATGTCATGTCTACAATAAGAATAACTGCACTATGTTATGAAATGCATATCACATGATTGAAATTTGTGTCTGCAAATTCTATGCAATTTTTTCAGATTTTTGTTGTTTGAGTAAGCAAACAAAAGGTTTGGAATTATAATTCTTATGATTTGTGAGGATTGCAAAGAGCGGGTTGCTCTTGCATGATAATTTGTAGATATTTGGGTACATGTGTATATCATGCTACAATCATCTCCTGAACATTCTTATTGTCTTTTCTTAGACTTCAAAATAATGCAATATGGGTGTTAATGTTGTTCATCTCCCTAAATCTTAAAGGGTGCTAGCTCAATGGTAGAGCGCTTGTCTTACAAGTAGGAGGTTGGTGGTTCGATTCCTCCATACCCTATTGATATTGCAATATTGGTATTTTTAATCAAATATATTTTATTATGATTTATTATGGCTATAGAGGTAGCTATAGGGGGGGTTCTAAATTGATATTGTAGGTGGTTATGAGGGGGGTTCTCAATTGATCTTGTAGAAAACTATGAGGGGGGTTTTAAACTGCCACTATAGGTGTCTATGAGTGTAGCTAGGGTTTTCACCCCAGCTTGTGCAAATGAGCACCTACTAAGGAGAATGGACTCCTTAGTAGCAGTTCAATAAACAGTAAATTAGAGTAATAAAACAATACGAATTCTAAACTAGCATGAGCATTAATAAACATAACAAAAACATGGAAATATGGTGAAAATCTTTCTTTTTTGTATTAAAATTTTACCTCAATTGTAGAGGTTGGTGAATTTCTTGCAATGGTCCAAGAGGGTTGCTCCAAACTCCAGCTTTGCTCCTTCTCTTTCTCCAAAAGGTTGGAAATGGGCCAAAAGGGGCACTCAAGGATGAAAGTAGCTCAAGGGTGAGCTAGGGTTTCGAGAGTGATTTTGGCAGAGTAAGGGTGTATTTGATTGTGGATATGAAATGAGGGGCCTCCATCACCTATTTATAGGTTTTTAGTGGTGGAGTGCTGGCCCATGGTTTTGGGAACTGTATGGTTTAGGTCAGTTGTATAGGTTTTTTTCCTCCTTTTTTCCTCTTTTTCCTCTTTTTTTAATATTTTTTATTCCCTTTTTAGAGGGTTTTTGCTATTTTGGAGGAATTTTGGATAATTTTTTGGGGAAAAGGGGTTTTTTAGCCCTTTAGAGGCTTTTTTGATGGTTTTGTGGCCTTTTGGAGGCTTTTTAATGGGATTTTAAGGTTCTGGAGGTAAATATGGTAGGAAATATGGACAAATGAGTCATGTAATGGGGTAGATGAGGTAGTGAACACTTTTTGGGTGTTAATAGATTGCCCCCTGATGTGTGAGGGCAGGAACTCATCGTATGGTCGATAGACATCATAAGTCTTGTATGGTTTTCCTGGGGTGTGGAGAAGAGAAGAAACGAACTAGAGCCTAGAACAACGGTCCCAAACAAACTGCAAAAACTGAAAGTACATAACCTCAATAATGAATGAGGAATAATTTGAACATATGGACGAGGCGAGCATTCCCATGCTTGTATTAAGATATAGAACAATAATAACAATGGGGTCCAAAACATGGGGACCTGAAATATATAGAGCCTCAAATAATGAATGAGGAAGAATCTCAATATATGGATGAGGCGGGTATACCCATGCTCGTATCAAGATAGATAAAAATAACTATGAGGCCCAAAAAGGGGGACCTGTAGGATACATAGAGAACCACTGTGTACATCATAAGGGTCCAGAGGGGACACACATCTGGGACATACTGCTGGCCTGACCATGTCTAAGCTGAAGAACTGATACACTGTAATAACAACATTGCTGCTGAGTGAGGTACCAGAGGAACTGGTGAGCTGCTGGATCATAGTGACGGGGAATCATATCCTTAATAGGACACTGAACTGGAACTGAACTGAGTACTCAAGGAAGCATATAACTGGATAGCTTTCGAATGCAATTTCCAACGCAACCTGGACATCCACGGGAACATATAACTGGGCGTTCTAAAGTGACTCACCAATGTGGTAGATTCGAGGGAGATCCGGAGTCTTCGACCAATAATGGAAGGGATATAAACCCTGCGCGATTCTCAATAATGCGATCAAGGTGTTGAAGTCGAGCATGTGAGAAACAACCACTCAGAGAGGCAATGATGACTCCTCTCAAAATGGTCCGTAGGCACTCACCACAGATGGTGATGGGTCCAAGGCGTAGGGACCTCTGGGTCTATCCTCTGGAATAGAGAGGCTGTCGTCGACAGAGGGAGACCTGCAACTAGAAAGGCAATGACGTTTCCTTGATAGGAGCACGAGGTGGAGAACCGAAGTGTGAGAGTACTGATCGTAGGACTGACATACTATGGGGGATAACTAGGCAAGTAGAGTGGGTGGACTGAAACTTCCTTTGTTCAGAGTATGATGGCGGGGATGATTGGGCAGCATATGAAACTGGCTGATGGGAATGGGGTCATAGCTGTAATGGATCAAGGATAGTGATTGGGATGAGTGATACTCAAGCTGGTGTAAAAACGGCAGGAGACTGCAGACTACTCTGAACAAAGGCGACCTGATTGGGGGTGCTGCCGGGATGATCGATCATAGTGCCGAGAGGCACGGGGGAACTTCTTCATGGGTTAAGGAACTAGAAGAAGTGTGTGTAAAATGGTACTGTCAAGTGGATTTATACGAGCCCAGGATAGTTAGTGCTCATGATTGCTTTCAATTTTAAGGAGTCTGAAAATGATAAGAAGACTCTGAAATAATGGAATGGTATTGTCGTGTGGATTTGTATGAGCCCAGGAAAGTTCATGCTCGTGGTTGCTTTCAATTTTAGAGAGTCTGAAAGCGATAAGAAGACTCCAAGGGGTTTCTTTTTCGTGTGTTAGTCTCCAAGGCCCGAAGAAGCATAAAAGGATGCAATGAAGAACTCTTCTAGACGGTGTGACTAGAGTATGCCTTTTTTGTAATTAGTCTACCAAATTCGGAAAAGGATTAAACTTATACTAGATAGACGCCCTTTTAGGTACTTGAACGAGCATGAAAGGAAGCAAGATTGCTCGACGATCTTTTCATTGTTTTAGGAGTTAGAAAAGAGCTTAACAGAAACTCCCTGAGTGCCTTTTTCGTAAAGGACTTGTCCGGCCCGAAAAAGGGATAAAATGATACCGAACAAAAGGAATGGCCAGGCAAGAAGGAAGTGCTCAATCAAGGAACATTGATGATGACCAAGAACGAGGGAGGGGGGGAACACTGGTGAGCCTCCTTGTGGGATAATGAATGGTGGCAAAATAATGAAATAATTGCAGTATGACAGGAGTGAATGGCTCATGTAAAAGTGTGGAACAATCCGATGGCGGTCAATGTGGCATGCAAACCAAGGAAGCAAGGTGTCAAGACACAAAGTTGAAATTATACCAAGTGAGAGCGAGAAATGATCTCAAGCCTCATCACGAGCTCGAAAAAATGAATCCGACGATATAAAAAGTGTCAAAAATGGATAACGGCCGATGTGGCATGCAAACTGAGGGGATAGGGGGCGTTTTGGAAAAATACCCGAAAAATCTAGGGGTGAGAGTGAGAAATGATCTCAACCATCATCACGGGCTTGGAAAAAATAAGAAAACAAGTGGACCATCATGACAGTCTCATCCTGCTGATTCCAGTGGTGGAAACGGTTCGAAAAATGGACTCCCTATGGGTGCAAAATGGCCAAAACAAGAAAAAGTCAACGGACTATAAATAGTGAGTGGGTCCAACATGACAAGTGTCATTTGGGCTTGTTGACTCAGAGTGGACCAGAGCTGAGGTGGCATTTCTAGATGATCCGACCAGCCATTTTCAGATCTGGGAGTGACAGGTATTCTGTCAAACTCATACCTGCATTTTTATTGGGTGCGGGGTAGGGTGGTGGGTCCCAGGGGATTTTATTGTACGGTCCATGTGGGTGGACCGCGGGTTTGTGGGGTGGAACTGCGGTTGGGGACCGCGTGTTCCAAGGTGTTTCGAGCAGTTGGGGACCGCGATGTTCGGGTCGGAATACATGGTTTGGTACCTCGCGTTCCGAGGCTGAACATGTCGTTCGAAACTGCGAGTTCGGCTCCTATAGGTGCGGTTTGGGACCGCGACTGTAGTACAGATAGACGTGGCCGGAAACTGTGGCAAGGGGTCCTAAAGCTGCGATTGGGATCGATCTTTTAGGGTTCCCCGGGGGGGGCATGTTTACTTCGTTGACATGAGTCCGATGAGTTTTCCTTGTGTGATTGACAGGATGCCGTTGGTGCTGTGGCGAGAGTGGGAGGTCCCAAACGAGATAGTAGAGGTTATCCAGAGGGATCGCCATGTGCGATCGACACTGGGATTGTGCGGACTTCTGAAGTTCGCACAACTACTGATGATGTGGTCAGCAGTGCTGCTTCTGAACCGGCTAGTGAGCTTCTGGGAGCCGAACATTTAGGCATTCAGGGTGCAGGGGGAGAGGGTGGATCTCACCCTTTCAAATGTCTATTTCCTGACAGGGTTTCCCTGTCTAGGTAGGGTGGCAGATATGCAGCCATGAGTATCCACGGATGTAGATATTGAGGATATGCTAGAGCAGTACTGTGTTCTAGAGGCGAGTGTGCAGAGGAATGCACTCCGGGTGGTGGACCTTCAGGAGCCAGAAGTACAGGATATTGCGGTGTGCGTAGTTCAGGTTTTGGGGTCCCAGTCACTTGAGAAGGTGTCTGGGGGCCAGATGCAGCTAGTGGAGTAGGTACTGGATGGTGTCTATTATGCGTGGGGCCAGATGTTCCTCACTTGTGTGCCGCGACAGCTGACATCGGTGAAGGAATTTGGCAAGGGATTCTGTTATGGATCCTTTCTATGTGCGTTCTTCATGGAGCGGGTACCTACACTGCAGCCGCGGGTGCTGATCAATGCAGGACGACTGAGGGAGCTGCGGATGGTGCAGTGGGGAGAGATGATGCACCGCCGGGGTGGTGGTGAGGTGGGTAGATACTTCACTCAGGAGCTGTACCTACAGTGGCTGCAGATGCCGCTCACACTGGATGACTTTCGATACAGGGATATGGACTACACCGAGGATCTAGAGGCACCACAGGCGCCAGGACAAGCATGGTGACCAGATGGTACGTATTGATTCTATTGCATGTTATGGATGTCAATATTTGTGTATGATAGGTTTTTTGATATAATGTTGCTGACTGATGTGTGATCTACAGGTGTGGGCCCGAGACCACCACCAGGACATATAGTGTGCAGGGGGCATGTGGCTATACCAGCCCTACCACGCCGAGGGGAGGTTTGTCGACGGGACGCTGAGGGGACTCTGGAGTCCGTACGGATGCTTCTGGATTGGTTGTTGGTGGGAGTGACCAATGATGGGTGGCAGGACATGGATCCGGAGGTGATTCAGGATTGTATGAGGGCGCCATAGGAGTTCCGGTCGATCGCGATCTGGGTGGCCATCTTAGGGGACCGAGGACAGGCACATGAGCCAACAGGGGATGAGGAACTATCGGAGGAGGAGCGAGGGGAGGACTCAGAGGAAGCTGATGCAGGGTGTGACTCTCAATAGGGAGTACAGGGGACTCCCCCCTGATTTTGTAGCTACGGCATGTATTCTATGAGGCATAGGGATGTATAGATATTTTTTGTATATCCGAGTACGGAGGTACTCAGGACATGTGTAGCATATTGACATCATTTTTTGATATATATATATATGCACATGGATGCACCTTTTTGCAATGATGATTTAGTGTACGCACGTGGATGTGCTTATGGTTTGTTGTATGTTTGTGCTACACGTGGATGCAAGTAGTATATAATGATGTTGGCTCTGAACTTCTGCGTGCGCAGGTATAACAAAATATCACCATACCATGGGTCGTCAGACGAGATGATGAACAAGTAATTGTCGAGTAACTCATCGGAGATTTGTGGGGACGACAGAAGGGAGGGGAGATCGGTGATGAGCTGGGCAAGCGCGAGGGCTTTAGTGCTCTTAGGGGTTCGAAAAGTGAGGTCATATTCCTGGAGGATAATGACCCATTTAGCAACACGACCTTGCAGGAGCCGTCGGCTTAATAAATAGACCATGGGGTTGGAGTCGGATACAACTGTGGTATGACTACGTAAAATGAAGTGTCGCAATTTTTGGACGGAAAAGACCACATCTAGGGCTAGTCGCTCCTTGTATGGGTAACGTAGGGGTGGGCCAGACAAGGTCTAGCTGACGTAATAAATGACATGCTCTTAGCGAGCGGCGTCTTCTTGAACAATGACTCTGGAAATGACATAATCAGATGCCGAGACGTAAAGGATGAAGTCCTGAGAGAAATCCGGAGGGGAGATCAAAGGGGCTTGTGTGAGAGCTTTCATGAGGGCTGCAAATGCAGCTTCTGCTTGCTCATCCCAGACAAAGGGTATATGGGTACAAAGCAGGCGTAAGAAACCATGAACGGTAGTGGCGTAATTTGGAACGAAGTGACGAAGGAAATTAGATTGCCCTTGCAGACACTGGAGCTGCCGGAGCATGCGAGGAGAGGGAAGGTCTAGGATTGCTTGGACCTTCAGGGGATCGGCAACAATTCCTTTCGGGGAAACAATGAAACCGAACAACCGGCCTGTTGGAACGCAAAAGACACACTTGTGTGGGCTCAAGCGGATTTTATATTTGCGACAACGCAAGAAAAGTTATCGAAGGTTGTTAAGGTGGTCTGATCATTTCCGGGAACGAGTTGTAAGGTCATCAAGATAGACGAGCAGGATATGGACAAAGTCGTGAAAGCAATAGGTCATGGCCCACTGGAAGGTGGCACCGGCATTTTTGAGGCTGAAAGGCATGACACAATAGGAAAAGGTGCCCCATGGGGTGGTAAAGGCAGTCTCGTACTGATCCTCCTTACGGATTTGAATCTGGTTGTATCCAAAAAAATCGTCCATGAAAGATAGGACTTCATGTCCCACACACACATCGATGAGTTGGCCAATGAATGGCATGGGAAAGTTGTCTTTGGGGCAAGCGCGGTTTAAATTGTGGAAGTCAGTACATACTCTAATGGTGCCTTGTTTTTTGTTAACAGGAACAGGGTTTGAAACCCAAGTGGTATATGCAATAGGATAAATGAATCCTACCTTGCGAAGTTTCTCAACCTCTGCTTTAATAGCGGGGAGCTTTGAAGGATGAATGGGGCGCTGTTTCTGGCGAACGAGGGGTACATTGGGCCATGTGTCAATGTGGTGCTCTATAATAGCAGGGTCGAGACCAGGCATTTCGGTATAGGACCAGGCAAAGACATCACAGAACTCTTGTAAAAGTTTTTTGTACGCTTCAATCTCATACTCATTGCACGAGGCTCCTAAGGTAATGATTTCAAGAGCACCAGGTGGGTCAGAGATATCTATGTGGATGACAGGTGAGATGTTGGCCATGTTACCTTTCTCAAAAGCATCAGGAGCGGGAATAGGATCCTTAAACCAATCGACTTTGGTGGGAAGGAAATCTGTGGACTCAACCGCGAATTGGGTAGCTGTGGTAGAGGAGGATTCTTCTGGGAGGAAATAGGAACGATGGTGAATGTTGTCCCAGGGATAATCCAGGGTAGTGAGAGACTCGAGGATCGCATCATCATTACGGAAAATGTGAGTTGTCAAATCGATTGACAAGGGACTGGTATTCAAAGAGATCATATAAATGGTGTTAATCTCTCCGGATGGGGATGATACCGGGGGCTGGATCTCCTCAATTGTGGGGGGTGCCGTCTCAAGTTCCAAATTATTCATGTCGTAGAGAGTTGCTCTATAATCTGGGAGATCATGACATTGATGTGAGTAGTGGCCGTAAATACTGCATATGGCACAAGGGTGGTTGGTACGTAGTGATTTATCATGAGGCTTAGGGGTTGGATCTAGTTCGACAACCGGGATGTTGGGATCATCGTCAAGGATTTGCATGTGTTCCTGTAATGTAGGTAACTGTGGACATTGATGAGTCGGATGGCCTAACACAACACACAATGAGCATTTGGGGGGAGCACAAAACACGGGAGGGGGTTTAACTACCTTGGGAGGGGGTACAATAGTGTATGGTTGTGGGCCTCTGCCCCCAGTGGGATTGATAAGAGGAGGGGGATTCGTAGATGACGAAGGGGTAGTGACACCGGGAGGTGTTTGACTAGTAGTGACAATGGGTTGCACCAATTGTAGGATGACATTTGGTGTCGACGGGGGAACGGGAGGCGAAATATACCACACAGGTAATCCTAAGGTTAACCTGGGGAGGCTGAGAGTAGCCATAACTGGGGTGCTTACTACTCCCGATGGAGGGAATAGGAAGGGGATGGTGTGGGTGGGTGTAACACCCATGTGACTAGGTACCAATGGTGGTTTGGGTAACAAGGGCAATTGATTGTTGGGTGTTTGTGTATTGTAGGAAAGAGTACAGAGGTCAGAGACTTCGGTCACGGGTGATGGGGGCAGACTAGATTGGAATGTGGAAGTCATCGACGTGTCTGAGTAAAGTCCAGGTCCCACAGAGAAAACAAACAAAGTAGTTGCACCACAAACAGGTTGTTCAACCATGGGGAGAACATTTTCGGGTGCAGCAGAGGCATTGGGATCGTAAAAGGTGAGTTGGTCGACCTTGACCATGCGTCCATCATGGGGGAACATCATGATACGAAAAATGGATGAGGCAACCGCCCGCATGGCATACATGTAGCTGCGGCCAAGTAAGATTTTATAATCAAGTTGGGCATTGATGACCTCTATGTCAATGAGCATGATTTTTCCAGGCAACTGGACGGGGACATTAGCTAAGAGACCTTGGAGTTGAGCCGAACAGCCTTCGTAGGCTCGCAACGCAATGGTGGACTGTTGGAGGGTAGGAGATCCCAACTTCTGCCAAACGAATGTGGACATAACGCATGTAGAGGCACCTTCATCGATAATGCACCGATGGATGACAAGATTCTGAATGGAAACAGAAACTTGGAATGCTAAAGTGGAAGGCAGGCGTGGTTCGGATTGGTCCAAATCGAAGGCCATCAATTGTGAATCATTTGGGTCAATAGCACCAATGGCGGAGAGCAAAGACTTGCGCTGTGAAGGACAGTTTTTTAAGACTTCTAACGCAGACATGGCTGCGGGAGATTGGGCTAAGTCATCTCTAATGTTGTAATTTGACGCAGCGCGAGCATTGGGATTATTATTGATGCGACGAAGTGAGAAGCGAGGTGCTTTAGAGGCACCATCGAGTGGAGCCGGAGGTATACGTAACGTCTGATCAGTGGGATGAGTGCTAGTGTTTTTGTCGGCGGGAGGGGCTTCAGGGGTGGAGCCATATTGATTCCAATAGGTTTGGAGGTTGACATCAACGGATGACATCATCAACAAGTGGTGAGTACCTGAGTCGAACATGGGTTGATAAGGAGCAGCATAAGTGATCTATTTTTATGGGGGCGCGTTGCCTTGAGGGGGAGCCAATGGCTAAGTGTTCACTATGCCGTGGGTTGGTAAGGGGTTTTGCAGCACCAAAGGTCGCTGCTGACGGGGTGGGGGGTTGGGTGCGCTTGAGGAGCCGCGTTCCCTTGGTGATGGGCATCATCAATCCAGAGTTGCCGAGCTCGCTCCAAATGTGGGAAAGCATGTGTGTAGTGGCCATAGACCCCGCAAATAGAACAAGGATGGTTTGTTTGCAAATTAGGGTTTTTGGCCTACTTGGGCGGCCGATCAGGGTTCTGGTTGGTAGGTGCCACGTTATTGTTGTTTGGGAGATTGGGAGGTTGACCACCTTGGTTTGGACGGGGGTTACAGCCTTTTCCATGTTTATGGCCTTTGGCACGATTTTGCTGGCCCTGTTGGCACTGGTTATTTTGGTTTTGCTGCCGATTCTGTTGGGCGTAGACTTTCCCTTGGGAAGCAGGTGGGTTCTGGGGTTGTGCAGGTGTGGGAGCAGGCTATGGTCAATAATAAGTAGGGGGAGGATGCACAGGTACTGAACCTTGTGGGGGTTGCTGATACGTATGTGGAGCGGGTTGTGGGTTTTCTGCAGGGGCTGCCTGTGGTGGATAATAAGCAGGTTGGGCTTGAGAGGACATAGGAGCTGGTGCAGCCTGCGGGTGGTAATAGGGCTGAGGAGCGACCAGGGGGGCGTAAGCTGGGGATGCATGCCCAAATCACTGAGGTGGACATGAGGGTCCATGGGGATGGTGGTGATGTGCCATGGGAGCATACGAATTGGTTGCTTCGGACTGTGATGTTGCCCACGAAAGGTCGGGGCCATGGCTAGGACGTGCTATGGAAAAGGGGTTGGGATGCGAGGCAATACGACCAATGATGCCGTCTGCAGCATGGGATTCCCCCGGTTCATCTTGTGGGGATGAATTGCCGTGAGGGGCGTCAAGTATGATGGTATATAGATAACCCGACTGGCCGTAAATAAGGTCAAATTACTGGGCTTTGAGGATGGCCACTTCTTCAGACTGGGGTCGTTCGGATGCCACATCCTTGGCAATGACAAGAAGGAGGGATTTTAGAAACCAATCTAAGAAGATATGATCGTCTAACTTCATTTTGCAGAGGCTGCGGCGTCGATGCCACTCATGAATGTGGTCAGTGATGTGGGTAGCCGTGTTCTGTATGCAAGACAGTAGGATCTCAACTCCCACGTCATAGCGGACAAGTAACTGAAAGAACTGCAGGAAGGTCGAGGAAAGGGAAGTAAAGGTGGCATGAGTCCCATGGGGTTGCTCGATGTACCACTTAGCTGCAGAGCCAATGAAGGTGCACTATAACATACGGAGGCAGACAAAGTCGTCCACTATGGAGTTGGAGGAACACCATAGATGGAAGGACATAATATGGTTCTGGGGGTCCTCACCTGCCTTGCCCTCAAACTTAGGGATGTCAGAGGGTAGCTTGGTGCGCATGTGAGGCCACGTAGGGTCATGTCTAATGGGATCGTTAGTCAATCTAGCTAGGTCAGGAAGGTTGAGGCTAACCATGAATGGAAAACTAGTAGAAGGATGTGACATACTAGTGGGTTGGACGATGTTGGGGCCAATGCCCCCAAGTGAAGGGACAAAAGTGGTATGGGATGGTCCTCCGCTGCCAAGGGTAGTGAGAGTCACTGATGGAGTAGCGATAGATATTCTAGCTACTGGAATGGGTGCAGTGATCGGAATGGTAGATGTAGGCCCCATCGAGGGCATACCCAAAGCAGGTGTGGTGGTGGATGCTCCACCAATGGTCCCTACAAAGAAAGGGGTGGAAGTCATGACAGATATGGGGCTGGTTGGTGCAGTGTAAATGGGGTTCTCGGACTCTGCCTCAGAATCATAGGTAAAAGAAGGGGCGTCTAGCTCGGGTGATGGAGTTCTATGCCGTTGACGAGTGGAATCAAGTGACAAAGCTCGAGATCTATGATGAGTGGTATCAAGTGATGAATATCTATGTCTATGACGGGTGGTTCCAAGTGAATCGTGTTGCAGGGGCTCGCCCCGGAGGCACCGAGAATGTCTCAGGGACTCAATGGTGACAAATGGTGTCAAATATCTGGGGGTTGTGTTGAGTGAAAACCAGCTCAAAAACCCTAATGCAACCGAGTGTGCAGAAGGAGAGCTCAAAAAATATGGCACTCAGGCCAACAACCAACTCAAAACACTTACTATAACAGCTGTGCTACAATAAGTGGAGTACCAAAAAATGGTCATAATACCAACAAGCAACAGGTTTCCTAAAAAACAAAAATAGTGGACTCGCTAGACCAAAAGGAGGTAAGGGAGCATGCAAACACCTAACTAAATAGTATTCTAACTCAACTAGACATATCCTCTGTAAGGTGACGAAATCTAAGTTAGACAATATGGATAGTAGAGCCAAGTGGCTAAAGATATCCCCCTACCGGGAGGGACACCGGGTAGTCAATCCTAGAAGAAAGGCAACTAAGATACCCCATTCATGACACATCTAGAAAAGGTGAATCTACCGTTTGGTTCTATCACCGCGGTATCCCCATACAAGGATACCCCGAGAACTGTAAAAGGTAGCCTTCGGTTACTGAATGGATTGCGGTATTCCACTCAGGCCTCCGGAACCAGTCTGGCGACTTCAACCCTCTTAGGGGAGAAGCCCTCTGATAAACTGGTTGTGACCGTGCCAAAAAATACTAGGGGATTTTGGTTCCCTAATGGACAACAGCTATGTCTCAAGTGTAAGCAACCGAGGGGTGTTATTTGGATGCCTATCCCCTAATCCTACCTAACTACAAAAATTCTTATGTGTTCCCCAAGTGGGGTTAGAATGTTGGTTGTGTTAAGTAGTTTTTTAAGGCTCAGTTGAATTAGGTGACAGAGTGTGTGCATGTGAGATGATGAACCGAAGTAAAAGTGCCATGGAGTGGGCAACTTTCTAAAAAAATAACAATCCAGAATTTAAACTTTGAAATGCAAAATTTTCTCTTTTTCAATTAAAATGCTGAAATTTAAAACAAAATATTCTGTAAATGGAACAGAAATAATACTGCAGAAAAGGCTGTAGGGAAGGATGGCTGCAGACAAGACAGATGGCTACGCAAGTGCAGAAAATATTGCAGCAAAGTGCTGGGTTCAAAACAGGAAAAAATGCAGAAAACAGACCGCGGGACTTTGGCAAATTGGGACGGTCGGACCGTGGGAAACAGATCAACAATCGCAGATAGGTTGTGGGATTTTGGCCGAAAGATGCAGTCAGGACACTAGAAATAGGTCGAAAGCCGCAGACAGGTTGCAGGAAAATGGATGAAAGCCGCAAATAGGAGCCGGGAAAACGGCCTAAAGACACCGGTGGGTTGCAAAAAAATGGCTGAAAGCTGCCGACAGGACTCGAGAAAATGGATTAAAGACGTCGACGGGTTGTAGAAAAATGGCTGTAAGCTACAGGAAGGACGCGGGAAAATGGCTTAAAGACGCCGGTGGGTTGCAGAAAAATGGCTGAAAGCCGCAGGCAGGATGTGTAAATAGGGTTTAAAGACGCCGTTGGATTGCAGAAAGATGGCTGAAAGCCGCAGGAAGGACGCGTAAAAATGGTTAACAACTGTCGTTGGGTCGCACCAAACAAGCTACTAGCCATGGTCGGATCGCAGGTAATAGACTTGAATCTGCCGGTAGGGCGGCGGAAACAGTCTGAGAGCCGCGGTCGAATCGCAGGTAAATGCCTAAAAAATGCGCTCGGAACACAACTGCGGGGGGTAAAAGACGCGGTTTACGGTAGCCAAAAGGGACAACCGAAAGGAAAAAATAGAAAAATATTGCAGAAAATTGAAAACGCTTAAAACTATTAAAACTATAACCAGAAATTCAAAAGAAACACAAGCAGAGTCACCAAAACTGTAGCTAGGGTTTTCACCCCAGCTTGTGCAAATGAGCACCTACTAAGGAGAATGGACTCCTTAGTAGCAGTTCAATAAACAGTAAATTAGAGTAATAAAACAATACGAATTCTAAACTAGCATGAGCATTAATAAACATAACAAAAACATGGAAATATGGTGAAAATCTTTCTTTTTTGTATTAAAATTTTACCTCAAGTGTAGAGGTTGGTGAAGTTCTTGCAATGGTCCAAGAGGGTTGCTCCAAACTCCAGCTTTGCTCCTTCTCTTTCTCCAAAAGGTTGGAAATGGGACAAAAGGGGCACTCAAGGATGAACGTAGCTCAAGGGTGAGCTAGGGTTTCAAGAGTGATTTTGGCAGAGTAAGGGTGTATTTGATTGTGGATATGAAATGAGGGGACTCCATCACCTATTTATAGGTTTTTAGTGGTGGAGTGTTGGCCCATGGTTTTGAGAACCATATGGTTTAGGTCAGCTGTATAGGGTTTTTTCCTCCTTTTTTCCTCTTTTTCCTCTTTTTTTTATATTTTTTATTCCCTTTTTAGAGGGTTTTTGCTATTTTGGAGAAATTTTGGATAATTTTGGGGGGGAAATGGCTTTTTTAGCCGTTTGGAAGCTTTTTTGATGGTTTTGTGGCCTTTCGGAGGCTTTTTAGGCCTTTTGGAGGCTTTTTAATGGGATTTTAAGGTTCTGGAGGTAAATATGGTAGGAAATATGGACAACTGAGTCATGTAATGGGGTAAATGAGGTAGTGAGCACTTTTTGGGTGTTAACAATGAGGGGGGATTTAAATTGACCTTGTAGGTGGTTATGAGGGGGGCTGTTTACTGCCCCCATAGCTTACGATGAGGGGGGTTCAGAACCCCTCTTGCAAGTCTCTACAAGGGGGGTTTCAAACTGCCTTTGTAGGCCTCTACGAGGGGGGTTCGAAACCACCCCCATAGGAATCTACGAGGGGGGTTCCAAACCACCCCTACAGGAATCTACGAGGGGGGTTCCAAACCGCCACTATAAGCCTCTACGAGGGGGGTTCTAAACTGCCCCTATAGGAATATATGAGGGGGGGTTCACAACTGCCCCTAAAGGCCTCTACGAGGGGGGTTTGAAACCTCCCCTATAGTCCTCTACAAGGGGGGTTCACAACCGCCCCTAAAGGTCTCTACGAGGAGGATTCCAAACCGCCCCTATATGTTTGTATGAGGGGGGTTCACAACCGGCCTCGTAGGTCTCTATGAAGGGGGTTCAAAACCACCTCTGTAGGCTTTATGAAGGGGTCTATGAGGGGGGCTTAAAACCGCCTCTGTTGACCTCTACAAGGGGGGTCACAAACCGCCCTCAAAAGTCACTTTTGGGGGCGGTTCCAATCTCGTCAAAAGCCGCCATTAAAGGGAAAAACTTTTAACATCAGTGCCTTTAGGGGCAGTTTTTCCAAAACCTCCCCCAAAGCCAAAACCCCCCCCGTAGGTCACTTTTGGGGGCGGAAGACAACCCCCCCTAAAGACCAAAAATGTAGTAGTGATATTCATGTATAAATCAGTCTCAGTCTTCAAAACTTACATAAGAGTCATTTGTATCAGTCTGAAATGCTTCCAATGCTCTGTAAAACCCCCTTAAATTCACTAAAATTTAAAAAGTTTCATAGTAGCATAAACTGTTGCATTTACGATGCGGAGATAATAAATAATAACAACAACAAGCTAAACTCTTAACAAAATAATTTAATAATGACAAACATCCTAATATGCTGTTTCGATTACTTAAGCTTTTTCGAACAATGTTACAGCAGCTAGACATACGTCTTGATCTATGGCAACGTCAATTAGCGTCGTATCATAAATCGTCATAAAGTTAGATTAATATGGTTGTTAGTATTATGTACTTTAATTTTTCACATGCACATCGTCACATACTTTCTAAGTTATGCATTTTGATTCTAGCAACTAAAATAATCATTTTGATTTACTGAAGGGGTCCTTTATTTGCCCTGAGGCTTACTTACCTATCGCTAGCTAACGCTCTTGAATACCATTATAGAGAACAGGTATTGTCCAAGAATTCTACTCGCAGCTTACTTGTATGCTTTTCAATTATCCTAAAACATAATATTGGTCTTGTAATGCCACAAGTTGTATACACTTAAATTCTTTCCCAGGTACTTTAATTTGATGTTCTACAAGTCTTTAATACAAAGAAATCTCCAAGTTTAAAGCTGATAGTTTTGGGTATTAATAGATACAATTTTTATACTATTGCTAAAGGTCCCTTTTGCAAAGTTTACAACTTCATGTTCTTACTATTTATTATATTGGAAACCTTGTCATATTACACTATTTCAAAGATCAATTCATAATTCCTATATTTAGCAATGCAGTTTTTGTTATATGAAATAACCATCATATTGTAATGCAATTATACATAGACCTTAGACCTTGAAAAGGAAAGTCTATGTATCAACCTAATGCAAACATAATACTTTATTATTATTTGCCATAATCCCAAATGGATACTTATATATAACCTAAGTAATTAGTAATGTTTTCGTGGATCATTATGCAGGTGCAATTACTGGGTTGAAACCATAAGACCTTTCCTATAATGTATTACACTTAGCAATATTCGTTGATGTGGGATGTAATAACTCTTTGAAGTATGCGTTGGCAGGCTCATGTTCCCAAGGTGGTGCAATTAACGCTTCCATAAATAACTTTGTAGTGGATTTCCTAGTGGTTGCTTTTGTGGCTAGATTCACGTGCTCATGATGTGGTCGTGATGTTGTTGCAATGCTCATACATGTGAGCAATGTCGAGCTGGGGAATAACGTGGTAAGAACTCATAAGGCTAAAGCTCTGTGCTGGCAATCTTCTTGACATTGGTGACTTATGTTTTAAATGAGGTTTTAATGTAGTGGTTGGACTTATATCTAAATGTTGTGGTGGCTGCATCCCATCCATTGATCTTGTATTACCTTGGGTTTTGGAAAAACCCTACTTCACCATATCGCCAGTTTCGTGTTTGTAGCATTCATTTGTTTGATAGAGTGGGGAGGGAGGCTGACAGGCTCTCTGAGTCCCCAGGGTTCATAACCTTCACTCTTGCTTCAGTTCTCTAGGGTTTCCATGGCATTTTTTAGCCGACTGTGAAAATGTTGTAAGGATAAAAGAATGTGCAGATCTGAAAAATTCCAGGTTGTGATGTGCTCAGGTTTGATATCATGACCTATCCACATAGGTTCTATTTGGAAATCTGAAAGATTTGTAAAACACTCAGTTATGAGAAACCCTGATGGAGAAAGTTGTGAGCATTTAAGCTTTTGACCTGGTTTAGAGTTATGCCTACTCAGAAATTGAGTGCACCGGTTTGGTTTTGCTTGACAGGGAACTATGGAGTAATTCTTTGGTTGTCTACTATTGGTCTGGAGGAGAAAGATAATAAAAATATCTACCAGGTGATGTACCAAACTACCCTTCCTTCGTTTTCTATTAATACTAGTCTCAAATTACAGTTTTCGAAATGCTTTTCGTATCTCATGTTTAACCCCTTAAATTGCATTGTTTGTTGGAAGGTTCCACTTCCATGGTAATGAAGCTCGTCTACAGTCCAGGATACTAGTTATCTGTGTAAGCCTCAGTATTAACCTCAAGGGTTCTGCCGACAATTACACAGAAATGGTTTTTAATTTGTTTAGTTTCAGTCAGGGTTGTCAAGGTAGATTCAGTTTTGTAGGTGATGATTGTAACCATCGTTTTAATATATGAAGCTAAAGATATTTAGGAGCTTTCTCCTTGAACTGTAGTTTAATGTTTATTTACTGTTTCCAGCCACTGTTTACAGTGTTTATGCTGAAGCTCATAGTCGGGATTTTTAATTACCATGAATTGAATTCGGTTGATTTTGAACTGAAAGTTCTGAATAAATCTAAGGTTAATGGATTCAATTATTTTATAAAACAAACTCGTAAGAAAGTTTCAATGTTTTGTTTACTGCAAGAGTTAAGGGATTAGCCCGATAATGATAATGTGATACTTTGTAAAAGCTGTGATTCTGGGTCTTCAATCCTAATATGTTTTAAATGCGTTTTTCCTCCTTTCGGTCTAGGGTTTATTTTGATAGTATAACAATTTTCTAAAACTGTTGTAACATGATATTTTGGTTTCGACCTGAATCGTTCTATGAAAAGATATGAATTCTCAAAGGTCATAAATCGCATTGTTTATAATTATAATATTTGAAATATAATTTTTTTAAATGTATGAGTACCTAAACTTTGTTGAAAAGAAGGCTTGGTTTAAATGTTGAAATCGTATTCTAGGTTTGTACTCATCCATACATAATCCAATGGAATGATAAATGTACTCTTTAGAAGAAAGATACTAGAGCGTGAAAATACTAACTGTCTACTGTAATAATAGTATTAATTTTTTATTTATTTGTGAGGGTTATTCTGATTCTATTACTAGTATGATATTCAAACTATCTTAGATATATTTCTATGATAGATAATAATGATACGATAATCCTTTTTATTAATATATATGTAGTGTTTGCAAACAAACAAAAATCCAGTTATATAGGGTCTGTTTATTTTTAAAAGACTACTCTTACTATTATTGCTTGTAACCAGAGAAAGGGTTTATTTATAAACATAAATAGTGAAGTATTTAGAAGAAAATGTAATTCTTGTTTACACTTATAAATGATCTATTTTAAATATAAACAATGATACAAAACTTGAAATGCGATAACTCTGTTTATAAGGAATCATTTAAATTTATCCAATGTATCTGATCATTCCATTCTACTCTTGAGTAACCCTTTTTGTACTAGAGTCTGACTTTGTTACAGTGTGTGGAAAAATGCAGAAAGGTGATTTTATTATCAATCATTCTATCCTTGGTACTACATCATTAATACTATATTTTATTTCATCAATACAATTTACAGAATAAAATAATCATTAACTCAAGCATAATTTCTTAGCTGAAATGGGAAAAGTTGATAACAATTTATTTCCTATTTAATTTACTAATATAATAGAAGTAATGAAGATAACACAGTAAGAACCTGTGACTGTAGAAGAAGAATCAAACAGCCAAAGGCGCTCGTTCCACCCAACCAACTCCTAAAGACAGCCAAGCTACTTACCTTAGGATCTCGAGCCTATTCACTGAACCACTAGGATGAAGATGCTGTGTGGAATAATGGAATAAATTCCCTTGCAACTCAGAAGTAGTATTTAGCAGCATACACTACCTTCCTTTAGCAATATTGAACTCAACAATGTGGCTGCACTAGTTCAGAATGTAGACTTAGTTCACTCAATCACTTCTAACTTTCCCCTAATCAAATCTCTTATGCTCAGAAGTTATCACAAGGTAAGAATGAACAGCCTCCCGTTGAATTTGATGAATAGTTAAATAGCATGCCTAGGTCTTTTGGTCAGTTTATTTCAGTAAATTAGCTACCTGCTCAGTTCCACTTTCTTGGCGAACATGACCACAAAAGTAGGGAAGTTCCCCCCCTGCAACAGTTAGAAGTGAGTTGAAGATGTTGCCAAGTGTCAATGTGCTCTCCACCATAGTCCATTCCCCCTAGTGGGTCAGTGAACACTCATTCAATAGTCTCCTTTGGATTTTTGTCTCCACTTTTATTTATCAACAATAAAATATTCAGAATAATTAATTACAGTCATCCATGACCCCACTTGGTCAATTGTCACAAAACTTTACAGTAAAAATAAAACATAATGTTTACTTAATAACATAAAATTTCTAGAACTTGGGGTATGTGACATTCTCTTAGCTGTATATCCTTCTTGAAACAAAAATTGACCCCCTCTGAACTAAACTTTCTTCTTTTTATCCTTTACAAAATAAAGTTGTTTCATAACTACCTTTTGGTCTATTTTCGAAGGAATTACATTTAAGAAATTACATCCTAAATTCTAATATTTAAAACATCCTATTAACAACTATGTATATGATAACAAAATAAACTACTTGACAGCTAGAGATTAGGTGGTTCATAACTTCTTGGCAGCCTCAGCTAGCATGGCTATGCCTTCCAAGGCATAGGATTTCTTCTTATCTTGATTTTGTTGTGTCTCCATTCCTCGAACATTGTTAAGTAATAGCTTCTTCTGTTTGCTTAACTCTTCTATTTTCTTTGCCATTTCTTCAGCCTATACATCTACCTGTCCTTTCTTCCTTAAAGCTTCTTTGGCTACTGAAATTAGTCCTTGGTAATGAGCATTTATGTCTTCTAAATCCTCCCTTAGCCTTTTATTAGTAGTTCTAAGCTTCTCATTAGACTTATTCAAGAATGTTTCTTTGGACCTATACGGCTATATTGATTTATTTAAGGGGGGCCGCATGAAGATGCTCCCCAAATTCGTTGCAATAGGGCCGCGCTAGCAGAGAAAAAAGATAGCACGACTGCACCTAAGGAGACACGCACGTGCCTCTAGGTTTGGTACCAAACCGAGGCGTGTGCGCATCACTGACGCATACGCGCAGAGGAGACGTGCACGCGCTCCTGTTAAAATTATTAAAAAAACAGTCGATAATTTCCCCATTTTTCATTTGGCCGACCGAGTGCATCCTCTTCCTCCGCGTATGCATCCATTCAACTACCAATGGAGGTCAAATCCACTCGAAAACCACCCAACAACACCCACAAACTCGTCACCACTTTGATTAATAGGTAAATATCACATTTTTCTTCAATTTTATTCATTGTTTGTGTCAATTTTGTATTTTTTTTGTTTATGTAATTGTAAATAATTTCCAAATTTTAAAGACAATGAACCAATTTTCAACTGCAAATTGTAACTCAGACAATGAGTGAACAAGATGTTAACCCTAAGTCCGGTGGAACACAAGAAAACCCAAACCTTGGACCCAATGCCGAAGAAAACTGTGAACACAATCCAAATGCCAAACAAAACCAAAACCCACAACCTAATTTTGAACATGACCTTAACCACTATGTAAATGAAATGCGAGTGCACACTCGCGAACTTAGAAACTTAGGTGAACCATCTCGATTGTCTCTTTCCACGTCAGTTGAGAACTCAATCAACTCCCTCATACATGCACACCAACAATTGACCGACATGACTCAATTTAGAGCTAGGATGCAGGAGTACTACTCCACGGGCATCTCCAAGAAAGCAATAAAAGATTTGAACATTACAAAAGCCCAATTATATAGTATGTTCACTGATCCAAAAACAGGCCAACCACTGAACATTACAAAGCCACGTGTCTGCATGGATTGGTGTCATTATCAACTGTGGAGGGACAATTGGATGCAGAGGTGGTTCATGGTGTACAATAAACCTCCCTGCAAGGTTCCACAGTACTTCCTTCGCCAACTGTGGGCTAAGTTTTGCCTCGGTTTACATGTCAACTATTTTGACATAACTAAGTTCTAGGGTGTTGGGCGTGGCTCTGCCCAAGATCGACCTACTGCCAGGAGGAACCCACTGAGAGGGCCACCAGCTCTGAGGCGCGAACCCAACCCCTCTCTCCAGCCAACTTAGTTTCCCCATAAGCTTGATCAAATCGAGGTGGCAATGAGGAATGTTGCACGTGGTCTCCTCAGACACACCTCCTTTGTAGCAGAGACTACAGTGGAGAGGTTGGGTGACCTTGACATAGATCCAGGTGCAGTTCCTTCACGACAAGGCCATGATAGACCCATGACCAATGGTAACCATGCTGGGCATTCCAGTTCGATGGGGACAATGCCACATCTTTGTCCCCATTGCGGGCACACTTGCCTTTGCTCGACCGAGGGTTTTTATATGGATCGGGTCAGTAATTTTTTTAATGTGTTTTCAATCATCACTTTATAACTTGTAAATTATTTTGAAAGTATTTTAGTTTGACCTAAACTATTATTTCAATGTATAGTTATTCAGAGTTGATAAACCGAGATGGGAGAACGTAGAATATCCCAACCTAGATGCAGTAATGGCAGCTGCAACTGAAATTTCGGCACCCCACACGGAGGTATTTTTAGTACCTGACACAATTTTGTTATTACTTATGTCATTTATATTACTCAAGTATTTATATTTATGGCATACACGTTGATAGTTCATACAATGTTTTTGAATATCTTGATTTCCTAGATAATGACTTGTTTAACATGTTCATAACATGATGCATTTTGTTGTCCACAGGTGTTTCATGACTATGGTGATCAGCCACCCCCGCTAGGGATTGGCACATCACCATATAGACAGGTACAATGTGTAGTTATAAGCATGCTTTTAATTTGATTTGTTACGACTAACTATGGTTTAATTTTTTTGTTTGTTTACTAAATTGTGATATTACAAACGTATATGTAGGTTCCACCAGCAGTTGTGTCTCCACATTTTAGTCCTGTGTATCCACCCTATCCCATGAGTCCCCCCCCTCGCTTTCATCTAGACCCCTCCCTACATCCACCCGCTCCCTTCCATCCAGCCCCCCCTCTCCGACCATACTCCCCCCTCCATCCATCCTCCCCCACTTGCCCACCCCCCTACGTCCATACATCCCCCCCAATTTATCCACGCTCCCATGTCTATCCATCCTCCCCCATTCGTCCACGTCCCCCCTTCCTTCCACCTTCCCCTCTTCGTCCACAACCTCCCATTTGTCCATCCTCCTCCCTCCATGCAGGACTGCCCTCCCATGCACCATCCCTCAACACCGTCAGTAGCCCTTTCCATTCGATACCCTCTATCCTATAGCCGGTAGGGGTTCATAGTCCACATGGTCCTCCTCCACCCCATACCACCATGTCTTCTCCCACCATATAATCCCCACTTCTCGCCACTATTGTGGAATCTACTCTTCCAATATCCTCATCAGTATTTCCAGTGGTTGCACTTGTAGTGGCTGCCACTACATCTGCGCCCCCCCCCCCCATCACTGCATCGAAGTTGGTTGTCTGGCCATCTGCTCCACCTGCTAGCCCAGAAGGCCAGCCATGTCCATCGTCGTAGGTGTTCACGGTGAGAATCAAGTTAATTTATGAAAATATTTTGATGCATTAACAAAAATTAATTTAAGCAATTATGACTTTTCAATGAAATGATTGTTTTAAATGTTGTAGGCTGGAATTGCTAAGAGGCTCCGCAGATCCAGGACACCTCCCCAACATTTCCCACTCATGTAAGAGGTGATTTATTTAATATTTGAATTCTACATTTGTTTTATAAATGTGGTAAATGTTGCAAATGCTTGAAAATGACGGTATCTTATACCATTTGTTCCAGATCCCAGAGAGACGGTCTACTCCTAGACGGACCAAGACTCGAGGCACTGCTAGCTCGAAGAGTAGGAAGATCAACTTTGGATCTACACATGGGAGTGATGGCAGTGGTCACAATGCTTGACACGCCACGTGTTATGTACATTAGCCATGATGTGGCACTTTTGTGCACTAGTTTTGATGTACTTTGTATCTACGGCACGAGTTTCCATGTATTTTGTATCTACGGCATGAGTTGTCACATTTTGTGTAGGGCACGAGTTGCCATTGTACATACATTGGCAACCGTGTTCCACTATTCGCCAGAAATTGTATATGTTTGGATGAGTTTTGTAGCCTCAATGTACATGGATTTTCAGTTATGTGATTTAGATATCTCGTTGTCTAATGTGGTTGTCTCATGTTATGTGTATCATGATGTGATGTTGTGTAAATTTCGGTTTTACCTAGATCTTAGAAGAGAAGTTGGATATCGTAGTCCAGCTTGGTTTATCTTTCCACATGTAAAATATTCTAATGGTATATATGTTAAGAGAACATTGTAAACATAGGCTAACTCAAACAAAATCATGTGTGAGAATTAATCTAAAAACAAACGGAATAAATGGATGGGCAAATCACACCTCATGGCACATAAGATATATATTGGGAACTTGAGTACTAGGAAAAGAACACTTAAAAATAGAAAATGTCCATTGTTGTCAAAACGTTAAAATGAGATCCAACATGATTTTTAATATCTCTATATAATGAGATCCAAAAAGGCCATACTCTACATAATGAAATGTCATCACTAGTATTTATTTTGACCATTTTGTCCACTTAAGATCATGCAACAAATTAATAACCAAGTTATGGAGTCATTTCTTAATCAATTGTCACCATACAAATAGGACAACCTTGAGCATGATGTATAGATAGCTCATTAATTCCCACTCACAAATATAGCCACCTTTGATTTGTTGACCATCACATCCACTACCATTTACAATTAGGATTTCCTTAATTTATCATTATGTGATAGCGATCTAATTTTATGTATGCATATATGTGTATATTGGTTTCGATTCAAATGTATGCAGATGAATATATACGTACAATGAAAATGATTTAATCTTTACATGTATTATAATTTAGGGCTAGCTGTTAGGATACACAATAGGGTTTCATTGTGATTAGAATACAAACTAGGGTTTATGCTACCAACTAGGGTTTTTAGGCTAGGCTCTCGTGTTTCTAGGCTAGGATCCAAGCTCCTGGGTCACCATATTAATGTTTAATTCCACTATCATGTCATCATTCTCACCAATACCATGCCCACTACTACAATCACCATCAAGCCTCTCAATCCCACTTTGAACATTTCCCATACTTCCAAGTTAAAATTGATAGGTCTTGTTGCTAAAATCTTTTAACTTATCTATTCACATAGACAACTCCACTCCTGTGAAAGATTTGTTGTAGCTTGCTACATGCAAGTTCACATGCAATAATACTTGAGAGATCATTTTACCCCATGATCCATGGAAGATTCATTGGAGTCATATGAACCTCATTGTCATCACCCCAACCATGGTCAAGACGCCAAGATCCATCCTTAGTAGACAAAACATCATGTTGGCACCCATACCACACTCAAAGATAAAAAAATTCTTTGAAAGGGCATGTTTGGAGGTTGAGGGAATATTGATTTTTTTATAATCACACATGAGAGGTTCTTAGATTCAAATACATTGGATATAAATAAATTCCCCAATGCCTTCATCATCTTCATCATCATCTTCATCACCATCGCCATCATCATCAACGCCTTCATCATCATTACCATCTTCATCATCATCACCATCACCATGAACATCAACTTCACCACCATCACCATCACCATCAACTTCACCATCTTCATCATCATCACCATCTTTGTCATCATCACCATCTTCATCTTTTGGATGCGAGAGGAAACCATCACCATCACCATCACCATCACCATCAACCTCACCACCATCACCATCATCATCAACGTTAGAATCTTCATCATCATCACCATCACCATCTCCATATTTTGGATGCGAGATGGAACCATCACCATCTTCATCATCACCATCACCATCACCATCAACCTCACCACCATCACCATCATCATCAACGTCACCATCTTCATCATCATCACCATCCTCGTCATCATCACCATCTCCATCTTTTGGATGCGAGACAAAACCATCACCATCTCCATCATCACCATCTCCATCACCATCAACCTCACCACCATCACCATCATCACCACCATCACATCTTCATTATCATCACCATCTTTGTCATTATCACCATCCCCATCTTTTGAAAGCAAGATGGAACCATCACCATATTCATCATCACCATCACCATCACCGTCAACCTCACCACCATCACCATCATCACCACCATCACCATCTTCATTATCATCACCATCTTAGTCATCATCACCATCTCCATCTTTTCGATGCAAGACATCACCATCACCATCTCCATCATCACCATCACCATCACCATCAACCTCACCACCATCACCATCATCATCACCATCACCATCAACCTCACCCAAACCCTAGCCCTAACCCTCACCCAAACCCTAGCACTAAGCCATCTTCTCCATCCTCACCATCACCATCACCTTCACCATCAACGTCTTCATCATCACCACCATCTCCATGATCATCATTGACTCTAACTCTAACCCTAATTCAATTTCCTTCTATAACCCTAGCCCTAAGCCTCACCCAAACCCTAGCACTAAGCCATCTTCTCCATCCTCACCATCACCATCACCGTCACCATCAATGTCTTCATCATCACCACCATCTCCATCATCATCATTGACTCTAAATATAACCCTAATTCAATTTCCTTCTATAACCCTAGCCCTAACCCTCACCCAAACCCTAGCACTAAGCCATCTTCTCCATCCTAGCCATCACCATCACCGTTGCCATCAACGTCTTCACCATCACCACCATCTCCATCATCATCATTGACTCTACCTCTAACTCCAACTCTAACTATAACTCCAGGTTCCTCATCAAAGCCTCCATCATCATCATCTTCATCACCATCGCCATCACCATCACCATCACCGTCAACCTCCTCATCATCATCACCATCATCATCATCACACGTTCCTGATGGAATATTTTCCAGAGTTGACCCCTGTGTGCGAAAATTGCACACTCCCTCACTGAGCAAAACCCTAGTTTCCAAGATGGGCAAACAAGATTAGGGCGGGGCCACCGGGATGGAGGGGAGGGGAACCCCTAGCATTATCCCGGCATGCTGAATCCAACAGAGTCGACGTTTTGTCGATCCGAGCCACTGTCTTCATTCTATGGCTCGTCCTATCTCGCATCCAAAAGGCCTTCAGGGACACCTGCTGGATACGTGCCGGGGGTGTAGAACTCCAACCATGGAACAAAACTGGGTTCTAGGGAGTCTTGCAGGTGTGTCTAAGCAAGTTTTGACCAAGAATGCTATCCCTAAGTGCCCCGTGGAAAATTTTCCAGAGTTGACCCCCGTGTCCAAAAATTGCACACTCCCTCACTGAGCAAAACCCTAGTTTCCAAGATGGGCGTACAAGATGAGGGCAGGGCCACCAGGCCAGAGGGGAGGGGCACCCTTATCACTATCCCAACCTGATGAATCCAACAGAGTCGATGGTTTGTCGATCCAAGCCACAGTCTTCATTCTATGGCCCGTCCCGTGTCACTGCCAGAAGGCCTTCATGGACACCTGCTGGATACCTGCCGGGGGCGTAGAACTCCAACCGTGCAACAAAACCCAGTTTCAAGGAGTCCTACAGGTGTGTCTAGGTAGGTTCCAGCTAGGAATGCTATCCACAAGTGCCCAGTGGAATATTTTCCAGAGTTGACCCCCGTGTGCAAAAATTGCACACTCCCTCACTGAGCAAAACCTTAGCTTCCAAGATGGACCTACAAGATGAGGGAGGAGCCACTGGGCCAGAGGGGAGGGGCACCCCTAGCACTATCCTGGTGTGCTGAATCCAATGGAGTTGACGGTTCGTCGATCCGAGCCACGGTCTTCATTCTATGGCTCATCCCGTCTCGCATCCAGAAGGCCTTCAGGGACACCTGCTGGATACCTGCTGGGGGTGTAGAACTGCAACCGTGCAAAAAAATCAGGTTTCGGGGATTCATGCAGGTGTGTCTAGGAAGGTTTCGGCCAGGAACGCTAGCCACAAGTGCCCGGTGGATGATTTTCTAGAGTTGGCCCCCCTGTGCAAAAATTGCACACTCCCTCACTGAGCAAAACCCTAGTTTCCAAGATGGACGTACAAGATGAGGGTGGGGCCACCGGACTGGAGGGGATGGGAACCCCTAGCACTATCCTAGTGTGCTGAATCCAACGAAGTCGACGGTTCGTCGATTCGACCCACGGTCTTCATTTTATTGCTTGTCCCGTATTGCATCCAAAAGGCCTTCAGGGACACCTGTTGGATACCTGCCAGGGGCATAGAAAGACAACAGTGGAACAAAACTAGGTTCTGGGGAGTCCTACAGGTGTGTGTAGGTAGGTTCCTGCTGGGAACGCTAGCCCTAAGTGCCCAGTGGAATATTTTTCAGAGTTGACCACAGTGTGAAGGCCATGCCAAACTCGCTAAAGGGGGCCATTTCTCGACCGGAGGCCCCAGGGCGTGCGTGGCCACCGTGGACAGGTCTGCAATGGCGAGGTGGACTTGTGGGAGGCAATGTAATCCAAGTCCTCTCGTCGGTTTGGGTTCCGTGGTCCCGGGTAAAATCCTCCAAGTGTCCCTAAATGACCCTGGGGTGCCTAACTAGAATGCCCGTAGCTCCCGAACCATGGCTCGGTTCGTGAATCCGTTGACTTTGGTGGGTCCGGGACGCCGGGTTTCAGCTAGGGGGGCCCCCATAGCATGCCTTGAAGACCTGAAAACGGTACCAATGGGCCATCCCCGAAGCTAGGGTTTTGCTCAGTGAAGGCCATTCCAAATTTGCTCAATGGAGCCATTCCTCATCCAGAGGCCCACGGGCATGCGTGGCCACCATGCACAGGTCTACTATGACCACGTGGACCTATGGGAGATGACGGAATCTAAGTCTGCTTGCCGGGATGGGTTCTGTGACCTAGGGGCCAATCCTCCAGGTGTCCCTGAACGACCCATGGGTGCCCGACTAGATTTCCCATAGCAACCGAACCGTGGCTTGGTTCATGAATCCGTCGATTCCGGTGGGTCCAAGACATCGGGTTTCAGCTAGGGGACCCCCCACAGCATGCCTCAAAGACCTAGAAGCAATGCCAATGGGCCATCCCCGGAGCTAGGGTTTTGCTCAGTGAAGGCCATTCCAAATTCGCTCAAGGAGGCCATTTCTCATCTGGAGGCCCCCGAGCATGCGTGGCCACCGTGGATAAATCCACTATGGCCATGTGGAGCTGTGGGAGCTGACGAAATCTGAGTTCGCTCACCAGGTTGGGTTCTGTGGCCCCGGGGTGCTCGAATAGAATACCTGTGGCACTTGAATCGTGTCTCGGTTCACGAATCCGTCAATTTCGGTGGGTCCGAGACAACGGGTTTCAGCTAGGGGACCCCCCACAACATCCCTTGAAGACCCAAAAGCGGTGCCAATGAGCCATCTCCGGAGCTAGGGGTTTTCTCAATGATGGCCATTCCAAATTTGCTCAAGTGGGCCATTTCTCGTCCCGATGCCCTCGGGTGTACGTGGCCACTGTGGACAGGTCCATAATGGCTATGTGGACCTTTTGTAGGAGATGGAATCCAAGTCCTCTCACCGGGTTGGGTTTCGTGGCCCTAGGGCAAATCCTCCAGGTGTCCCTAAACAGCCCCGGGGTGCCCGACTATAATGCCTATGGCACCTGAACCATAGCTCGGTTCGCGAATCCATCGATTCTGGTGGGTATAAGATGGTGGGTTTTAGCTAGGGGATCCCGCACAGCATCCCTCGAAGACCTGGAATCGGTGCCAACGAGCCATCTCCAGAGCTAGGTTTTTGCTTAGTGATGGCCATTCCAAATTTGCTCAAGGGGGGCATTTCTCGTCTGAATGCCCTCGGGCGTGCGTGGCCACTATGGATAGGTCCACAATGGCCATGTGGACCTATGGGAGGTGACAAAATCCAAGTCCTCTCGCTGGGTTGGGTTCCGTGGCCCCGGGGCAAATCCTCAAGGTGTCCCTGAATGGCCCCGGGGTGCTCGACTAGAATCCCCGTGGCACCCGAACCGTGGCTCGGTTCACAAATCCGTTGACTCTGGTGGGTTTGGGACAGCGGGTTTCAGCTAGGTTCCCCCCACAGCATCCCCCGAAGACCCGAAAGTGGTGCCAACGAGCCATCTCCGGAGCTAGGGTTTTGCTCAGTGATGGCCATTCCAAATTCTCTTAAGGGGTGCATTTCTCATCCAGAGGCCCCCAGGCGTGCGTGGCCACCGTGGTGCCCGACTAGAATGCCCATAGCACCCGAAGGCCATTCTAAATTCGCTCAAGGGGGCCATTTCTCATCCGGAGGTAGAAGAAGATCAATTTTCAACAAAACAATGTAGTTAGTAGAAGAAGATCAATTTTCGACAAAACAATGTAGTTATTACATGTGGAGGTAGCGGTTTCCTGTGGAAAACGAGTGTACAGTTGAGCAGAGGAAAGATGTTGGGAAATGGGCTATTACATTATCTTTTCCGATGGGTGGCTGTAGGTATCTATGCTTTGACGACTGTAGGTATCTACGCTTTTCTTCCGAGGGAAATCCTATTTCTGTCGGAAGAAAATCATAGATACCTACAGCTGCCATATTTCCTTCTATAAACCACTTTCCCATCGGAAAAGCTAATGTAATAGCCCATTTCCCAACATCTTTCCTCTGCTCAACCCTACACTCGTTTTCCATGGGAAACCACTGCCTCCACATGTAATAACTACATTGTTTTGTTGAAAATTAATCTTCTTCTGCTAACTACATTTTTTTGTCAAAAATTGATCTTCTTCTGCCTCCGGATGAGAAATGGCACCCTTGAGCAAATATGGAATGGCCCTCACTGAGCAAAACCCTAGCTCCAGGGATGGGCCATTGACACCACTTCTGGATATTCGAGGCATGCTGTGGGGGGTCCTCTAGATGAAACCTGGTGTCCTGAACCCACCGGAGTCGACGGATTCACGAATCGAGCCACGGTTCTAGTGCCATGGGCATTCTAGTCGGGCACCCTGGGGCCGTTCAGGGACACCTGGAGGATTTGCCCTGTTGCCACCGAACCCAACCCGGCGAGATGAATTGGATTCCGTCACCTCCCACAGGTCCACATGGCCATTGTGGACCTGCCAACAGTGGGCACACACGCCCGGGGGCATCCGGACGAGAAATGGCCCCCTTGAGCAAATTTGGAATGGCCATCACTGAGCAAAACCCTAGCTTCGGAGATGGCTCATTGGCATCACTTCAGGGTCTTCGAGGGATGTTATGGGGGGTCCCATAGCTGAAACTCGCCATACTGGACCCACCGGAGTTGATGGATTCACGAACCGAGCCATGGTTCAGCCGCCACGGGAATTCTAGTTGGGCACCCCGGGGTCGTTTAGGGACACTTTGGGCATTTGCTCTGTGGCCACGGAACCCAAAACGGAGAGTGGACTTGGATTTCGTCGGCTCCCACAGGTTCATGTGTCCATAGTGGACCTGTCCATGGTGGCCATGCACACCCGGGGCATCCGGACGAGAAATGGCCCCCTTGAGCAAATTTGGAATGGCCATCATTGAGCAAAACCCTAGTTCTGGAGATGGCTCATTGGCACCGCTTTCAGGTCTTCGGGATACACTGTGGGGGGTCCCCTAGCTAGAACCCGTCATCCCAAACCCACCAGAATCGATGGATTCACGAACTGAGCCATGGTTCGGGTGCCACGAGCATTCTAGTCGGGCACCCCCAGGGTCGTTCAGGGACACTTTGGGCATTTGCTCCACGGCCACGAAACCCAAACCGGCGAGCGGACTTGGATTCCGTCGGCTCCCATAGGTCCACATGGCTATAGTGGACCTGTCCATGGTGGCCACGCACGCCCGGGGGCCTCTAGACGAGAAATGGCCCCATTGAGCGAATTTTGAATGGCCTTCATGGAGGAAAACCCTAGCTCCGGGGATGGCCCATTAGCACCGCTTCCAAGTCTGCGAGGCATGCTGTGGGGGGTCCCATAGCTGAAACCCAGCATCCTAGACCCATAGGAGTCGATAGATTGACGAATTGGGTGCTACGAGCATTCTCGTCGGGCACCCCGGGGCCATTCTAGTGGTGATAACAAGTTTACTATCTGTTGAGTCTGATACTACATCCAGGAGCCGCTCAGCAAACTTTGAGATAGAAAGCTCTATAATTTTAGGATACTGATTCAACCACTCATACAATTTCTTACCTTCTCAAGGATCTAAATTTATAATTTCCTTCTGGGTAGATTCAGGCATTCTCGAGAATCTAAATTTATAATTTCCTTCTGGGTAGATTCAGGCATGGAATAATATTTGCCGGCACTTCCAAGCTCCCGTGACCATTTTGTTAGCCATAATATGTTCAACTCCTTTGGTGAAAGATAAATTATGGTGTGGACGGCAGCATTCGATACACTAGCCAAATCTATGTTGTTGGAAGAACTTAGATATTTCAACAAAGGAGCATCTTTCAGGTGACTTGAAAATCCCTTCCATTTTTCAGGAATAAAACAAAGAAGTTCAATGTACAGATTTTCAGGCAAGCTTGTCAACCAATTAGACAATCGAATACAGGGAGATAACCACGCCCAAAACATTCAAGCTATTATAAAACTCTTATTTATCAAGATAAGGATGGATTATGTGTACATTACGAGAATATAGATAAATGAAGTTGCTTTGATGAACTTGTCCTCTTGCTCTCTCCAGAATGCGTTTAAAAGCAGGGAGTATTGTCCGAGCTTCTGTGAACAATGAAGGATTCGTTGTCATTGCTAAGAGAAGTTCTAAGTATGAGACATAGAATGAATACTATGGCTCGGATCGACAAACCGTCGACTCCATTGGATTTAGCACGCCGGGATAGTGCTAGGGTTGACCCTCCCCTCCGGCTCGGTGGCCCCGCCCTCATCTTGTACGTCCATCTTGGAAACTAGGGCTTTGCTCAGTGAGGGAGTGCGCAATTTTTGCACGTGGGGGTCAACTCTGGAAAATCATCCATTGGGAACTTGTGGGTAGCGTTCCCGGCCAGAACCTGCCTAGACACACCTGGATGACTCCGTAGAACCCGGTTTTGTTGCATGGTTGGATTTCTATGCCCTCGGCAGGTACCAGCAGGTGTCCCTGAAGGCCTTTTGGCAGCAAGACGGGACGAGCCATAGAATGAAGACCATGGATCGGATCGACGAACTGTTGACTCCATTGTATTCAGCACATAGGGATAGTGCTAGGGGTGCCCCTCCCCTCCGGCCTAGTGGCCCTGCCCTCATCTTGTATGTCCATCTTGGAAACTAGGGTTGTGCTTAATGAGGGAGTGTGCAATTTTTGCACATGGGGGTCAACTCTGGAAAATCACCCACCGAGCACGTATGATGATGATGATGGTGATGATGATGAAGAGGTTGACGGTGATGGTGATGGCGATGGCGATGGTCATGAAGATGATGATGATGGAGGCTTTGATGAGGAACTTGGAGTTAGAGTTAGAGTTGGAGTTAGAGTTAGAGTTATAGATAGAGTCAACGATGATGATGGAGATGGTGGTGATGATGAAGATGTTGATGGTGATGGTGATGGTGATGGTGAGGATGGAGAAGATGGCTTAGTGCTAGGGTTTGGGTGAGGGTTAGGGCTAAGGTTATATAAGGAAATTGAATTAGGGTTAGAGGTAGAGTTAATGATGATGATGGAGATGGTGGTGATGATGAAGATGTTGATGGTGATGCTGATAGTGATGGTGAGGATGGAGAATATGGCTTAGTGCTAGGGTTTGGGTGAGGGTTATGGCTAGGGTTATAGAAGGAAATTGAATTAGGGTTATATTTAGAGTCAATGATGATGATGGAGATGGTGATGGTGATGGTGATGGTGATGGTGATGATGAAGGAGATGGTTTAGTGCTAGGGTTTGGGTGAGGGTTGATAATGCAATGTTTTCAAATATATTTGGTGTAGATGGATGAGGATACAAGTGCAAATATGAAGAATTTTGCATATGTATACTATGACGTATTACTTCATGGTTATTATGAGTGATTGACCTACTAGACTAGGTAAGGTTTTATATGATGGGTTCACATATGGTTGAAGTTTGTGCACATAAGTTAAGTGGATGTATACATGAGGTATCATAGGGTGGATGTGGTTGTTATGAGCCTAACTAAGTGGATGTTGATATAATTGAGATATTCTCTCAGCTAAGTATTTGTTAGGTGAGTATTTTTATGATTAATTTTTATAATATCTTTGTGTTTAGGTTGAGTGTTAAGTTATTAAGATATTTTCTCTCAACTTCTCTTTTTGTTAAGGAAGTAGTTACATGTCCTTAATGTACATATACATGTAATAAATGTGCAATTGCATTGAATTTTGTTGAAAAACATCTCCCTATATTTTCTAATAAATCTGACAAGAGAACCATAAGCAACCAAATATTGGGAAGTTTCATTTGTAGGATAAGAGGATTAACATATAATAAAGTATATTTTTCATTGATAATTATGTTACATAGTGTGTTTCTATGTTCTATGGTTTTTCTATGATGTCATTGGTTCTATGTTTTTTGGAGGTTATTTGTTGCAAAATAGTAGTCATTGTCTATTGGTTTGATGCAATGCACCGTATAATGAGAAAATATTCTACAAGATGCTACTAATATTATGTTTTATGAAAGAATTATCATGGAAAAGTGGCAAATAAGTACTACTAATGATGTGCTTGAGTTGAATGTGATTCCCAATTATTATGTCATTGTTGGGATTTTGTAGCTGTGAAGAATAACTGTAATAGATGGGGGGGTTGAAGATATGAATCAACAATATTTTGTCCCAAGGAAGTCTTGGTCTCATTTTTTTTTTACGTATGCGACATCACGATGGATTGAGTAGTCATGATTGATCATATGTGTTTATGAATTATTAGACAATTGCTATGATTATTATGACCGTAGTGCATAAAGCATGGAGACTGAGCTACATAAGGAATAGAGGTCATAGAGGTTGTGTGAAGGCAATGTTGAATGTTGTTGCTAGCTCTTGCATGTATTGTAAGGAGAATCATGCTTGAGTGAATCATGCATGGTGGAGGTCACTGATTAAGCATTGACCCGAAGGCTTTTGCATGTTTATTTTGTACATGATGCATGGTTTTTGTGTATGTGGCTCTTAGTGAGATCATGATGAGAAAAAACCCTTTGACTTGGTGGACTATTCCACATTTACAAGTCAAGTAGAAAAATTCAAAAGAGGTGTAAATGAGAGGAAGCAAATGAATCACATTGATTCCAATTACACTTGCAAAATCAAAGCAATCAAAGCTCTCAATATCACCGATACCACTCTGTCCCTGAAGAAGATTTCCCTATAAAGTACCTCGATCATGACCAAAGGAAGTGACTACTCCCAATCCAGTGACAACTACCCTCCTCTGATTAGTAGCACTTAGTTTTTTTCTTGCGCAGCCTTCACAGGTTCCAGAGCAATGGTCGTTGCCTTGCCCAGAGGTTAATTAGAGTGTGTAAGATAACAAGTGTTCTCCCAGCCGGATTTTTTGGCATTTGATTAGCGACATATAGGCTATATAAGACTGGAAATGATTCAATGTGACTTGGGCCCTTAATAGATTGGGTAACAAACCCTTCTAATAGTGATCCTATCCCACTTGGAGTCCAAATACCCCCTATTGAGGGTACGTGTGGTGGGTCAGGGATTCTTGGGCTAGATTAGGTTAATAGGGCTACATTAGGTTTCTAGGATTCTAGATTAGTTTCTAAGGGTTAGATTAGTGTTTCTAGGGTTAGTTTAGCTTTCTAGGATTTCTAGGGCTAGATTATGTTTCTAGGATTCTACATTAGTTTCTGAGGGTTAGATTAGTGTTTCTAGGGTTAATTTAGCTTTCTAAGATTTCTAGGGCTAGATTATGTTTCTAGGATTCTAGATTAGTTTCTGAGGGTTAGATTAGTGTTTCTAGGGTTAGTTTAGCTTTCTAGGATTTCTAGGGCTAGATTATGTTTCTAGGATTCTAGATTAGTTTCTGAGGGTTAGATTAGTGTTTCTAGGGTTAGTTTAGCTTTCTAGCATTTCTAGGGCTAGATTATGTTTGTAGGGTTATATTAGTGCTTCTAGGGTTAATCATATATGAATAAACAATCACATGGCTATAAATCATAACTCAGACGTCAAATAAACGATATAAGATAACGATATCAAATAAACCATCTAACATGAATAACATTAACCGTGCATGAATAAACAATCACATGGTTTTACTACGCACCTCAATCAATTAGGCCTTCTGGATCCTCTCGATTTTTTACTGTCTCGAACAACCTCTCATGCTCTGCATGAGGTAGTAAGTAGCATACCTTGTTTGATGAATTCATTGACATTGTCTGTACTTGGATGTTTGTACCCACGATCAAGTGCATAAAGTGATACACCCGCGACCCTAGTCTATAATCTATGTATGTGTATCCATTGCTCTTTTGTCCCTTTCCATCCATTGTAAGATATTCCCCTTGAACAACCATCGAGCCAGTCGGAAAGGTAATGCCTTCACTATCCGTTAATGATGCGAGGAGGGTTTGCTTCCCTTGGATGCATCGTGCCAACCAATAATTCGTCCCAATTGCACTGTCTGCCAGGGCGACAACTGCATAGATGTGTCCTACAAAAATGCATTTTAAGGTCATATTCCAACAAGAAGTGGTTTGATAACTTGGATAATTATAGAAACAAGGAGGGAACCAAGATATGCATGCAGAAATGGATACCTGGTTGTACAAGATCAGATATATGATCATATTCATTCGAAATAGAGGATTGGCCTTCATCTAACTGGATTGTTTTAGCAACTGCACGTGGGTCCACTGCAAGTGATACATGATCCCATTCATCAACCCATTCCATTGATTCGCACTCATCCCACTCACAATTGCAGCAAGACCCACAAAAGCAAGCAAGTTTTCACATCCATATTTCAAATAAAGGACTGTTTGAGCTTCGAACCGAATGAAATCCATGAGTTCCTTGCACAATACTACAACTATAAGAACGCGATCGATCTATATCAAGTACATTCCAAAAATTTCTGACAACATGTCCTCTACCTGTTGGTATGTGTTTGCTCCATGGTTCGATCTGACATTTTTTCTTTGCACCATCGAACTGTGGATTTAGCATTTCGAATATGAGGGCCTCCCATGCACCTCATTTCCTCCCTTCGTAGGGAAGTTTTGAGACATGCTCCAGCCCCGTCATGTTCTCCCTTTCCATCCCTGATCTCAAAATAGTTCCATACATGCAGCACATCATAAGTCTTGTGCAACATACTCAACCACTGGAAAACACGTGCATTTTTGAACTGGCCTGCACAACCATCTAACCATATCCAGTGTTGATCCATATGTATCCCTTTCTCCTTCAGTTGATCATAGAAAATTTTGAAGCAATGCTACACATAATGCAGGTCGTGGCACCTGTCGTCACTGATGTAGAAGTTGGTCTCTTTCAATATCATCCTCATGTCATTGCTGCTCTCTGGCGCATGTCTGTACGTGATATGTACCATTATGCTAACTTGGTCTGAATGGTAGTATTGACTTTGAATCTCATTCTGTGGTTGTAGGGTATAGTTTTCTGCAAAGTCCACAACCGACAATATTGTGCCCTTGGGAAAGGTGTCCCTGCACTGTCTGTATTGTTCATCCTGCCATCGTGCTACATGGACGTGCTGTACATAATGCTCGATCTTTTGGTAGAATTCCTTCATGAAATCACAAATTTGTACCTGGTGCCACAAAACCAAGGGCATTAATACAATGTGACATTTTCAATCTGAATATATATGTACAAATTCAACATGTATAGTATGAAAACATGCAAACTTAGATTACATGTGACTTCACCAATGCAATTTTTTTGCTTTCCTTCGAACTATCTACTTGATATGTTATGTACTGGATGTTCTACATTTCTACTGACATCCTCCCAAATTCGTGCTCAGCGGTTGCATGGATACAGGGGCTCAATAATGAAAATCCACTGCAACTGGAACACGTCCCATATAAACATGATCTTCTATAATATTTTTGTCCTTCAGGCCCTCCACACATTATGCTATGCATAAATTCTCTGGATGCATTCGGTGGTTGTAACGAAGGGCAATCCTGCACAATGTTAGTATGCAAACCACAAAATATCTGTCTATATGTATCATAATAGTACTCAAATTCTACATAGTATCTACAACAACATGTACTGCAATCAATGCAAATTCTAACATACCAGGGTTTGCATTTTTTGAAGGACCTTTGGCCCAAGTTCAATTATGTGTGCTCATTCTTGAACCTCTCATAGAGTTCTGTCTGTGTGGTGTCAAGGAAGTGCTTCACATGGGGTTCACCCTCCCTAACACCTTTTCTCAACTTTAAAACATCTACTTGATTCAATGACGGTCTAGTGTTATCATGCCAAAACTTTTGCACTAGTTCTTTAACAACATCAATGAGCTTCATGTCTAAACAAGGTAACCTACCAACAAAGGCCCAACAATCTTTTTGGCCTGGGGTCTCAAGTTTTTCTCTAATGGAAGAATACTTTTGAAGAGTCTTTCTATCTACTTTAAAGATTTTACATGTGTGCGATAGTAGGCGACGTTGCCTTCTGGATTTGTCTACAATCGATTCCGACATTACACAATGGGCTGCATTAAAATATTTTGTGCGAGAAGTTTTTCCAATCAAATTAAATGCAGATTGTAGATTTCTAACAACATGATTGTTGGCCTCTAAACTTCTAACTACCTTTATGCACAAAATTCTCCTAACATGAGCTAGACAATGTGATTTTAACAAAGCAAGAAACAATTGACATTTTTCTACATTGGTTTTGGATTCAAAACAATCTTTGATTATCTTGTTACAATGGAAATCAATAGTGCGTTTGGACATCTTACCTTCAAGTCCTGAAAATGAACTTTCATCCACATGAATACGTCTAGGAGTTATTCATCGTCCGTTTGATAGTTGAGGCAAGGGAGTCGGCAAGGAAGTACGAGTCTCATCAACAGTTTGTTGTGACCCTTCATTCAGTAATTGGTCCTGCAATGGAGTGTGTTCGCCAGGTGGGTGCTCTTCTTAGGGTGGTTTCCAGTTAAGAACTTGTTCGACATCCATCCCTTCATACTCGACATCAGGAAATATTTGATTGACTTCAACCACTTCATCATTGCTTGTTGATGGATCTAAGGCACGAACATTTTGATTTTTATGGTTTTGCATGTACAACTTGGCCTTTTCTCTTATCTCATGGACCTTTTTAGGGGGCAGCGGCCTCCTTCTAGACTTTCTTTGATTATTATGTATGTTGCCCATATTCAATGCGCTTTTGGAAAAACAAAAATATGACTCCTGCAAGAATGAACAACAAACAAGATATTAAAACTTGATGTGCATGATTATTAAAGCTCGATGTAGCAATTGATTATGTGCAACAACATCGAGTGATAATGTTTTCATATAATCTTAAAAGCTATTGGGAATTCCCTACATATAAAGTTACAACATCACATCTAGGAACTCAGTAGGATGGTATTGGATGGTGGTATGGGATGTTAGTAGTCCAGCAAATTCCCTACAAGGGAGAAGCTCATATTGAATTCATTTTCATGGTATGGATGAGGGAAAATAGCCCCAAAAGACTAAGACTTTTCAATTGTTTAGGTGTTTGTGTGAGTTGTTGTAGTGAAACCATGAGGAATTCAACAAATGTTTGTCTACTAGATGGAGGAATGTGATTATGAAATGTTATTGGTGGTGATGCAAGTAATTTTGTTTTATTATCTTCATGAAAGGTTGAAAGCATTGCTTGGTGCATGTTGTAGTTTTTTTTTGGTAGGATGGTTTTTATTGTCTATGTTGAAGATTAAGAAGACTAAAATAGATCTATCATATAATTCACGAGGAAAAACCAAAATAGATGCCATTCAAACAAGTGAATGAAGACTAAATTACATTTAACAATATCAAATTTTCACCATACCTCAAGGATTATGATTGCTCTTTGCTTCAAATGTCAAATGCTCTTTTGATGTGTCCACTATATGTATGAAGACTTCATGTGTATCCAAGTAGCATGAGAATTCAATCCAAGGTGCCAAATAGAGTCCAACTGTTGTGTATTCACTCAATTGATCCAAGTAGAGCCCAATAGGTGTGTATTCAATACAAAGAGCCAAATACAACCCCAAATATTGTGTATT
>BSBM01000371.1:1200000-1387500 GCA_027924585.1 Larix kaempferi | reverse complement strand
GGAATTAGCTGCGGATTGCACCTTTAGGCTCGGTCTTATTTATCCTTGATTTATAGCAGAAAACATCAAACGCTACAACTTTCTGTTTTTCATAGCTAGTTCTGCATAAGTTCCACGAGTGCACTGCAAATGAAATTGCACACACTTGTCGAGCTCTGTGTGCAGATTCCAAATATATAATTTTTTAATAGATGTGTTGTTGTTCTCTATTTTTAATTCATTTTAAACTGCACTCATGTCAAATTCGTAAAAAAAATAGGTTGTTTATTTGGCCTATAACTTTTGATTGGCTTACCTATTTTGAAAATGGAAAAGAACCCACGTAAGAGCACGAAAATACATACAACCTAAAAAAAAATGCATTTTGATTATTTTTAGACCATGATATGGTGGATTAAAACTTGACAATGTTGTTTTAGGGCTTCACTAACTTCAGTAATTTAAAAAAAATATAAAATTGACTATTAAAATTTTGGAAAAATAGCCTCGCACAAGATTTTTCTGTTGCCTACGCCTTTACATATTTTTTTTCTCGTAAATTGAAAATTTACATAGCAAACAGGTGGCTCAAAAACAACATGTCCATTATGTTTTAGAAAAAAAATAACATACCGATCTTTGAATAATGACATTTTGGGGTGGTTATACCACTTTTCTATAAATAAAAATTATATATTCCGGAAGGTCATATGTTTTTCTACATTTCATCTTTTTAAACCTAATCGAAAAACGTTTTGTAGGTACCACTAATAATTGATTTTAATGATAATATTTATGTTTTTCCAGAATGTCATTGCAACTAACGTGTCATAATTGGGTATCATTACCTTGCACCAACCCTTAACTTATCAATCTCTGTATCCATCTGAACATCTTGATGTATACTTGAATTTTCTTTTGCCCCAAATGGAATATTTAACTTCTTAAAATCCAACTCTTCTTCCTCTTTAGTTCTAGCTGCTGCACCTGAGAATGAAAATATTGAAGTGGTTGTATGTTCAACACTTGGCATGATGTCTTGCTCTATCACCATTTCCTGCTCTGCAATCTTTTCATATTATTTAACTAGTTCAAAAATCATTTCATGCTCCTTCTCTGTATTTGTTTGAATCTCCTTTGAATTGAATTCTCCTTTACTATCCCCATGCTCCTCACCTGAAGAATCTTCAATGATGGTGACCTTCTCTTCCTTCAGCGTAGGGTCTAAAATCCTTCTCATATTCAGTCTAAGTTTATTGGTGGCTCTTTATTTTCCCTAATCTCTTTCAAGGATTTAACATCAACACTAAAATCTGGAACATGCAATATCTCTTCGTCAATACTTACAGCAGGCAAAATTAGGGCTAAGCTCCTTTTCTCAAAAGCATAACTATACATTCCTTCTTTCGAGCTAGAAGCTTCTTCTTTGCCAGTAAGGGTAATATCTGAGATATGTTCATGTTGTTCTTCAATCATGTTTTCTAGCTCTAAATCATTGGGGTTTTTAATCTTTTCTTGTACATCAACATTCTGCAGATCATCCTTTATTACATCCTCCCCTGCATCTCTTTTAAACTTTTTCGCAAAGCTTGACTGCTTACTAGGCATATAATATGCTTCTTTCCTTGCTCGTCTTGTTTAACTACAAATCCTGACTAGAAGAAGAAATGATCCCAATTTAGACCTTCCTTCTGCAAAACTATGCAAATTATCAGCTTAATCAAACCATGATGGAATAATGACTAGCTTGGGTATTCAGTTTGACTCTTTACCCTGTTAGACATCTTCTGGAGACTTTTTAATAGGAAGAAGGGTAAATTGATTTTAGACTGTTGAGTTAGATGCAGCAAAAACCTAATGTGGTACTTGAAAACAGAGGCAAATCGGCCCTCACAAGTAATGTAACTCTGTATGATCCCAATCACTTCTCTCCATTATGGTTTGAAGTTCCTTACTTGCACACCTTTACTCTAATCAATGGATCCATCTTCTGATATCAAAAACATGCTTGGGTCGAAGTCAAAAGGATCCTTTTTAAACCATAGTTCTCCTTCTAATGGCACACCGATTGCTTCAGAAATTAGGGCTTCTGTCAATTCAAATTTTAGGGTATCGAAACTCACACTACTGTTGATAATATGCTGAGAGAAAGCATGAGTTACCTTGACATTAAACCCTGTAATCCTTTCAAAAAACTCAAACCATCTTGCAATTTTGAAAAACGCAACACACTTAGAAAATTCTGCTACCTAGGTAGTATTTGTCGGTCCAAACCGTCTCAATTTACCACTCTTGCCCATATTCTGACTGTAACTCTGCAAATTCACTAATTTACTCTCTTGTAACTGAATTAAGGGAGAAAAACTTCAACCATAACCTCAACACTATGTATCTTGGCAATAAATTTGAAATCCCCAAATATGAGATCGTGGCATTTAAAATCCCCAAACTCCTTGATGATAACTACAACAGGTTCATACATGTGTCATAACAAGGTGAACAGGTGTCTAGAAGCTCCCTATCATCATCAAATGCAACGACCATGTCCTGCGATCAATGAACCACGAAACCTCATGATCTCGGATTCCTGCAGCACGCTAGAGTATATGATTTGGACTTTGCACTGGACGAATGTCTCAACATGCAAATTTGACATACCAACTCAAAAAAAGAAGGTTAAAGTTTGGACATAGCATTAGAATATACCCAATTAAGTATTTTTAAAGACCTTTGAAAAGAAATATAACATTAAATAAGCTACTAAGAATAAAATCAATTAAAACAAAGGAAACCGTAATATAAAAACTAAAAAGAATATCAAAATCATTTAAAATTTAAAATAAAAATAAAATGAAAGAGAGAAAGAGGAATAAACATTTTAAGAAAAAACACAGAAAAAACTGAGGACAATTTCACTGTTAACAAGGTTTTTTTAGTGCATAATTTTCGGTGTAGCTCGCACCCCTCCCTCCGTTCATCCACCTATTAAAATATATATTAATATTTACATATAAGTATATAAGTTATTTACTATGTATAATAATAACTACATGTCATATAGTGGTACGGGTATTGGGATAATGGGCATGAGGTCCAAGGTTCAATCCTCCGAGATCACCTACTTTTTTTTAATTATAGAATTTCGTAAATAAATTGAATTTCATTATCAGGTAAATTGAGTTTTATACTTGCATAGATTTCAATGTATGGATGCATTGATTTCAGTGACAACAAAAGAACGAGAAGACTGGAAACGAAAAGCAGAAGAACAAAAAGAATTTCAAAAAAGGAAGTTGGATGAAATGATAGCAGAAGAACTAGAAGAACAAAGAAAACAAAATGCAGATCGACAAAAAGAATATTGAAAAGAAAGTTAGACAAATTGACAACAGAAGAACGAGAGGAACAAAGAAAACGAAACGTTGATCGACAAAGAGTGTATCGAGAGAGAAAGTTGAAGCAGTTGGAAGAACAAAGAAATCAAGTTGCAGAACAACAAATAAATCAAAATGTACAAAATGGTGAAATGATGCCTGAAGAAGGAGAAGAACGAACAAAACAAAACACAGATCAACAAAAAGAAAATCGAAAAAAAATTAGGCGAATTGACAGCAAAAGAATGAAAAGAATAAAGAAAATGAAATGTTGATCGACAAAGAGCGTATCGAGAGAGAAAGTTGAAGCAATTGGAAGAACAAAAAATCAGTTTGCAGAACAACAAATAAATCAAAATGTATGAAACGATGAAATGACGGCAGAAGAAGGAGAAGAACAAACAAAACAAAACGCACATCAACAAAAAGAGAATCGAAAAAAAAAGTTAGGCGAATTGTCTCTATTTTCCAGTTTAACAATTTACTCAATCCTTAATACTTATTACTTACATTATGATAATCCTCATAAAAGTATCTGTATTTTCAACTTAACCTGTTCCTTACAATGCTGATCAAACTGCAGTTTTGTGTTACCACCCACGACTGAAACCAACCTAGATCCAAATCCTAGGCTCTATCAAGCGCTGAGATAGAGGCTAGGATTTGGATCTAGGCTGGTTTAATTTAAAGTCAAGAAATTTGATCTCTCTTGATTGATAGATCAGGATTTAAGTTTTTATTTTATAAACGAAAATCTATTTTTTAATTACTTTTCATAATATTTTATTTTATGAACCAACAAGGATTTTTTTTAAATACTTTCCATAATTTTTTATTTTATGAGTCAACATGAATTTTTTTAATTATTTTGTTGGTAATAAATGTTACATCACAAATGTTACAACATCTCCCCCATATTGAGCTGTAGAGCACCTCGTTTCTCTCGGTGCAATAAGATTTACTTGAGCCATTGTTAAGAAAAATGGTATGTTTATTAAATAGTATTTGTTTTTGTGTTTATATTAATTAATTTAATGTTTAAGTTAGTTTAATATTTATATTAATTAGTTTAATGTTTAACTTTTGTTTAATAACCGGCATAGATCCATCTTAAACCCGCGCAGAGAGATCCAATTTCTTTAGGTGGATTTCTTTTTTTAAAATTTAAACTCAAGAAATTTGATAATTTTCCTTAAATACTTTCCATATTTTTTTATTTTATGAGGCGACATGAATTTTTTAAATTATTTTGTTGGTAACAAACGTTACATCACAAACATTACAACACCTCCATCATATTTGATAGATCCGAGTTTAAGTTTTAAGTTTTTATTTTATAAATGAACATCTATTTTTTAATTACTTTTCATAATATTTTATTTTATGAACCAACATGGAATTTCTTAAATACTTTCCACAATTTTTTATTTTATGAGACGACATGAATGTTTTTGCTATTCCTATTGGTGTTCACCCACCACTTTACTTGTGACTATGCTAATTATAACTATATAATGTTATGTCATAAATTTGAAAAAAATGAATATTACAATACGACTGGTGTTTCTTTTAAAGATCCCTTAGCTGACTTCATGCAATGCCACAGAAAATTCTACTTGGATATATTGGGTGGGCAATGTATGTAATAATATACAGTTCCTTCTATTTGTTTCTAATGGCTAGAGGACCCTGAATCTACAACGAATCGTGCTTGCCATTCGAGTGGCTGATTTTGCTAGCCTGATCTATCTTAATATAGACTGCACAGTGTTAGCTGATAGGAGAAATCATTAAAAATGCGTAAAGTCTAATCGATTTGACAGAGCTGAAGCTCTCAGTGTGGGGTCTAATCGATGTGACAGTCTTTGAAAAGTTTGATTGGACATATTCTGACAATTTTAACTCCAACTAATCTGTGTAAGCAAAGAAATGCGCAGTGTTCATCATTCATGTGGATTCTCGCCATTTATTTTTTATCTGAATGAAACATAAGTCTACGCATCGTACGGCAAAAGATTTGTGAGGAGGATAGCGATTGTCGGTAGCAAGCTTGAGTTGTGCAGCATACTGATTAAAATAAAAAAACCATTTTAAATCGGAATTAGGGTTAGAATTTCACAACTCATTAACTTATCTATTTTATTGTTTGAACAGTATATTCACATTTATTTACACAAACATTATATTTAGAAAGAAAGCAAGTGTTATAAAGCAAGATATGAACCAGAATGAAACAAGATTTAAACCATAATGGAAATATAACAATATTCCTTCCAACCATACTATTTACACTCAATTAACAAATACAAATATTTGATTTTAAAGTTGATTTTAAAGTTAATGATAAAAGAATCAATATATATGAACTTGAGGAGAGTATTGCTTCCCCTCGGCGTGTACCCATTTTTCTAATCACACACCTGCAATCATTTAAACAGTTAAATCTTCAAATGGCGGGTTTCTTTCACCGGGCCGAAAATCAGTACATACTGATACAACCAATATATTAAAATAATAAAAATATAACATTCCGTATGATAATTACGTTAATTACAAATTTTGCTGATGTCTAGGAGGAACAATAAAAGCATGGCATTCTCTTAAAGATTTTGCTGCCATTTATATCGGTACTCACGTTAAACTTTACATGATAACAAATATGAATTCATAGCTATGAAATTCGCCCCCCTTACACATATCCGTAAACAGAAAGAGTTTATAGATCTTTCAGCCCACCTGTCTGACCATGCCTTTCCGCCCGATATTGTAATTTAAAAAATAAAGGGCATATAAATCCTACAGCCAAGATGCTGACAACTATATTTTCATTAGATCATGATTGTTGACAGTGAGATGCATAATTGTTTACAAATATATTTTCATTAGATCATAATAGTTGAACGTGAGATGTAAACAGTACAACATCAGGTTGGAGGCAGAAAATTGGATCTATAATAGCAATAAGCATTCAGTAACAATGCATTTAATGCCATTACTGAGATATGGACTGTTAGATCTAAACTGTTAGATATAAAAAAGACTGCCTACCTGAAAGTGGTAAAAGTTGCATACTTAAAGTTGACAGAGTTCACATAAACAGGCGATCTTTCGCTTTCGTTGATTGCGTGATGTCAAAAGTTGACACTGTTCATACGCTGTTCATCGACACTGTTCGTAAATGAAAAGATCCTTTTAACGATAAACATTAAATGTTTGCATCGCTTTCTCTGAAGTCATAAATTTTAATATAAACCAGAGATCTTTCGCTTTCGTTGATGTATGCCAAAAGTCTACACTGTTCATCAATGATAAGATGCATGATCGATTGACATTCATTGTTTCCTTCGCTCTATCTGAAGTCATCAATTTGGTTTTATGGGAAATATTCATTGTTTGCTTCGCTTTCTCTGAAGTCATAAATTTTAATATAAACCAGAGATCTTTCGCTTTCGTTGATGTATGCCAAAAGTCTACACTGTTCATCGATGATAAGATGCATGATTGATTGACATTCATTGTTTGCTTCGCTCTATCTGAAGTCATAAATTTTAATTTTGAATATTAATTTATGTTAGTAAAATGAAAGCGTACAATAGTTAATCTATTTATGTTAATAAAATGAAAGTGTACAATAGTTAATCTATTTAAATTTTAATTTCATTACATTTTGATTTATTTTGAATATTATTATGTTAGTAAAATGAAAGTGTACAATAGTTAATCTATTTAAATTTTAATTTATTTTGAATAATTTTTTATGTTAGTAAATGTAAATTATAAATACTAATCTATAAATTTATAGGTTAGAAAAATACCTATTTTTTTTAATAAGTGTTGATTTCTTAATTAATATTTTTTTCAATATATAAATATATATTAAAGTGGATGTTAATTTTATGTTTACAAACAAAAACACCTATTAAGTTGTTATTCATATGAATCAAAGTTAATTGTTCAAAGTACATATAATGATAGGAACAAAAACAATGATGCAAGGTAATGATACCCACTTATATGTAAAAGTAGTATAACCACCCCAAAATGTCATCATTTTAAGATTGGTACGTTATTTTTTCTCTAAAACATAATGCATATGTTTGTGTTGGTCCAGTGGTTTGTTATGTAAATTGTCAATTTATGAGGAAAAAAATATGTAGAGACGTAGCACCACTATTTTTCCAAAAATTTTAAAAGTTAATTCAATATTTTTTTAAATTATGAAAGTGAGTGAATCCTTAAAATGATATGGTCAAGTGTTGGTCCACCATATCATGGTCTAAACATAATCGTTTTTTTTTTTTTTTAGCTTGTAGGTATTCTTGTACTCTTGTGCGGGTTCTTTTCTGTTCTCGAAATAGGTAAACCAATCAAAAGTTATAGGCCAAATAAACAACCTATGTTTTTTACAAATTTGATATGAGTGCCGTTTAAAATGAATTAAAAAAAAAAAAAAAAAACAAATCTATTCAAAAAATATATAGTTAGAATCTGCACATAGAGCTCGACAAGTGTGTGCAGTTTCATCTGTAGTGCACAAGTGGAGCATATGTGGAACTAAGCGTGAAAAACATGAAGTTAAAGAAATTGGTGTGTTCTGCCATAAATCAGACCAAGCCTCAAGGTTTGGAAATACGGAGCTAATACCAAACCTGCAAGGGCACAAAAAACAAATATGAATCCAAGCACGCGTGCGGGACAATGCGTGCATGCACAAAAGCGCGCATGTGTAGAGGCACACATGCGTTGTTACAGTTGTGTGCACGCATTGTGTTTTACACCTTGATTTTTATCCATCTCTCCCTAAATGCCCCCCCCCCCCCCTTTCTATAACCCCACCCCCCTTCTCTTCCTATCCACTCAATATCCCCCCCCCTCTATTCCACTATACCCAATCCCTCTTCCCTCCCTCACCCCTCTCTTCTCTCCTTCACCACAAGGGTTAGGAGATATATTATTACACAAAATCACTAATTCACTTTATCCTCATATACATATAAACCTTCATCCTTGTAACCATAAATCCATGACCCCCATATCTCAATCCCCAAACCGTTTACCATTACATGCCCTAGCCAATATGATCCCTAATCCCCTGTACAACTAACCATAATAACTTGAAGGGATGTCGATACCATGAAGTGGTTTTGAGCAATATGAATGTGCCTAATCAAGGATTTTGGAATGATTTTTTATGGAAGAATATCGTCCCTTTGGCCATAAAGAAACCATTTAGACATCCAAAGCCATCAATAATGTCTAAAAACACCAAACAAGACTTTAGAGGGGTATCCATTGTGCTAGATGTATCCAGGTCTTTGGGACTTAGGTCATTGGACAGGCCGTCAAGGGAGGAGACCTAAGACTCGAGCCTTAAAGGAATCTTATATCCATCTAGGGATAAGAAATTTACCTCCACCAACTACACATGGCTTCTTGAGGTATCGTTGTCCTGTGATTGAGGATGGAAGTGCCATTATATGGTTTTGAACTTACTATCTACATGTCTTAAGGCCTTGGAAATGGTTTTCCAGGGAAGAAGTATTCTATCCATCAAAGACTAAGAATTTTTTCTCAACGAAGGCCCATCATGTGGTGATCATCATCATCATCATCATCAACAACAACAACACCATCTTCTTCATCATCATCATGATCGTTGGAATCATCATCACCACCACCACCACCATCATCATCTTCACCATATTCATCACCATCATCTTCATCTTCATCTTCATCAGCACCATCGTCATCTTCATAATCATCATCATCATCCTAATCACCATCTTCATCATCATCATCATCGTCATCATCGTCGTCATCAGCTCCCTCTTCCTCATCAACATCTTCACCATCATCATCATCATCATCATCATCATCGTCGTTGTCAGCTCCCTCTTCCTCATCAACATCTTCACCATCATTATCTGCATCATCATCATCATCATCATCATCATCATCATCTTCATCATAATTGTTGTTGTTGTCATCACCATCATCGTCATCGTCTTTATCATCATCATCATATTCATCATCATCATCATCATAGGCATCATCACCATCATCGTCATCATCATCATCATCATCATCTTTGTCGTCATCATCATCATCATCATCTTCATCATCATCATCATAATCATCATCACCATCTTCATAATCATCATCATAATCATCATCACCGTATTCACTATCTTCATCATCATCTTCATCATCATCATCATCATCATCATCATCATTGTCATCACCCTCTTCCTCATCATCATCTTCATCATCATCATCACCCTCTTCCTCATCATCATCTTCACCATCATCATCTTTGTCACCATACTCACCATCATCATCATCATAATCATCATCATAATCATCATCATCGCCATCACTATCGCCGTCATCTTCATCATCATCATCATCATCATCAACATCATCACCATCATCATCATCATCTTCATCACCATGATCATCATCATTGTCATCACCACCCTCCTCCTTCTCCTCCTCCTCATCATCTCCATCATCATTGTTGTCGTCGTCATCACCATCATATTCGTCATCTTCATCATTAGCATCATCTTCATCATCAGCATCATCATCATCATCATCATCATCATCATCATCATCTTTGTCACCATCATCATCATCATCACCATCACCATCATCATCACCGTCATCGCCATCTTCATCATCATCAGCATCATCATCCTTAACATCATCATCATCATCATCATCATCATCATCACCACCACCATCATCATTGTCATCACCCTCTTCCTCCTCCTCCTCCTCCTCATCCTCCTCCTCATCATCTCCATCATCATCGTTGTCATCGTCATCACCATCATATTTGTCATCTTCATCATCAGCATAATTTTCATCGTCATCATCATCATCGTCGTCGTCGTCATCTTCATTATCATCATCTCCATCATCTTCATCACCATCATCATCCTCTTCCTCATATTTAACCTCTTCCTCATCATCCTCTTCCTCATCATCATCTTCATCATAATCATCTTCATCATCATCTTCATTATCATCATCATCATCATCATCATCTTGGTCATCATCATCATCATCATCATCATCGCCGTCGTCGTCGTCGTCTTCATGATCATGATCATGATCGTCATCATCTTCATCATCATCATCACCATCACCATATTCCTAATCAACATCTTCATCATTGGAGACGTCATCTTCTTCATCATCATCATCATCATCATCATCATCATCATCATCATTATCATCATCATCTTCATCTTCATCACCATCATCTTCATCTACATCATCATCATCATCGTCGTCGTCATCGTCGTCATCTCCCTCTTCCTCATCAACATCTTCATCGTCATCTTCTTCATCATCATCATCACCATGACCATCATCTTTATCTTCTTCATCATCATCACCATCTTCATGATGATGATGATGATCACATCATCATCATGATGTTGATGATGATGATGATCACATCATCATCATGATGTTGGTGATGATGATGATGATGGTGATGATGGTGATGATGATGATGGTGATGATGATGATGAAGATGGTAATGATGATGATGATGAAGATGATGATGAGGAAGAGGGTGATAATGATGATGATGATGACGATGTTGATGAGGAAGAGGGAGATGATGATGATGATGATGAAGATGATGATGAGGATGATGATGATGAAAAAAATGATGATGATGATGAAGATGTTGATGTGGAAGAGGGTGATGCCGATGATGATGATGATGATGTTGATGAGCATGATGATGATGATGATGATGATGAAGAAGAGGACCATGATGACAATGATGATGATGATGATGATGATGATGATGGTGATGATGACGACGACGATGATGATGATGATGATGAAGATGGTGAGGATGATAAAGACGATGAAGATGATGGTGATGACGACAACAACAACGATGATGAAGATGATGAAGATGATGAAGATGATGAAGATGATGATGAATATGATGATGATGAAGATGATGATGATGGTGAAGATGATGATGATGATGATGCTAATGATAATGAAGATGATGATGTTGATGATGCTGATAATAATGAAAATGATGATGATGATGATGATGAAGATGATGAATGTGATGATGATGAGGACGATGACGACGACGATGATGATGATGATGATGATGATGATGAAGATGATGATGATGTTGATGATGATGATGATGACGAATTTGATGATAATGATGAAGATGAAGATGATGATGATGAAGACAATGAAGATGGTCATGATGATGAGGAGGAGGAGGAGGAGGAAGAGGACGATTATGATAACAATGATGATGATGACGATGATGATGATGATGCTGATGACAATGAAGATGATGATGGTGATGAAGATGAAGATGATGATGAAGATGAGGACGATGATGATGATGAGTATGATGATGATGATGATGAAGATGATGATGAATATGATGATAATGATGAAGATGAAGATGATGATGAAGACCATGAATATGGTGATGATGATGATGGTGATGATGATGATGAAGATGATGATGATGATGATGATGAAGATCATGATGAATGTGTTGATGATGATGATCATCATTATCATCATGATCATGAGGAAGAGGGTGATGACGACGAGGATAATGATGATGATGATGATGATGATGATGAAGACGATGATGATGACAAAGATGATGATGATAATGAGGATGACGATCACTGACATTCCTTGCTAGTTCCCTTTCATCTTATATTTGGATCGTTGTCGTTGTCTGTCTCATCTTGGTAGCTATTGTACCTCTACCTTGTCCCTGCATCAGAATTTTATGCCTTAGCGATTTCTAAGTTGGGATCATATGCTTAACCGGACCCCTACATCCAAAAAATGATTGGATTTTTCTTGTATTGATTTTTGTCCTGAATTGTAGATCTGAGTGGCAATGTAAGGTTTAAGTCATTTTTTTTTACAGTTATATTTTTATTTAACCACCACCTTTGATTCTAGCTTCCCGTAGCAGCGTGCATGTGAAGCATGTTTTAGACCTTCTTAGATATATACTAAAAGGTGTTAACATCAAAGTTAATCGATGTGAAACTTGGGCTACATTATTATTTTTAGAACAAAGACATACCTGTGGAAGGATTATTGGTATTGGCGTTAAGTCTGTGAATAAACAACCTAGGTTAGATATCGAGTATCTCTACCATCTTAGTGTAGAGTGCAGGAAGGATTTAAGCTCTTAGACTGAATCTGGTTAGGTTCTATGCTATATTTCGTTCCTACCACTGAATCGTGGAAACCCTTGTACAGTATATATTTTATACTCTGTGTTGGATCCTACATATATATGTTGCCGCAATAGGAGAAAACTGGTGTAAATTTATGCTAGTGATTAACCAGCTCTTTGTCAGAATGATGCGACCAATGTAATCTAGTTATTATATTAACACTCTACACCTTGATTTATTGTGTAATCGTTGTAGTGAGAATGGAACTATGTTTAGAGCATAATATTTTCTACCATCATTATGATGTAGCATTGAAACGATAGAAAGAACCATGTGAAATTATTAGAGGATAGGTTTGAAGTGTGGAAGGTATTTAGTGCAACAAGTGTGCTGTGAGGTGTAAACTCTCTTTTGAATGTAACTCTCTACTTGAGTAATAAATAAGATACGAAGGTTTGGTGGACGTAGCCCAAGGAGTGGGTGAACCACGTATATGTGTCTCTCTCTCATGTATATTATGATGTGTGTTTTCCTCATATGTATGACATGATTTGATGTTATTACCGTTCATTATATTTTTGAAGTAAATCGCGATTATTAAGTAGCATGTGTCTTTTACAAAAGAATTAAAAAGAGTTGTATAGTTTTATTTTGTTAATTTATCATTTGCTATTGATGCAAGATTTTTATATTTTACAAAATATTTGGAATTTTTCTTACTAAATTACTTACTTGATTAATTGGGTATGTTACATATGGTATCATAGAATTATGTTACAATACTAGGACCTAATAAGCTCAACATGCAATAAGTAAGTATGAAGGTTGTTAAGTTTACTAATCAATTGTTTTTGTTTCATTTTGGATGCATGGAACTGGAATGGACGAGGGGTAATGTCATTCAAAAGTTCAAACTTCAAAGTTCTCCAAAGGAGTAAAGATAAGTATATTCATCATTGTTATAAGCCAGGTATGTCGAGAGTCTTCCCTTGAGACATAGAAGATCTAAATACTTACATCGTTGTATAGTATTGTTATGGAAAGTAGTATAATGTTGAAATGATTTCAGTATATGTACAAAGGGTTATGAAATTTACATTAAGTATGAATTACTTATATTTAGATTGATTTTATACAAGTATGTGAGTGATTTACTATAATGCATAAAGTAATACTCTAATCACATACTATGTGTAGAAGAAAATAATTTCCTTGCCTAAAAGAATGATTCATTAATTATTGAAGCAATCATTTTGTTACAAAATGATATAATCAATGTTAGCATGAAAAGCACCTTCTAGGACATAGCTATAAAGATCAAAGTAGTTGACGTATGTACAAATGAATACATGACAAGTCTGAAAGAAGCAAAGGAACACTAGGATGTAATTATCTCATAAGAATGATGCATCGATATAGATGTTGTTTTTATGACTTTTCAGAAATTTTTGTAAAATGTAATGATTCTATATCAGGATTGATTAATTTTGTTAAAAAGAAAGGAAGCATCATAATCTTTTATGTTGAATTGATTTGTAATTCTATATCATTCAGTAAGTACTATTCTAAGAAAAAGTAAAGATATGAAAACTTTGGCGAAACTTGTGATTACCTTGATCAAACAAAGATTTTCGAATAGTGTTTTCAAATTGCATAGAGTATCAAGTAAAATGTGCATTATAGTTGTTTGTATTCTATTATGAATTATTAAGCACACTACCTATAAGTTTCAGAATGAAGTACTATTAGTATACTCCAAAGAAGAGAGAGTTTGTTAGAGTAGGCAAGGTCACTTGTATATTTTTAATTTTAAATAGTTACATAGTAGTTGATAATGCTTAATGGTTACGAAAGTTTCATGAAAAGATATATAGCCTCATAGATGAATATCAGTATTAGTTTCAATTTTACTAAAAATTGGCTAAGATTGTTTATACATTCTAAAAGGTTGAATAGCCTTCGTTCAAGTGAACACTATTCGCATGTTAGGTGCAGTTTTAGGACCTAATCATAGAGGTATTCTGGTTTTCAGGTGTTATATTATTCTATACTTTTGATGTCTGATTACTCTTTTATTTAATAAGTTTTTCGAAGCATCATGTCCTTCTATGTTTAGACTAATATCTTCGTTCTTGTTTGGGAAGAGAGAAAAGAATATTAGGTTCGTTGTATATGGTTTGTGTAGGTGAAGCCACTTGAACATCTTCAAAATATAAAGCTACATTTTATTTTTGATATTGCATGGCTGTTACGAAAGTTTCCTGTAAAACATAACCTAAGTAATTGTTACTCTTGAGTATTGATGGAAATAATGAATTTGACATACCAAGTTACAAGTTATGTTTAAAGATATGAACAAATTCATTGATAAGGTGACTCATGCATTTGAATATTGTTTTGTTTTGTTAAAAGTTAAGATTGTAATGTGGTATCTCAATATAGAGGTATAAAGATTCTTATTAGAACTTTTTAAATAAATATGCATAGGTTTTATTGCATGTTGAATATTCAAATAGGTGAAGCATAATCATAATAAGAGTATATCACCTTATGAGAATGCAAGTTTTAGTTGATGACGTCAAGTCATATATATATCGATGGAAATTCATCATGAGTGCTTGATTGATACAATATCATCTCAAGAAAATTAGAAATGATGATCATATAAATGAATGCATGATAGCATTTATAAGTTGAGTTATTAGTGTCGTAGGGAAAATTTTGTCACATCTTATCAAGATATGTATGTATATTTTAAAGGGTCGAAAGTACCTTGAAAGTTGATATATTATGATGAATTGTGAAATAGTGTAAGGTAAAACTAGATCGTCATATGGAGGTCTGTGAAATTGCTATGAACTGCCTTGTTATTTAATTATAAGATTTATGATGATATTCCTTTGAAACTGACTATATTAAAGACTTGTATTCATGAGAATGTTAAATATTGTATGGATGTTGTAAGTGAATGATGATTTCCTTACTATTATGTTAGGAGCATACTTTTCTCATGAAATTAGATTTTTGTTATTTAAAGAAGTACTAACAAGTGAATTTGGCAAATGGTTACATTCTGTCGAACTTGTGGAAAGACAAGTTCGTGATATAGTATACATGGTAAGTATATGGTAAGAAGATGAGTAAGATCAATGACTCATGAAGGGATATGATAAAAGCATGAGTTCGAACTGATGAGTAAATAGATGAACCTATTTGATGTTAATATTATGTTTCTATTATGTTGCATGCTGTGGTTAACCAAAACTACACGAAATAATAAATGATTGTTATTTCCTAGACTCAAATGAGAAGGTTTGAGGGGAAAAGAATATTCTGGGACTCAAGTAGGGGGCTTGAGGTGGCAAAAATTTGACCCAACTCTGCTTTGCTAAAGCAACTTTTCCTGGACTCAAGCGAGAGGCTAGGTGGAAAATAAATTCTTGGACTCAAGCAAGAAGGCTTGAGGGTAATTGTGAAAGAGTTTTGTGGTATCAATGGCAAATACCTAGGAATAAAGACTGACATCTGGAGACTGGACTCTTTTTGATGTCTTGAGGAGGAAAATTTTTTGACTAGCAATCAGAAAGCAGAGTAATCTAAAAAATGTAGGCCATAAGTCCACAGGAATTGGTGACAGAATCTAGGGAAGAATTCTGTGTTCAGCAGATGGTTGCTGAAGTTCCAAACTCATGGGATAGTTTGATAATCAACAAAGTGTTGTTGAAATATTGGTTTTATGATATAATAGTAAAACTACATATTATTGATTAGTCTTATAACTAGACTATTGTATGCATTTATGTGAGAATGTGATGAATGCTTGAGTAAGCAAAATTTTTCCTCAAGGATGAGGATGAATGATAAATGTTAATTGTTTACGGTTAGAAAATTTTGTGATGCTAAGGTGTTGCAAAAGATTATGCTTATCTTATGATTGAAATTGCAAATGGTATAGTTATGTTATGCATGAGCTGCACAATGAATAGGTTGTGAAAGAAGTATGAACCATAAAGACTTGTAAACATCATGAAGATTCAAAGATGAACAAGAAAACCGAAGAAGAGACAACAAGTGAACTGAACAAAATGAAGTACAGAAGAACTCAAGAGCCAAAGGCTAGTCTTGAAGAATGTAAACACCGAGGACAGTGTTATTCTTAAGGGAGAAAGGATGTAACATCCTCCTATTTTACCTTATTAAATTGTAAATTAAATATGTAATATGTATTCCCGTTCTAGTGAGGAGCTCAAGTCCAAGGCCCCACCAGTAAGTCTTGTAAGTTAGGAGGTTAATTCCTAAAGTTGTACATTGTAAACTTGAGGCTAAAGACAGATGCTACTAAACGACAGACAACTGAGCCTACTAGGGGGAGAATTCTACAACAAGTAGGTCAGGAGTCGATTACTAACGTCGACCTAGTGCCCAAAACATTTGAATGAACTTCGAGGTACACTAAAGCCACTTAAGGATACCAAAACACCTTACCTGTTGAAGAGCATTTACGGACTCGCAAAACATAAGGGTTAACACTACATTAACTATTACTAATGGGAAATACCTATGGATATCCTGGATTCCCTAGTTCGGCATTTACTTACCAAGTGTATATGCTTCAGAATAACCTAGAAAGAAGATTACCTCATAAAGTATCCTTATGAACTATAGGAGACATTAAGCATTATTCATAATTATGTATATAATTCTTATATATACATATTAATCCAACTCCCAAGAAAGAATTCAAGAGAACACTAGTAAGAAGCTTAACTCACTATTGTGGTACCTTGGTTTTGGGTAAACTTAACTTATTTACTTGAGGTATATAGGGTAAACTCATATTAATATGTTGATTATACATAAATATACTAAGAGTTAAACAAACTCACAAAACTTATCCATATATTATATGGATGTATAAAATATCTATATAAAGGATAAATATATAAGAGAGGTAAGACTAAGGCTTTATCGCCTAGACAATTATACATATATATGAGGCACCTAACGGAGTATGAGAGTGTTATAGGTATATATATATCCAAAGATCTAATAATATATGTGAATTAGATATATTATGCGATGCTTTCAAGAAAACGAGTTAAGAGTAAATTATATCCTAAATTGAATGATATAGGGATTCTAACTAAGGAGAACCATCCGAATTGTTGAGGGAAAACATGGGGAAATCACCTTAAGGATTCCTTGGATGATTTTCCCCTAAGTTTGAACAGTGGCTCCTTCCTGATTGACACTTGAGAGTCGGTCCTACCTTTAAGGACAGTCATTCTCCATGTGGCAGAGAAGAACCACGCCAAACCGGACGGACTTGCTGAGGAAGCTAAGAGTTCAATGAGTTAAAGAGGGGGGGAAAGGATGTGGGGATGGATATTCAAAGGATAGGAGGGATACTCGGCAAGATAGAAGGAAGGGACGAATGCTTAAAGGAGGCAGATCTCAAAACATAAAAGGAGGATAGATGCTGGAGAACATCTCTACCTATGGGAAAAGGGGCGTCGTTGTAGTAGCACCTTGCGAATATTGGAAGAGAACTTTGTGAACGTCTTTGGCTATACCTTTACCTTTGCGGTGCTTATCAAATAAGATATTTGCTATCTTAATCAATTCATTTACCCTATCAGTGAACTCGGCGATTCCAGAAATGTTCAAACTTAAACTGCCAAGTATCAATACACGAGAGTTTTGGTAGACTAGCACTACCTCTGCGTGAGATATTTCCTTCCCCAACTCAGGGATAGAGTTACCTCTGTAGCCAACCTGCGTTTATATTTTGCTGCTTATTGGTGGATGAGATTACTATTTCTACCATGAATGTCGAATAAGAGTCTAAGATCTCTGTGTATGTTGAATGCAACCGAGGATCTTGGTTATATTGAAACCGTGGTTTGTGTGCTCTGCATATTCAGTTTTATTTAGATGATAACATTGGACATATTCCTTAAAGACGAATTGAATGTCTGTAATTTTCCCTCTGTGCCTTCGGTTGAGGAGATGGCCATTGTATCTATACCCTTGTTTCCTGCGATTTAGTAGAGAAAACTGTGCATATATATAGATATGTTTATTATGTTTCCTACGATTTAAGGAAATGACCTCTCTCCCTATACACACAATGAACCTCAGAGGTTAATTATTTATGCGTGTTGAATGCGGTAGCTCGATGATCATCTTTGTAAAGTAATATAATTATTCTTTAAAATAATTATAGATTGTCACTATAAATGATCTCTACATAAAATAGTTGCAGGTTCTTTTGCCTGTGAAAATTAACGCAGCATGCGATCACTGACATTCCTTACTAGTTCCCTTTCATCTTATATTTCAATCGTTGTCGATGTCTGTCTCATCTTGGTAGCTATTGTACTTCTACCTTGTCCCTGCATCATAATTTTATGCCTTAGCGATTTCTGAGTTGGGATCATATGACTTAACCGGATCCCTGCGTCCAACAAATGACTGGATTTTTCTTGTATTGATTTCTATCCTAAATTGTAGATCTGAGTGGCAGCGTAAGGTTTAGGTCATTTTTTTTTAAATTTATATTTTTGTTTAACCAGTGCCTTTGATTTAGCTTCTTGTAGCAGCATACATGTGAAGCATGTTGTAGACCTTTTTAGATCTCCTCTAAAAGGTGTTAACATCAGAGTTAATCAATGTAAAACTTGGGTTATATTATTATTTTTAGAATAGAGACATACCTGTGGAAGGATTATTGGTATTGGTGTTAAGTCTGTGAATAAACAACCTAGGTTAGATATTGAGTATCTCTACCATCTTAGTGTAGAGTGCAAGAAGGAGTTAAGCTCTTCGACTGAATCTGGTTAGGTTCTATGCTATATTTCGTTCCTACCACTGAATCGTGGAAACCCAGGCTTGTACAGTATATATTTTATACTTTGTGTTGGATCCTACATATATACGTTGCCGCCATAGGAGAAAATTGGTGTATATTTATTCTAGTGATTGACGAGCTCTCTGTTAGAACGATGCTACCAATGTAATCTGGTTATTATATTAACACTCTACACCTTCATTTATTGTGTATTCGTTGTAGTGAGAATGGAACTATGTTTAGAGCATAAGATTTTCTACCATCATTATGATGTAGCATTGAAACGATAGAAAGAACCATGTGAAATTATTAGAGGATAGGTTTGAAGTGTGGAAAGTATTTATTGCAACAAGTGTGTTGCGGGGTGTAAATTATCTTTTGAATGTAACTCTCTACTTGAGTAATAAATAAGATACGAAGGTTTGGTGGACGTATCCCGAGTGGGTGAACCACATGTATGTGTCTCTCTCTCATGTATATTATGATATGTGTTTTCTTCTTATGTATGACTTGATTTGATGTTATTACCGTTCATTATATTTTTGAAGTAAATCACGATTATTAAGTAGCATGTGTCTTTTACAAAATAGTTACAAAGAGTTGATAGTTTTATTTTGTTAATTAATCATTTGCTATTGATGCAAGATTTTTAAGTTTTACCAAATATTTGGAATTTTTTTTACTAAATTACTTACTTGATTAAACGGGTATGTCACAATAATGATAGAATAGTATATGAGTATTTACTGGGTTGATAACTTACCATGGAAAACCTAGAATCACTTCCAATCAAGGGAAAAAGGCCATCCTCAACTTTTCCAACAATCATTTATAACATTTAACCCCATAACTTACCTCCAATCCCTATAAACTTTAACTATTAAGCTACAATAGTTATAACCCTAACCCCTAAACACCTAGAAGCACTTATGCACTTAGAGATTATGGTTTAGAAGAGGGCCTAAAGGCCTTTTTGGGGGAGGGGCTCTAGGAATAAACAAACACATATAAATTTATTAGGCTTTAAATAAAGCAAATGTTACCCACCAAACTTTGCAATGTTCACCAGAAGCACAGACACGGTAGGAACACGTGCACGTGCTTCTAGCATGCACACGTTCCTAGCACGCGCGTGCCTCTGCTGAACATAAAATTTGGAAAATAACCCGCGTTCTTATCCCGCATTTTTTCTCTCTTTCCTCACATATTGTTCGTTGTTTCCGCACACAGTCCGACAACCATTTGCATTTTGGATTGAATTGACACACCATTTTGTGTTTCTTTGACAATTTGGATAGAATACACACCAGTTGGACTCTATTTGGCTCTTTGGATTGAATACACACTAGTTGGGCTCTATTTGGATCCTTTGATTGAATACACAATAGTTGGACTCTATTTGGATCCTTGGATTGAATTCTCATGCTGCTTGGAAACACTTGAACTCTTCTTACATATAATGGATACATCAAAAGAGCATTTTACTTTTGAAGCAAAGAGCAATCATAATCCTTGAGGCACGGTGACAACTTATCTTGTTAAATGTATTTTAGTCTTCATTCACTTTGTTTGAATTGTATCTATTTTAGTTTTTCCTCATTAATTGTATGATAAATGTATTTTAGTCTTCTTGATCTTCAACATAGACAATAAAACCATCTTACCACAAAAAAACTACAACATGCACCAAACAATGATTTCAACCTTTGATGAAGATAATTAAAAAAACTTACTTGCATCACCACCAATAAACTTTCATAATCACATAACTCCATCTAGTACAAAAACATTTGTTGAATTCCTCATGATTTCACTACAACAACTCAAACAAACACTTAAAGAATCAAACTCTTAATATTCTGGGTCTATTTTCCCTCATCCAAAACATGAAAATGAAGTGAGTAGGAGCTTCTCCTTTTGTAGGGAATGTGCTCCTACTAACATCCCATACCACCTTCCAATACCATCCAATTGAGTTCTTAGAGGTGATGTTGTTGTTATATCTAGGGCATTTTCAATCAATTTTAAGATTATATGAAAACATTCTCACTAGATGTTGTTGTACATAATCAATTGCTACATCTAGTTTTAATATCTTATTTGTTATTTATTCTTGCAGTGGTGATAATTTTGTTTTGTTAAAAAACGTATTGAATATGGGAAACAGGCGTAATAATAAAATAAATTCTAGAAGGAAGGAGCCGCCCCCTGAAAAGTCCCATGAGATAAGAGAAAATGCCAGGTTTTACATGGAAAACCATAGACATCAAAGTGTTAGTGCCTTAGATCCATCAACAAGCAATGACGAAGTGGTTAAAGTCAATCAAATCTGGGTTGATGCCAAGTAAGAAGGGATGGATGTTGAACAAGTTGTTAATTGTCAACCTCCCCAAGAAGAGCACACACCTGTCGAACAAAGTCCCTTGTAGGACCAAATTGTCAACGAAGGGCCACAACAAACCAGTGCCGAGACTCGTACTTCCTTTCCGAATCCCTTCCCTCGACTATCAAGTGGACAACGAAGAACTCCCATACGTATTCACATGGATGAAATTTTATTTTTAGGACTTGAAGGTAAGTTGCTCAAATGCACTATTGATTTCCATTGTAACAAGATAATAAAAGAATTTTTTGAATCCAAAACCGATGCAGCAAAAAGTCCATTATTTCTGGGTTTGTTAAAATCACATTGTCTAGCTCATGTTAGGAGAATTTTGGGCATAAAGGTAGTTAGAACTTCAGAGGCCAACAATCATGTTGTTAGAAATCTACAATCTGCATTTAATTTGATTGGAAAAACTTCTCGTACAAAATATTTTAATGCATCTCGTCGTGTACTGTAGGAATCGATTGTAGACAAATCCACAAGGCAACATCATCTGCTATCACACACATGTAAAATATTTAAAGTAGATAGAAAGACTCTTCAAAAGTATTCTGCTATTACAGAAAAACTTGAGACCCCAAGAAAAAAATATTGTTGGGCCTTTGTTGGTAGGTCACCTCGTTCAGACATGAAGCTTATTGAAGCTGTTAAAGAACTAGTACAAAATATTTGGCATGATAACACAAGACCGTCATCGAATCAAAGAGATGTGTTAAAGTTGAGAAAATGTATTAACGGGTGTGAACCCCATTTCAAGCACTTACTTGACATGACACAAACGAAACTCTATGAGAGGCTCAAGAATGAGCACACACAATTGAACTTGGGCCAAAGTTGCTTTGAAAAATGCAAACCCTGGTATGTTAGAATTTGCATTGATCGCAAAACATGTTGTTGTAGATGCCATGTAGAATTTTAGTACTATTATGATACATAGAGACATATTTTTTTTATTTGCATATTAACATTGTGCAGGACTGCCCATTGTTACAACCACTGAATGCATCGACCAGAGAATTTATACATAGCATAATGTGTCCAAGACCTGAAGGACAAAAATATTATAAAAGATCATGTTTATATGGGACATGTTCCAAGTGCAGTGGATTTGCATTATTGAGCTGCTGCATCCATGAAATCGAGGAGCACGAATTTGGGAAGATGTCAGTAAGAATGCAGAACTTCAAGTACATAACATATAAAGTAGATAGTGCAAAGGAAAGAAAAAAATGCGGCATTGGTGAAGTCACAGATAATATAAGTTTGCATACTTTCATACTGTACATGTTGAATTTATACATATATATTCATATTGCAAATGTCACGTTGTTTTAATGCCCTTGGTTTTGTGGCACCAGGTACAAATTTGCGATTTCATGAAGGAATTCTACCAGAAGACCGAGCAGTATGTACAACATGTCCATGTAGCACGATGGTAGGGTGAACAATACAGACAGTGCAGGGACACCTTTCCCAATGGCAAAATATTTTTGGTTGTGGACTTTGCCGAAAACTACACCTTGTAGCCACAAAATGAGATTCAAATTCAATACTACCATTCATACCATGTTAGAATAATGGTCCATATCACGTACAGACACGCGCTAGAGAGAAACAATGACATGAGAATAATATTGAAAGAGACCAACTTCTACATCAGTGACAGCAGGTGGCACGACCTGCATTATGTGCAGCATTGCTACAGAATTTTCTATGATCAGTTGAAGGAGAGAGGTATACAGATGGATTAACATTGGATAAGGTCAGTTGGTTGTGTAGGCCAGTTCAAAAATGTATGTGTATTCCAGTGGTTGAGTATTTTGCACAAGACTTATGATGTTCTTCATATATGGAACTATTTTGAGACTGGGGATGGAAAGGGAGAGCATGATGGGGATGTAGCATGTCTCAAAACTTCCCTACGAAGGGAGGAGATGAGGTACATGACAAACCCTCGTATTCAGGATGCAGAATCCATAGTTCACTGGTGCTCTACAAAAATGTCAGATCGAACCATGGAGCAACACAGACCAACAGGTAGAGGACATGTTCTAAGAAATTTCTAGCATTTGTTTGATATAAATCGATCACGTTCTTATAGTTCTATTACTCTACAAAGAACTCGTGTATTTCATTCGGTTCAAAGCTAAAACAAACCCTTATTTGAAATATGGACACGTAAACTTGCTTGCATTTGTGGGCCTTGTAGTAGTTGTGAGTGGGATGAGTGCAAATCAATGGACTGGGTTGATGCATGGGATCATGTATCACTTGTAGTGGACCCATGTGTATTTGTTGAAACAATCCAGTTAGAGGAAGTCCATTCCTTTATTTCGAGTGAATATGATCATATATATGATCTTGTACAACCAGGTAAACATTTCTGCATGCATATCCCGGTTCCCTCCTTGTTTTTGTAATTATCCAAGTTATCAAACCACTACTTGTTGGAATATGACCGTAAAATGCATTTTTGAGGGACACATCTACAAAGTTTTCACCCCGACAGACAGTGCAATTGGGATGAATTATTGGTTGGAACGATGCATCCAGGGGAAGCAAACTCTCCTCGCATCATTAATCGATACTGAAGGCATTACCTTTCCGACTGGATCGATGGTTGTTCAGGGGGAATATCTTATAGTAGATGGAAAGGGACCAAAGAGTAATGGAGACACATACATGAATTATAGACCAGGTTCACGAGTGTATCACTTTACGCACTTGATCGTTGGTACAAACATCCAACTACAAACAATGTAAACGAAGTCATCAAACAAGGTATGCTACTTACTACCTCGTGCAGACCACGAGAGGTTGTTTGAGACAATAAAAAACCGAGAGGATCCAGAAGGCCTAATTGATTGAGGTACATAGTATAGTCATGTGATTGTTTATTCATGCATGTCTAATGTTATTCATTTTAGATAGTTTATTTGATATCGTTATCTCATATCGTTTATTTGATGTTTGATTTATGATTAATTTACTATTACAATACATGGATGTTTTACACCAACCACTCCAATTAAAGTTTCCATCCCTTTAGGAAAACTTCACATGCATAAACAAGATTGAAAACTCATCTTATATTATAACATTTCATAATATTCAATAGAAATTAGAATCAATACACATTAATGAGTACACATTTGTCATTCACAAATCACCATGAGACACATATATGCATTGGGAAATAGCTCAAGATGTTGGAACCATATTTCTCATTAAGTCATCAAAATCAAAATGTATTATAGAGATGTCGGAATGCCACTAGGAATTGGCAAATGCCAAATAGACACATAGTAAATACAAAAAAGGGTGGATCAAGATGGAAGAATCTCATATGTCAAGTAGATCTAGGATAACTAAGAATTCCAACTAACATTATTCTTTAGGGTTAGTAGATTTCATTATAAAAAAAAAAAAAAATACTTTTTTTATCTAATATATGTGGATGGTAAGCACAGATTAATTTCAAAAGACTCAAGCAAGTATGGAATCATTTCATCTCATTAGCAACATTTACGGTTGGGAAAGATGTGCAGTTGGTTTGGTTATTAAGTTGATCTAAGTGAGCGATTATGGGGAATATTTGCTTCACCAATGTTTCCCATTCAGTTCTCATTGGGTGGGTCACAGAAAATTGGAAACCCCTTTTAGACTATTGTCCACAGATACACATACTGGTCAATAATTGGATAGCTTTCCAATTTATTAATGAAGAACATGTGGATCAGATACTATCTAGGCCATGGGTTATTGGGAGAGGCTCGCTTTCTCTAATGTGTTGGCACTCGTATTTTAATCCTAGAATTGAGGTCCTACAGAAAACCCACTTCTGGGTCCTATTAAAAGGGTTCCCACTCGAGCTGTAGTTGAGGGATATTTTTGTCATGTTATCCAACCATATCGGCCGCTTTATCTACTTTGAAGATAAGTCTCTATATCATGAGGACAAGAGAAATGCATGGATTTTGACCAATTTAGATGTAGAACTGGGCTTGCTGGATGAAATAAAGGTTCGTTGGGGTGATAAAGTTTTTATTCAACCTCAGGACTACTGGAGGGTTCCTTTCTGGTTCCATTTGTGTGGCATAGCTGGACACCTGAAAGCAAAGTTCCCTACTAGACTTACTGAAATGATTTTGACTGACACTGGGGTGATCGAGACTGTTGGTAAGCGATATCTGTTTCCGGAGGTGCTGGCCATGCTGGAGGAGGTTAGCGGATTCAAACATGTGGGTCGAATTTCTGATATTGTTTCGGGTAAGTTGATCACTGAATCTACTTTCAATTTTATTGATCCTATAATACATATTTTAGTGGATTCGGCCTCGGATGCTTTGTCACTAGGAAGTGGGGGTCCTCCATTACTGGGAATGGGATGTACTAACCCTAAAGACACCCGTCTTGGTACATCCCTATATGAAGATTTACTCTATTCATATTTATAACTCCTGGTGGATGAGAGTTTCCTTTTGGGCTCAGGGGTAGTCCTACTAAGTCCATCACTTGTTCAAGTGTTCATGAATCTTCAATGGGTGGTATTTTTTATGAACCCTTGAAGGTTTTCTCAAGGGTTGATGATACTCGTTCCACATTGGACACTACTAACCCTAATGTTACGATAGATAAAAATAAGGTAAGTAGATGCCTGAAAGAGTTAGCTAGAGTGAATTATGGAAACCCTATTATGGATTTATTGGTGTCTTCGTCTGATTACTCTATGATTCTTGACCTATCTAGTCCTTCACTTACTGATGCTTTTGAGCCATTTAGAGCAGTGCAGGCCCCAACACTAGTTACCTGATGATTCTACTATCTCTAAATGTGAGAAGGGTTGGGGGTGCCCTGAAGCTGCAAGACCTCAGAAGATTACTTGTGGTGGTTAATCCAGATGTTTGTTTTTTTCAAGAGACTATGGTTATTGGTGACAACTCTAGGGATCTAGTGGGAAAGCTTCTCCCTACTTGGGATTGCATTTCTTTGGACTCAGAAGGATTGTCGGGGGGGGCTTATCTCAGCTTGGAACCCGAAGATGGCGTGCTTTCAATATTTTTTTGTTCGGGTGGCATTTATTAAGCGGTAGATGTGGGGATATTACTAGCCTGAATATATTTAACTGTTATGCCCCATATTCAAATAGACAGGTATATTGGTCTTCCCTTAAATCTTGTTTACTTTTGAGTATTGTAGGACTTATTGTCACTGTGACCTAAACTTGACCTTGTTTACATGTGAAGCTTGGGGAACTCAGGATAGGGAAGATCCATTACAGAGCTGGTTTCAGGATTTATTCAAAGGTAATGGACCCCTTGATCTTGTTGATTTGGGGTATTACTGATTCAGAGGGCACTATGCTGGAGACTCATTCAGATATTGAGGGAGAAGCTACTAAATACTTTAGTAGGCTATAATCCAAAGATAGTGGCAATAATTTGGAAGCTTAGTTAGATTTTTTACTTTCATTACATAAGATTTTCTCTGAGGAAGATTGTAGCCAGGTTGGAAGACCTATTACAGAGAAGTAGGTGGTGGAGGTTTTGAAGCTCATGGCCGAGGAGAAGAGTCCTGGGCATGATGGTTGGACGACTAAATTTTATATTCAGTTTCTGGATCTATTTAGCCTGACAATCACGAGTCTGGTCGAAGAGTCACGTATTAGCGGTAATATTGCAGGTGGATTGAATGCGAATTCATCTCACTTATTCTGAAGGTACCAAATCCTATCTCTTTTCAAGAGTTTAGGTCGATCTCACTTTGTAATCTACTGTACAAGATTATATCGAATATTATTTCCAGTCGGGTGAAAGATGGATTTTCTAGAGGGATTTCTAAAGAGTAGTTTGGCTTTCTACATCGACGACAGTTTTTTGATGCAGTTGGATTGGCACAGGAAACTATTCACTCAACTAAGAAGTTAAAGCATCATTTTTTAGTGCTTAAATTTGGAATAGTCAAAGATTATGAATTGGTGGACCATTCCTTTCTTAGGCTCCTCCTCATTAATGTTGGTCTCTCCTTTGATGTTACACAATGGATTATGGGATGCATTTGTTCTGCAAATTTTGTAGTACTCATCAATGGTTGTCCTACTTCCTTTCTTAAAAGTGGTCGGGGTCTGTGGCAGGGATGCTCACTTTCCCCACTTCTTTTCCTCCTGGTTATTGAAGGATTGAGCCAGTTAATTAGCAGGGCCAGGACAGAAGGTAAAATCAAAGGTATTAAAGTCTCGAAGAAACATCATGTAACACATCTACTATTTGTTGGTGATGTACTGCTATTTGGTGTTGGTGACCTGTCAGAATGGCATCACTATAAGGATATTCTTGAAATATTCTGTTGTTCCACAGGTATGGAAATTAACCATTTAAAATCTAATTTGTTGGATTTTAATTTGGAGGATGATTTGATAGAACAAATTAGAATTCTTTTCCGATTTGATATTCATGAATTGGAAGGTGGTTTTCAATACCTGGGATATCAATTGAATCCTAATGCTTATCTCAGTTTGGATTGGGATTGGTTGGTTAAGAAGTTTGAACAAAGGATTGACTAGTGGTATCATAGGTATTTATCCATTGGTGGCCGAGTGACTTTGATTAATTATGTTCGTGCTATTTTCTGACTTTATTGGTTTACTCATGCGAAGGTTCCTAAGTGCATCCTTCACCAGATCAAAAGTATAATCTTATCTTTTTTATGGTCTAATGACCCTCGTGAGGATGAGATTTATTTGGTGGTCTGAGATAAACTAGAAATCCCTAAGGGTGCGAGTGATTGGGGTATTAGGAACATCTTCTAGAATTTCTTGGCCCTTCATTTGAAAAGTTTGTGGAGAGCTTTAACTCATTCTCGACTTTGGGGGATTATTGTTTGAGATAAATATTTGAATTCTCTTACCAACATTGAATGGTTCAGGAAGGATTTTAAAGGAAATGTTGGTTTTTCAAGTATTTGGTCGGGATTGATTGAGATGGTTCCTCTTCTTCGGTGTTGCATTTTTTGGTAGGTTGGAGATGGTTTTCAAGTGCGTTTGGGTTGGGAGCCCGTTTTGGGAGTCCACTCTGCAATATTAATTCAGAATCGTAATTTGCTACATCATCGAGGTTTCCTTTTTCTAAACGAGGTGAGTTCTGTGGATCATTCTAACAAGGTCCAGAGGTGGTATACTGCTTCAAAAATCGGTCTTCGTGGGGAGGCAGCTACAGATTGCGACTGCTATGTGTTACGAATGAAACATTCATGACTTACCCTTGTTAATACATCAGATAAGCTTATTTGGTCTTGGAACGATTCTGATGGGAATATTTCCACTTATGTGGCCTATATGGCGATTTCCTCAATTCATAGTAAGACTCTGGACTATTGGTGGATTAACTATCTCTAGAAGTGGAAGGCTCCACTCAAAATCCTTATTTTCATTGGCTGGCTCTTAATAACAGACTACTCACAGGAAAAATTTATATTAGATGTGGGGGACGGGGGCCGATGGGATGTCCACTATGTTAGTGCACACTAGAAAATGTTGATCACTTGTTTACTTAGTGTGATGTCACGCGATAGAACTAAGATGAGATCTTTGACATGTGGGATAGTCATTTTGAGTGGCATTATCAAACTATAGATTCGATTCTCTCGAGCTGGTTTACAGTCAAGGGAAAACACACTATTTTTCCACTCTATTTTCTCTAGGGACTATGGCGTTTGAGGAATCTGGTACTATTTGAAGATTTCCCATTATCTATTGCTTGTGCATGTTCCTACTTGGACAAATTCATTAGTCCCTGTAGTGAAGAAGAAGGAACACGTGAATAAATCTTTTTATCCCCCTGTTAATGCACTTTCTATTTCTATGGGATATTTTGATGGGGTGGCTCAACTTACATTTGGGGATGGGTTCCATATTTGTATCAAAAGTGGCACTTGTTATAAAGGATATTTTGGATGTGACAAAGGCAACAATTCTAGAGTTGAATTACTATCATTATGGGGATTACTCTAATTTTCTAACACTCTTAGTTTGCATGAATTATTGGTATTTGACGACTCTTCCGCTATAATTGATTGGACCAGCAGTATACAAGAGCTCTAGGTTTCCTCTCTATCTTATTGGAAAGGTAAGATAGAACATTATGGGAGAACTTCACTTCTCTTACTTTTGGACATTTTCCAAGATTTTATAACCAACAGCAAGATATACTATCCAAGAAGGAATTAGGATGTATTGAAGGGGAATTCCACTTCTCCTTTTTTTTGGATTTTGCCTTACTAAAGACGAGATCATATAGGATCTATTAGTAATAGTTTTATATATTTTATTTACATTTTGAATGAGATCATGGAATATGAAGGCTCATGGAAGATATGAACTGTTAAGAATGTTGTTAGGAGGAATATTAGACAGAAGGTGTTTTTTATCAAGTTATAGAATAGAGCAATAGAAATATATGTAAAGACTGTTTTACTCAAAACTGGAGAATAAGAACCATGTAATTTCTTTGATTTATACTTTGAATAACAAGAAACGTTTTTTCAATTGAAAAAAAGGAATTCCCTTCCTATTCATGGTAATGAATTTTCCAAGCTAGCGCAATCAACATTCAAATTTGAACCCTTCCCGGCCCTTCCAAAGGGTTCTAGCCCTTCCTAGAAGTGTAAAGTTAAAATTGCCCTTAAAAAAATAATTTAAAATCCGAATTTTATCCTTCCAATAGGAAGGACATAATTTATATCAACATTTCAAAAGAAGGGCAACATTTGAAATTACCCATCCATATAAATTTCAATTTATATGTTGAAATTCCTATTATATAAAATTCAACTCGTCATTCAAAATATTGGAAATATCATAAATTATAATCATTCACTCACTCATGTCATGCACTCACTGCTTAGCTTTGCAAGGTGACGAGAGATGACTGACGACTACGATGTACTAACCACTGGGATTTGACTTTGAATCCCGACTCACTTCGGGCTGAGATCTAAGGTGTGACAATGTGTCAATGACTATGGCTGTAATAATAGAACCACTACTAGGCCCAAAACAAGGCCGAAACATTGTGCCTACTACCTATGTGAACCTGGATACCAATGTCCACTAGTTTTTCATCAAAATGAAATTGAAATTTCCCCTTTGATGAGTCCTCCTCTACAAGACTTCATTTATTGCGTGAATGCCACAGACTCATGACAATTCTAAACAACACTCAATGGCATGCAACTAGAACCACAAACCAAGCTGAGGTTGATTTATGTATTGATATAGAGAGGTGGCACTAGGAACACAATATGGAGAAACAATGAGTTATAAAAAAAATTTGGACCAATGTACCACAATGGTTATTTTAATAAAATTAAAAAAAAAAAATTGGCTCAGGAATTGTCTTCAATTTGATGGGTGGCATGATCATGATCATGTAATCTCCCTCTGTCCTTCCAAAAATATGTGGTTTCTCACCACATTTCTCTTCAACACTCGCCACCAAAATATGTATAAAAATTACATGTCTTTACATCCTCTTCCACTTAAATCCTCATCGCATAGTCATGACTAAGGATTATTATGCATGCACATCCTCACCTTATAATATCAATTGGTTCAAGGCGCAGAGACAACCATATAAGTCTTTAATTTGCACTATCATCTGATATTTGACACGTTGGATTGTTGTGATCTTCTTATAACTCCTTACCAATGTGACTGTAAGGCTTCTTTGATGGTGAAGTCCATAATTTTAAGTCTTCTTCCTCATTATCATGCCTTTTGGTAAGACAATAAGGAGGGAAATGGCTCGGATTACCATGGAAAACAGTTTCGACATAGAGCTAGATACATTAATTCTTTCATTAAATAACTTAAATTTCATGCCAGTGACTATGAATTCACCAAGTTATTGATTGGTAAAAAACACATAAAATTTTAGAGCCTCGAGCTCTTAATTACTCATGTATCTAGATTTTTGCAAATCGAGCCATTAACAAACTTCTTTTGTTGTTCTGGTTCAATTTGAAAGGTAGATTGTCGAGACTCAAACATGTAGCGATTTGCAAGGCTCTAGTTGACTTAGGATTGATTCCATTTCCCCTCCATCCCATACCTGTATGTTGTCGCGACAAGTGTTGAACAACAAAATTTGATGCCAAGGCCCTTATGATGCTAGTGTTGCTAACTTGGTTGGTATGGAGGATTATTTTTTAATGTCTTTTTGAGCTATGCATTGTTTTTTCTTAGGCTCCTAGTGTCCATCATTCTTACATCTCTCAAGCTTGGATGGTTTCCCTCTCTCCAGTTTGAATTAAGGTTTTGGTTGGTTTTATATGTAGATTTTGGTTGTAGGTTTATTATAGCCTCATTTTGCTTAGTGGCTTCTTTTTGTACATAGTTAATAGTAAGTAATTTTCTTAGCAGTATGCATAACATCATGTAGATGCCCCAATATGGTTATTGCATAGTCTAAGTAGTTTTTCTGTATAATGAAGTGTGGTCTAACCCAGAAAAATACAACAAAATAGTTGTTATTTTAATGAACTGTAAAATTAATGTTACATATATGTCAAACTAATGTGTTCAAATTTGGGTTTATTGAAAAGATACAATTTTATCATGTAGATATTCAGGAGTGCTCAATTGTTTAAGATTGTAAAGATTTGGATGGGAAATATTTGTGTTTTGCATTTTTTTGGGGAAAGGGTTTAGTTAATTTATACTTGTCAATTGAAATACAATTATTTAAATTGCCCTTCACCTTTGAAGGACTCCAAGAACAAATGCCCTTCTAATAAAAATTAATACCCACCCACCTATTATGAAGGATATTTTAAATGTGGCAAAGGCAGCAATTCTAAAATTGAATTACTATCATTATGGGGATTACTCTACTTTGCTAACACTCTTGATTTGCATGAATTATTGATATTTGGCAACTCTTCCGCTATAATTGATTGGACCAGCAGTATACAAGAGCTCCAGGTTTCCTCTCTACATTATTGGAAAGGTAAGATAGAACATTGCGGGAGAACTTCACTTCTCTTACTTTTGGACATTTTCCAAGATTTTATAACCAACGGGAAGATATACTATCCAAGAAGGGATTAGGATTTATTAAAGGGGAATTCCACTTCTCCTCTTTTGTCGATTTTGCCCTACCGGAGACAGGATCATATAGGATCTATTAGTAATAGTTTCATATATTTTATTTACATTTTGAATGAGCTCATGGAATATGGAGGCTCATGGAAGATATGAACGGTTAAGAATGTTGTTAAGAGGAATATTAGACAGAAGATGTTTTTTATCAAATTATATAATAAAGCAATAGAAATATATATAAAGACTGTTACTGAAAACTATCTCGAAAAATTATACTTTGAATAACAAGAAACTTTTTTTCAATTGAAAAAAGAAAGATTACCCTTCCTATTTGTGGTGATGAATTTTCCAACCTATCGCAATTGCCATAATTTCATTTAAATGTCCTCTGAAGAAAATTCGAGTGGCTGATTTTGTTTGCCAACCCGGTAAATCTTAATATAGAGTACACAGCGTTAGCTGATAGGAGACATCATAAAATCAATATGGGAAGTCGTGGAATATAAAATTGACGGAAATCGCAGAAAGGACAATATAAAATTTATGTGATTCCGTGAACTCTAATGGATTTGACAGCGCTGAAAAGTTTCCAGTGTGAAGTTTAATCGGTCTTTCAACACTTTGATTGGAAATATCTTCACAATTTTTCCTACAACTAATCTGAGGAAGGAAATGCGCAGTGTCCATGTGGATTCTATTGTGCCATCTATTTTTAATCTGAATGAAACATAAGTCTAAGCGTCGTACGCCACAAGGTTGGTGAGAAGGATAGCCATTGTCGGCAGCAAGCTTGAGTTCTGCTGCATACTGAGTGGAAAACCACTTTAAATTAGAACTGGGTTAGAATTTGACCAGTCACTCACTTGTTGATTTTTGTTTGTAACAGTGGAAACTTTTCTAAATTGCTCAGTTAGTATTGTCATCTAAATTACCTGGATACCAATAATTAATTGGTAGAGGCCGGTCTAAATGTTGGATAGGAGATAATAAAAAAGAGTAGGACCACCATGTAGTAGCACGAGCTTTTTCTGGGAAACGAGCTTATACCCACTACATCTCCCCAACAAAAATCGAAACTGAACTTCCATCTAGACAACCATCAAACCCAGATCAAACCCCGACTGACTCCTGCCCTAAACCCCACTTATTAATTTTATATATTCACACTTCAAAGGAAAAAATTTGACCGCTCATTCACTTATCGATTTTATTGTTTAGCAATACATTCATTCTTCGTTACACAAAATAATTTATATTTCAAAGAGTTGGATCATGCTTAACGACCAATGTAAGTTATAACAGAAAATTTAATACACGAATTCCGTCGTCATTGAAATTAAACTTTTAGATGATGTTCCCCTGAAGAAATGCAGGTATTTGAGAGTTAGTGATCAAAGGGTGATATAGCATTCACGGTTGCCCTCAGCGTGTATCCATTTTCTAATCACACACCTATAATCATTGAAACAGTTAATTCTTTTTCGAAGGCGGGTGTTTTTCATCGCGCCGAAAATCAATACATACAGCCAATTTTAAAATAAAAATCTAACCTTCGGTATGAGTTCTTGCGCGAAATCAAGTATTATGTTAATTACAAATTTTACAGATGTCTACGACGAACATTAAAAGAAAGACATTCTCATTAAAGATTTTGCTACCATTTATATCGGTACTCTTGTTAAACTTTAACAAAATTTCCAATATTTTAATTTTTAAGACAAATATGAATTCATAGCTATGAAATTCGCCCCCCATACACAACCGTAAACAGAAAGAATTTATAGATCTTTCAGCCCACCTGTCTCATGGCCATGCAATTCCACCCGAAATTGTAATTTAAAAATAAAAGGTCTGTAGATCGGCCTGGACCGTTATAGGGCATATATATCCTACTGCCAAGATCCTTACAACTATATTTTTATATGATCATAATTGTTGACAGTGAGATTCATAATTGTTGACGGTGAGATGTGAACAGTACAACAGGTTGGAGGCAGAAAATTGGATCTGAGAAGAGGGCTAGCAATATGCATTCAACAGTAATGCATTTAATGTTGTTACTACATATTTACTATAAAACTGCTTACCGGAAAGTGGTAAAAGTTGAACACTTAAGGTACCATAACAGATGAGCTGTCAGAGTTCATATAAACAGGAGATCTTTCGCTTTCGTTGAGTGGGTGATGAAAAAAGTCGACACTGTTCATCAACACTGTTCATACACTGTTCATCTACACTGTTCATAAATGAAAAGTTCCTTTAACGATCAATATTAAATGTTTGCTTCGCTTTCTTGAAGTCATAAATTTTAATATAAACAAGACAGCTTTCGCTTTCGTTGATGTATGTCAAAAGTCTACACTGTTCATCAATTAAAAGATGCATTATCGATTGACATTAATTGTCTGGTTCGCTGTATTGAAGTCATATATTTTGCTTTATGGGAAAATGTAGGTACTATAAATTAAATTTTATTTCATTGCATTTTAATGTATTTTGAGTAATTTTGTGTTAATCATTTTGAATTATAATTATTAATTTCTTTTTTAGTATTTTAATTTATTTCGAATACTTTTATGTTAGTAAAAGTAAAGTATAATTAATTACTAATTTAAAATTTTTATAGGTTGGAATATTACTTACTTTTTATTTTATCTTTATAAGTGTACCATATTTATTAATTAATATTTTGTTAGTATAATTTTAATTAATTTTTATATAAATATAATCTTAATTATATTTATATAAATATAAATTTAATTATATTTATATAAAAATATTCTTAATTTTATTTATGGTTTTATATTTTATAAGATGGACTCTAAAGTTGTAAGAAGAAAGCCTTCAAATAAAGAAATCAACTCATTAACAATGCCAACTTTAGGGGAGATGAAAGGAAAGGTAGAACTTAAAATATTAGATATTTATAATTTGAGTAATTGGTGTGAAAGAGAGCAAAGTATAACTCATATGCAAAGTTGAAATAGAAATGACTTTATAGGTTTTTATATTTCAAATGAAAAGAATGAATTATTTGATTTTTTTAAAATTTTATTTCTTTATTAAAAATGCTTACAAAGATGTGTTGCTAGAGGACGTAGTTTTGGCATGTTAGAAGGGGTATGTATCGCCCCTTTTCACTATGAAAATCTCATGAGAGTTCGTTATTATGTTGGCTATACTAATTTTATTTTAATGTATTAATATTTTCAATGTTAATTGATATTTTACAAAGTGATTGCCGTCAATCCCCAAATGGTTTAAACAAGCCATTTTTAGGAGGTCTTTGGTCTCCTATGTTATTTATTCTATACTTGTACATTAGTTACCTAGTCATAGTGATACTCTTTTTTGGGGAAAGCGGATAACAGGATAGGGCGTATTGTTTTTAATTTTGAGTCCTAGAGATGGTGCAACCCCAAACTTCATAACCATACAAGAAAATGAGAGGGATAGGAGTTTCAAAAAAGAATTTCTTTATATCCCATATCACAAGGTTTGTTGTTTTACAATTGTTTTTAAGACTAAAATAAGCTTTCCACCTTTTGTTAATCATTTTCTCAATGCTATAGTTCCAATTGAACTTGTGATGGATTTCAATTTTGAGATATTTGTAAGAATCCACTTCCTCCAAATTGTCATTTTCATATACAAAATTAACATAGATGACCTTTTCCAACTTGATAATCATAAATTGATTGTTAAAATTGAAACACAACTTCTCATAAAAACAATATTATCAACCCAAAAAAAAAAATAACAATTATTCTAACTAAGATAATTACTATTATCCAAAATGTTTTACTTTTGATTTTTATTTATAATGATTTTTTTTTTACATTTCTTTATTCTATTATATTGGAAAACTAAAAAGAAATCATTAATATCATATTTAAAGAGTCATCGATATCTTAGTATCTTATTCAAATATTATTTGATGTGAACATAATTATCAACATTAAAAAAATGTTATTTCAATTAAAATATGTAATTTTCAGTTTAAAAAATATTATTTAAATTCCTATATTTTAAATATTTTTATAATCAAAATATTAATATAAAAGCTCTTTTTATACATATACATACATATTTCCACGTTAATGAGTTTTGAGAAACAAAATAAAAATTAATATAACATTATATTAAAGCATTATAGATACCCTAAAAATTGAAGTAAAATAAAACATTTAATTAAAATTTAATCAAAAAAGATATTAAAAATATTACAAACAAAATATAATTATAAATATAAATTTCAAAAAATTTCAAGTAGAAAATAACTATACTTTTGCTATTCCTTGAAATCAAAAAGTACATTTAATCCTTAGTATTAACTTCTTGTTCATACAAAAACCATAAACTCTCCATTTACACCCACATGCGTAAGCTTCCCTAATAGTTAGAGAGAGAAATTGTCTTCCAACATCAAAATCTCGAACTATCTCAAGAGACTAAAACAAAAAAAAGGAACCGTCAACCTTAGACATCACATACATACTATGCCAATCTCAGGAAACAAAGATTCAATCTAAATAGAAGAGAGAATCTCTGTGTACAAGAGATTCGTCGACATACTCTTCTCTGTTGGTGTTGTAGCGTCATGAGTTATCCTCATGATATTAAATTCAGCTCCATCAATTAGGAATGACCATGAACCCCCCGAAAAGTTATAGAAAGGAAACGCTCAGAAAGTTCTAGAAAGGAAACCCTCCCAAAAGTTCCCGAAAGCATGGAAATAGAAAATGAAGGTATAAATAAGAAGGACACCTGTCTCATTTACACATGAAGAAATTTGCTCAAGTTAGTTGATCTAGTGCAAGGTGGAGGGGAGAGAATACAAGGATATCATAAGACTTTCTTTGGGATTCATCTTTATCTTGTATATACGATGTAATTTATATCTGACATTATTTATCTGAATAAGAAAGGTTGTTGGTTTTTCTCATGGGGGCTTCACTAGAAGGCAATAGAATACCATGTTCATTCATACTGCAGTATTAAATATTCACGAAAACCTAAAAATTATATTGCTTATATATTAAGGGGCAAAGGGGTTTTTATTTAATGTAACAATACATAAATACTTTGGGGTCTTTTTTATATGGGCGAGATGACAAATATATGCCAAATGGATCTAGTGACATACAAGAAGTGATCTCCTATCTCTTCATTAGACCATTAGATGTTGCAAATCATAATGATATGTGGTTGAGTAATTGCATTGCGGATGAAGTAATGTGAATCCACAATATACATCGAAAGAAGCAAGTGCATGTGGGGTCATAAGAGGGGTATCATATCAATATACCAGGTATAAATATAAATGGGTATAAAGAATGTTAATGAAAAAATTGATACATAAAATATCTAGTGAAAATAGGGGTTTTTTTAAATTGGGGAGGCATATTGGGAGGGGGTTTAAAAAAAGGATTTTGGAAGGTATTTTCCAATATTTAGTGAAATTAGGGGTATTGTTTCATATGCCATGAACAAACATGCTATGATAGCTCTTTATTGAGTGAATCCCCCGTGGTTTTTCTTCCCTTGAGTAGAAAGGTTTCCTAGGATAAATTTATATCTCTTTGTTTTTGTGCATGGTTATTCTTTCCGTGATCTCGATTTGTTTCTGCTACAAATCAATTAAAGTTATACTTATGTTGGCATGAGATAGATCCGCAGGAAGTGTGGAAGCTGACAGGTGTGAAAGGGTCACTCCGCGGAAGAAGGACCTTTCGCCACTTTTTGCGGAAGTATAAGTATTGTTAATAGTTGAGTCGGTCAAGTGGACCATTTTTTTAAAATGATGTAAGCATATAAATAAAGCAAGCTTGTAAGCCTAAGGGCATCAATCAATTAAAGATTAATGCGATCTTTTGAGTTTGGTTGTAACTACGATATCATGTTTTGACTATTTCTGTGACGGGTTTTTCCGTAGATGTTAATGAATGAAGATGTTCGGTTGTGAATTCTGGTGTTACGCTATGTTGCGATAATGTGTTATTTAAATGTTTTGTGTTGGTTTATGTGAATACATGTTGTTGGTTGATGCTAATGTATTTTGATGCGAATAGTTGATTAGTAGACTACGATGAATATTGTAATCTCTGGTTAATGCACACATATCTTCTTCATAACTGTGGAAGCTTGGTTCCTGCAACACCCTTATCCGCCTCGGGTGATACCTCACCTGCTTTGCAGGTGTTGCTGGGAAGGATAACTTCTTTCCAGGCTAGTGAATAAGGGGTTGTTGGTGTTGTTGATGACAGAGTGAACCCTTGTTGAAAGTCCCTGTGTCAACAAATGGTTATGTTACCGGGACCTTGAGAAGAAAGAAGAGGATATGCTATGGCATCCGACGAAGCCAGAGATCTAAGAGTGGTTCAGTCAGAAAGTAGAAGAGTTTGCGAAAGAAGAAAGGAGGAACCTGGTAGAAACAGTAGAAAGTTGGTTACAAAAGCACATATACGCATATATCCATGAGATATTCTTCATCGAATTTCCAATAATACTACAGGAGTGGCTCACGCAGTTGACATTCAGAGGACATACCAACCAGAGTATCGGATCAAATCAGTGGACTCCAGAACTAATTCGACAGCTGAAGCAAGTCAACAATACAGTATCAAGGGTTGTTGATTTCCGGATCGACAGTATCCTAGAGGGGTACATCACTGAGTTTGCGGTAGATACCAACAGTTCTTACAACAATGCGGAGAGACGACTTTTCAGGGGGACCAAGGGCTAGGTTTGTCTTGTCGTTGAACCTCTGGGTTAAGATGCTGGTGTGCGAAAAGGGCATGATGAAAATGACCTCCAATGAGTAGACAAATCGGTGTGCAGGGGTTATAGGTATCACATAGTTACGAATCCACTAGGAAAGATGCAAGGTAGATGGACATGAGTGACGACAAATTTCTAAGGGAAGTTGAGGAAGACTGTGGCACCTTGAGAAGTGGAACGATATTTTGGCGTCCTGATAAGAGGAGGAGGACTAAGGAAGAGTCCCTTGAGAGGACCAGAAGGGAAGACTACACAATAGGGCCACAGAGGACAGAGATCCCTTATTACAAGGAGGAAGGCGGTGACCAGGCTATCCCACAAGAAGGGTAGATCGTAAGCTACCACATACCTTCGACCCTACATGCCACCTATCAATTTAAAGGAAACACCACAAATAATTTGCAGAGTTGTCCCACGTGAAGTGGGAAAAGTAGCGCATTAGTAAGTAACAATAGTAAGAACACCGCGATGGCGGATGATACGAAGATGCCAAGTTTTGTAGGAAGCGGGACGGAGGATCCTGAATAGTTTTGGTTTTTATGCAAAGCAGTGTGGACCATGAAGCAGGTCCAAAATAAAGACATCAAAAAGGGGCAATTGGCAATGACCTTTTGGGGCCGTGCACTGGACTGGTTCATAAAATATACTAAGGTTCTAGGAAAAACGTTGGCAAAAATCAAAGCAACGATGATTCCGGAATTTAAAAAACCCAAGTCAAAAGAACAGTACATTACTGAGCTCAAAGAGATTAGGAAATACCCGAATGAGCCAGTATGGGAGTTTGATCAGAGACATAAGACACTGATAGAGAAAGTCAATTTTCCAATAAATGACCTGCAGCATAAAGAGTGGTTTATCGCCAGGTTGGTACCACATATTAGAGGACCATTGATGCAGCAGAAGGTTGCAGATCAATCTGAAGCATTAGAAATTGCAATGAAACTAGAGGCTTTGCCGATCGGATAGATTGGGGCAGGAATGGATAAGATTCAAGCACAACTGGCTACATTGACTCTCCAATTAAAAGACATGAAGTAAGGGAAAAATAACCGCACAGATGTATGGTGCACCAGATGCAGGACGGAAGTCCATCATAAGGATAATTGTTCAGTGTCAGCAGTATTTGAATTCAGGGGTGCCGAACCCCCTTCCCAAGGAAGGTCTACCATGGTGTCCCATTTGCTAGGCCAGGGGGCATCGACCAGAGGATTGCATATACTTACAGAAGATAGTGTCGAAACCGGCGAGTCTGTATTGTAAATTCTGTTGATCAGTGGGGCATGACGAAAAGGATTGCAGAGCACATGATTTTTTGCAAGAACGAACCATGGACGCATACTTGGTAAAGGGAGAAGAGCAACAACTGGGACTGGAGCAACCGCAGTATGCTCAACAACAACCATAGTTTATGCAAATGCCACAATTTGACCAAGGATATTATGGGAAACTATAATATGGTGCACCGCAGTATCCGCAACCACAGTACCAGCAGTCGCTGTATCAAATACCCACAACCGCAGTATCACCAGCCACAGTACCAGCAGGCGCAGTACGGACCGCCATGCGGAGTACTTGGTGGAGGATTCCGGGGAGGACGTGGTGGTGGCACTAGAAGGGGAGGGGCCATTGGACGGGGCCGAGGACCTACTACATGTTATAATTGTGGGAAACAAGGAAATTTCACAAGGGATTGCCCGAATCAGGCCTCGCAATGCACATATTGCAGTGGAACATACCATGTGGTAGAAGATTGCCCACGGATCATCACCAAATGGAAAATGAAGAACCTGTCGACCCTGCCGAACAAAAACCAGAATCAAAACCAACCAGTAGTAGAGAAAACATCAACATAAGATAGGAGACACTCTGTGGAAGTAGGAATAGTAATGTGAGGAGGACCAGTAATGGGAGTTGACAGACCATAGCCCATTGTTCGACCAGCAGGAAAGAAAAATGTTATGTTTGACCTAGGGGAAGAAAAAGACACCTTCCTAAAAGCACAACAGGAGGTGGTGCGACGGATGAGGAACGTACCTCTTCAAGAAGAAATCTATGATATGCCGCCGACGTTTGACCGAACAAAATTGCAAAGAAAGACCACTACCTTAAGATCCTTCTTAGAGAGCTGCTTAGCATTGGCACGAGATGAGGAGGCATTGGAGGAGATATCCAGGCTATTGCATCAATAGGAGGGCAGACGTTAGGAACCCAGGGTTAATCACATACATAAGAAAAGGAAGAAATGTATAGGAATGAGGATGTCGGCACAAATCGGAGCGTTCGATGTCGACTCCATCATTTTGGATTTAGGTTCAAACGTGAACATTCTAATAAAACAAACAAGGGAAACAATGGGAAAACCACTAGGTCAGAAGATCAAGTCTGAAGACAAGAAAGAGGTTAAACTTGAAGAAGCATCAGATTCCTTGAAGGATGACAATGAACTTCAAAAGGTTGCAGCTGACAATAAAGGTAAATATTTACTGTTTTCACAAAAGGAAAATCAGTCTGAGCAATACATGGCACCAGCAAAAACTTTCAGTGAAGAGAAAATTGCTGCCACAGAAAAGGTTGCTATTGAGAAAGAAAACATTCAGGTCCAGCCAAGGAGCTCCATCACTATCTTATATGAGGATGAGGGATATCTATTAGAGAAAATGAATTCACTATCAAAACTGAAGCTAGGGTTGACACATACACAAAAAGTTACAGTCAAGAGGATAAAACAAAGAGATCAACGAAAAAGAAAACCAAAATCAAAGCTATAGAGTTAGCCACAGTTAGACATCAAGGAAAAACTTTTAATATGGTGAAAGAACTTGCTTCAGAATGGAGACAGAAAACATCTTTGGTTTGTGCCAGAAATTGTTTCCAGGCCATAAAGAAACAAGCCAACACAATCTCAAAAATACAATCAAGTAAAAGTAAGTTTTAAGGTTTTTTGATAGGTTTTCTGGTTATAAAGTTTGGGAACAAACAAGGAATACATTCATGAGCAAATTAGGAACTGAATCATATGCAAAAGAAGCCAAAGATGCATAATATATTCACCAAAATCCAACAGAGCATAATATTGAAGTTCATTAATAAAAGATAAGCATTACCAGCATACAAAGATAGACCATCAATGAATTTATCAGTTAAGCAACTAAACAAGTTAAACAATGAAGCCAACACAAAAACTGAAGGGTAAAAAGGATCATATATTTCATAATTCTGTCAACAAATACATATAAGAGTTATGTAATTAGCTCATCAATAAGTCTAGCAGACCTCCTGAAGTTCTCCTAAAAAATCGAACCTTGTTTCTGTCTTTCTCCTCTATCTAAATACTATTTTTTACAAAATTAGTTAGGGTCTAAACCCTAACTTCCCTCAACCAACTCATCGATAGGATAAAGTGAAATTATATTTACAAGATAAAGGGTTTCTTTAAAAACATAACTAAAAACTAACTAACTAAAGTATTTATTAAAATATCTACAAGTGACTGACTAACTACCAACTCAAAGGTCTTTGGCAGCTTCAGCTAGTAAGGCTATTCCATCCGAGGCTTGGGCCTTCTTCCTGGCTCTCTTCTTTTCAGCTTCTGTATTTGCTAACTTTCTTGTAAGTTTTTCATTCTGCTGCTGCAAAATATCTGATAGTATGTTCCAACTTTGCATAATGCACATCTGTGCTTCTCTTCCTCTTCAGGGCTTCCTTAGAAACTGTTATTAACTCTTGATAATTCTCATTTACTTCCTGTAAATCTTCCCCGAGTCTTCTATTTGCTAGGATCAGAGCATCATTAGTCTCCTCATGCAATCCATTTGATGCCTTTATTGTTTGATGGTTCTTTGCAGGTTCTCCATGTCTGAGTCAAAAGTCTTCCCTGTTGTGGTATTTTGCATCTCATTGGGCAACCATGGGATATTTAGCCTTCTTGAAATATCTTCATCCTCTTGTAACAGCTCTGAAGACAGACCATGAACAATAGGGTTTTATTGACTCGTTGCTTCAATAGGTGTAGTTTCATCTATCAAGTGTTGATTTTCAGAATAAGAAACTTCAATTTATTTTTTCTGTTGTTCTTCTATCATTTCATCTCTTAATTCCAGAAACACAATGAATAATTTGGTTTGAGTGAGACTGGAGTCTTCTGCTGACCTCAATGACTTTTTCCCTTTTGTATGATGAGAAACTGGACTGTTTATAACTGCTTCTTTCTTAATATTTGGTTTTTGATCTGAAGAATCATCATCAAGTACACTTACCTCTTCTGTATTCAATCTAGGGTTTAGTAGCTTTTTCATACTCAGCCTTAACTTGTTTTTAGATCTGGTTTTCGGTCTCCATTCTGAAGCAAGTTCTTTCACCATCTTCAAAGTTTTTCCTTGATGTCTAACTGTGGCTAACTCTATAGCTTTGCTTTTGGTTTTCTTTTTCTTTGATCTCTTTGTTTTATCCTCTTGACTGTAACTTTTTGTGTATGTGTCAACCCTAGCTTCAGTTTTGACAGTGAATTCATCTTCCTCTAACAGATATCCCTCATCCCCAGATAAGTTAGTGATGGGGCTCCTTGGATGGACCTGAATGTTTTATTTCTCAACAAGAACCTTTTCTGTGACAGCAATTTTCTCTTCACTGAAAGTTTCTGCTGGTGCCATATATTACTCAGACTGATTTTCCTTTTGTGAAAACAGTGAATATTTACCTTTGCTGTCGGCTGCAACCTTTTGAGGTTCATTGTATTCCTTCAAGGACTCTGATGCTTCTTCAAGTTTAACCACTTTTTTGTCTTCAGACTTGATCTTCTGACCTAGTTTCCTAACTAGAGTTTGCCCTTTGTCTACACATTTTTTGGTTTGCTGCTCCTGTTGCTTAGTTTGAAAACCAGACCAAAACAAAAAATGATCCCATGTCTTCCCTTCTCGTTGTAGAATAGTACTAATAATGAGCTTGATCAAACCACGATGGAAGATGGATTGTGTAGTATGATCATGATTTCCCTTAATTCTACTTGACATCTTTTGCAGACTTTTGAACAAGAAGAAAGGAAGGTTCATTTTGGATTCACCAACCAAATGCTGTAAAAATCTAAAATGGTATTTGAAGACATAGGCATATCTGCCTTCATAGGTGATATAGCTTTGTAGGATTTTAATGGGCTGCACCCACTCATCCCTGACATCCTGTATTAATACCCCTTTGCACCAGTCTGGAGTAATACCAGGTAAAAGGTACCTTTGATCATTAAAAGTGAAAGGCAATTTTTTGAACCACATTTCACCTTCATTTCTAACTCCTGTAGCTTCAGAAACTAACTCCACAGTCAATTTAAACTTTAGAGTATCAAATTCTATCATATCCTGATTATAGCTTTGGGCAAATTTATAAGAGACCTCAGTGTTATAACCATAGATTTTCTTGAAGAAATCCAACCAACCTGCATTTTGAAAAAGCTTTGCACAATCTGGAAATTTGTCAATCCATTTCAGCTCAGTGGGCTCAGTCCTATTTGTTTTGCCACTTTTACCCATCTACTTTCAATAGCTAAATTCTGTGTACTTTTAGAGTTCTATTGATGACCTAACAGCTGCTTTCATATTTTAAAAAAAGTAGTGGTTCAATGTACTGCTAACTTTCAATTTTCCACTTGTCATTGCGTCTCAAAGAACTCTTAAATTGATCTATCTTCGACATGAGTTTTGTTTAGAGCCTACATTTATGTTTTCCTTAATGAATTTAAACAAAACAAGCTTTACTAGGAAAACCCCAATTTAGCAGCCACTATCAGTTTAACGCGGAATACCTTATTCCTGTCTTGTTGTAGACGTTTAAAATCAATCTTTGAGGTATCTGATTGTTCAATTTAACTATACAAGTGTCTTTGGGTCTCTAATTTGCTACCAGCTGGCAGGACGTGCAAGCCCTAATTTCTCTGTAACTGTGAAAACCCAAAAATTCTTCTCTAATTGCAGCTTCTGGATTTTAGGAACATGTCCTCACTCCACTTAGTCTCCAGTTTCCTGATGCATATGTGAAATAACTTCTTTCACATCAAACTCAGCTTATACCTCTTCCTGTCATGATATGCTCTATTCTAGCTGATGATTACCATGATCTCTTCCATGACACAGTCACACCTGCTTTCATGATGATTACTGGAGCAACACGTATCAACACCCTTCAATCATGCGATTAGTCACTTAGACATGAAACCCATGCGAAAATTCAATTTTAAAAAACGGTGATTTTGGCTGGTGCAGTATTCTTGTAGCGCCACTGTATTGATTTTTCATGATTGCGCTACAAGAATAATTTGCATTCAATTTTTGCACTAATTCAACCATTTTTTTCAATTTAAATTAAATTTAAATGATAAACTATGCTCTTTGAATATATTTGTGACATCCTTAATCAATATAAGTCCTATTGATCCCTTCAAATCTTAAGAGAAAAATAATAAAAAATCTAAAGGAAAAAATTTTAAAGTTACACTTTAAAATCAAAAATTTCCTAAAGGAAGCAAATGAGCAAACTTAAAATAAAAATCATAATCAAAATATATAAAATTGAAGGAAACAAGTTCATGACTTAACATCTGGATCCAGCTGTGGCATGAAGTCCTCCCTGTGAGGCTTCAAGAACCTGTAGATCAGTGCCTTATGTCTACTACCTACTTGTCTGCAAAATTTCCATTGGGCTATGGAGTCTTTATTATGCTTCACTCACACCGGTATGTACAATGAGAAGTGAAAATCTCCTTACAGACTGTAAAAATGCTTGAGGAACCGTCGATTAACTGGACTGGACAACTCCTCACCTTCCAAAGACTGTAGGATAAAAGTATTATTCTCCAAAACTTTAGACACTAGGAAAGGGCCAAACCAGAGGTTATCAAACTTACCATGTTTACCCTTTTTCTATTTCCTTACATCCCACCTTAGAACCATATCACCAACTGAGAAAGTGTTTTCTTTGATGTGCCTGTCAAATCTGCTTTTGATCTTTAATCTGTACAACTGTTCCTTTTCATCCACCTTTTCTCTATTCTGCTGTAACTCTATCATCTCATAAATCCTTCTCTGTATATCATTTGGCTCTTCCTGAGAATTCTGAAGAAACTTCATCACTGGGATTCCCAATTGAACAGGAAAAACTGCATCTGTACTGTAAACTACCTGGAAAGGAGAAGTTCCAATTGCTTGTTTAACTGTTATCCTATGTTCCCACAATGCATATTTCAGCATTGAATCCCATGATCTCTTATTATGCTTGAGCAACTTTTTGATACTCTAAATGATGTTTTTATTAGAGGATTCAGCCAAACCATTACCCTGAGGATAATAAGGAGTTGAATGCTTCCATAGGATGCCATTCTTTTCACAAAAGGCTTCCATTTCTTTAGACTTGAAATCCTTTGCATTGTCTGTTACTAATTTCTGAGGGAAACCAAATCTACTAAGAATATTATCTTCAATAAATTCCATGATAACTTTGTCTGTAGCATTCCTAGTAGGGATAGCTTCCACCCATTTGGTAAAAAAGTCTGTTGCAGTCAGAATCCAATGATATTTCCCTGAAGAGGATGGATTTATTTCTCCAATAAAATCTAGACCCCATTGTTGAAAAAGAGCACTTACTGCAATAGGTTTCAGGGGTAATGACATCAAATTTTGTTTGCCAACAAACTTCTAACAAGGGATACAGGCTCTTACCTACTGATAAACATCTGCAAACAAATTGGGCCAATAAAATACAGCTCTTAAAATTCTGTATGATGTTGTCTTCCAGTACTTGTGCCCTCCACAAGCACCCTCATGAGATTCAGAAATCACTCTTTCAATTTTAGGTTTATCTAAACATCTGAGTAAAATACCCCCTGGGTCCTTCAAGAACAACTACTCTTCCACTAGACAATACTTAGTAGTTTTAAGTTTTAAAGATCTAGCATCCTTCCTATCTAGATGCTCAGGACATTGTAAAAATAATAGAAAATAGACTATGTCTGCATACCATGTAGATGCTAAATAATAATTTATAATCTTTTCTTTTTTTAGTCATCCTTGATCTTTATCCTGAGCTATTTATTCAGCCATGACATGCAATCCCAGAGCCTGACAATTTGATCCAGCCAGCAGCTTGGCTAAACCTTGTCCCTTGACAAGTTTGGTAGGTTTGATCTCTACATCATATTCCATGATTTTAGCAATCCACCTGCCTCTTTTCCCTTCACTATTAGGCTGTGTTAACACATCTTTTACCACAGCATTAGGTACAAATGAAATAACTTTAGAATGCAGCACATAGATTCTAAAAAATTTCAAAGCTTTTACCAGAGCATAGGCCTGCTTTTCTAAAATACTGTATTTCAGTTCAGAATCTCTGAGATTTTTGCTGAAAAATGCAATAGGCTGCTCCAATCCTTCCTTATTCTTCTGAAGTAAAACATCTGCAATTGTATCCTCTGATGCAAATGAGAATGTGAGAAATTCTTTTGTAAAATCTGTACTTACCAATACAGGAGCTTCAGTATGAGCCACTTTAGTTTTTTCAAATGTACTCTTTGCCTCAGTGGTCCACTTAACTTCCTAATCTTTTTTCAGCATGACTGTGATCTATTTGATAGTCTCAGCAAAATTTGGTATAAACCAATGTAAAAAGTTGATTTTTCCAATGAAAGATTGGACATCGTTTTTACTCCTTGGCAAACTTATTTTCAATATAGCCTTTACCCTTTCAGGATCAATCCTTATACCATCAGCAGACACTAAATGACCAAGCAATTTACCTTCTTGTACATCAAAGTGTGATTTCTTTGGATTCAAGGACAAGCCAAATTTTCTACACTTTAGGAAAGTTTGCTTCAAATGTTTCAAATGTTCATCATCTGACTGTGAGAAAACAGTAATATCATCTAAGTATATTACTACAAACTTATCGTTTTCTCCAACAAAAGCAATATCCATGGCTCTCTGGAAGGTGGCTCCAGCATTCATCAGTCCAAAAGGCATCTTATCATACATGAAGGTTCCCTAAGGAGTTGTAAAGGTTGTTTTCTCTTTATCATCACGATGCATAGCAATCTGATTGTAACCTGAAAAACCATCCACCATAGAAATTCTCTATGCCCCAACTACCTGCTGCAATACTTGCTCAATTTTAGGCAAAGGATAATTGTCTTTTAGTGAAGATCTGCTCAAATTTCTGAAGTCAACACATAACCTGATTTCCCCATTCTTTTTCCTAACAGGTACAAGATTAGCAACCCATGAAGAATACCTGAGGGGCACTATGATCTTGGCAGCCAACAACTTCTTTATTTCTTTTTCAATAACAGGAAACAAGGCTGGATTAATCCTCCTTAATTTCTGACAAAAAGGTTTGGCATTTGGCTTTAAAGGGACTTTATGTTGTATAATTCCTGTGTCATAAGTCCTCAATTGCTGATAAGACCGAGCAAAAACATCCACATGTTCTTTTAACAGTTTAATATATCTATTTCTTTGTTCAGCTGTCAAGGATTTAGAAATTTTGACCATTGTAGGATGTTCTGCTGAACCAATATTGCAGTCCATCACATTTTCTTCTGAACATTGAACAATAGGCTTTGACAGAGTATCATCTTTTGTAAATACTCTTTCTAGAGGTACCAAGCCTTTTGGAATGAAGTTGCTTTTTAACTGAATAATTTTATGTCCTGCTATCTCATCTTCAGCAATCTCATCCACCTGTTCATCCCCTTCATCTTCCTCTTGATCAATCAGAGAATTTGAAAACTCATGAGTAAGCTCAAGAAATCTCTTAATTTCCATGTCATCTTCGAAAACTTTCCATTTCTTTACATTATCAGGTACACATGGTATGTACCTCACATCTATCGAATACTTTAACTGGGTAGTCTTGGGGATTCTGAAGTGTGTAGTAGCTAAAGCTAATGAATCTACAGTCTGATTATGATCTCTTGGAATATGATTAATGTTAAAATCTACAAAATAATTTTCAAGCATATCCCATACCTCATTACGGTAGACTTTCAGCAAACCCTGCTTCACTTGATATTTGTTCTTCACTTGCTGAACAACTAATTCAGAGTCGCCATATGCAGAAATCTATTGAATACCCAAATCTTTGGCAGCTTTTAATCCTAACAACAAAGCTTCATATTCAACGGTTTTATTTGTAGTAATAAACTCAAGCTTATACATCAGCTTTACTGTTTCACCTCTGGGAGATATTAGGAAAACTCCAGCTCCAGCACCTTCTTTACAAGAAGATCCATCAAAATATAATTGCCACAGTTCATCTGCTTCTTCTCTGTTGTATTTTACTGGTTGCTCTTTTTCCACCGGTAATAAACCAGCAATATTGTCTTCATCACTGAAATGTAACATGCAAGTTCCTAGATCTTTGTCAACATCATATAGTGGATGATTGGTGGGGTTCTTGTCATCTGTCACTATATAAGGAAACTAAAGCTCTCTGTACAACCTTATGTTTTCTCCACCAAACACAGGAATGGTAGCATATGAGAGATCCATTTGTAAGGTCCCTCCAACCTTCTTTGCCCAAGACCTAGAGAGAAGTAAGCCAAACTTTGGTGTAATGTTAGCTACCACAACATCCATTATCACACTTTTCATGGGCAACTGAGCTAGGCTGACAACCATATCTTTTATTACTCCTAAACACTTCACAGCCCAGGAATCAAAAGCATACAGGTCATGATATGGTTTGGTAATATTCAGCCCCAAAGCCTCCATAACAGCCTTTGGCATCAAATTGTGGGATGCTCCTGAATCTAACAAACAATTGTGTATCATCTATTCGTGGACAGTCAGAGTGATATAGAATGGTGGTGAAGCTCCTGCTTCATTCTCAGCCTTCTCAGCCAAGGCTGATCCAATGAAAATCTTAGGATTCTCCTCTTGTAAATTAACTGTGTCAGAAACAGGCTGACTGCTTGTGGAATTAAGCATTTTAAGGACTAATTCTTTATATGAAGGATTTTTTATCAATTCAGTTAACGGTACAGGAATCTTTAACTTTCCTAATTCATTCTCCAAACTAAAATTATGGACAGTTTTATTTACCTCTTCAAACTCTGTGTTTTTCTTATGTTTTTCTGAACCTTGCTTCTTCTCTGTTATAGGCTCTGATGGCTGATTAGCAGGGAAAATTGCTTTCTTCTTTGGGGGTTGTACCACCTGTTTTGGACCTGATCTCAGATTTATAGTCTTCTTGAGTTCATTTTGATGAACAACAGCAGTTACAATAGTATTTTCCAAACTTAAATCATCCTTGGTTTCAAATATGTCGGCATCATAGTATTTTGCATTTAGAAATTCTTCCTGAGTGACAAAACCTTCAGACAATCCCTCTCCAAAATGATTCATATCTTGATCATTCTCTTGTAAGATCAGCTCATCATCAACTTCTTCTTCATCAACCATATTGTTTTGAAGAGGTGGTGGCACTCTTTGGTCCTCATTTTCTCTCATTTCTCGCTAGATATCATTATTCCTTCGTTCTCTAGGCATGAAGCAGGGAACAAATTGCCTCCTGAAGTGATTCTGATTATTTGGATTTCGTTCACCTTTCGGAGCAGGCTTGCTGGAATTTTTCTCAAGCTCTAATTTGTTCAATTTTGCAGTCAGAGTCTTCACCAACTTAGCCATTTCATCAATTTTCCCCTCTGCAGAATGAGAAGCAAAACCTCCTGGGGCTGCTTCCTTTTTTCCTTTTCTGTCATAAAGCTGCTGATCTATTTCCTTCTTTAATCTATTAGAAGCCAAGATGTTGGATTCTACCTCCAGCGCTGCATCCTGCATATTCAGTAAAGAGATAGGTCTTCTCTCTCTCAACAATAAAGAAAACTCATTATCAAAGGCATTTGCATAGGTGAGTTTAGATTATGTTTCTGTAGGCTTTATTTCTACAGGAATTCTACTGTACATCTTCTTAAACCTTTTTGAAAAGTATGCAACAATTTCATCCTTTTTCCTCCTAAGAGCTCCAAATTCAGTTATGTAATATGTATGGTCTTTAGTGTCACTCCATTGTCTCATGAAGAGATCACAAAGTTCTTCAATGATAGTGATAGAATTAGCAGGCAACTCCCTGAACCATTTCCTTACATCTCCATCGAGGATCTGCACAAACATTCTCATCCATACATCTTTAGCCTCAATGTTTTGGTTATCAGCATAACTAAGGAAATCTTCCCAATGTTCTTCAGCAGTGGTTTCTCCCTGTCCATTAAACCTAGGAAGATATTTCTGATAGTCACCTCTAGGCAGTGCATTTAAAGGCTGAGGCAAAACCAATGGTGCATATTTGGCTGCAACCATCTGAAACATCATGTATATGGGATGATTTTGGGCTACCATATTTGAAGTAACTAACTTTGATGATGAAGAAGTTTGACTGGAACCTAGTTGAAAAGGTTTTTTACCTAGTTTCAACTGAAAAATAGGTATCTTACCAGGAGAAATAGTTTTGGCTTTCTTCAAGGATTGAGGATTAGTAAAAACTTGGAAACTGCTATCAGGGATAATAGGCCTTAACCAAGGTAAGTTTTCTTCTTCTTTTCCTAACAAAGTTGAATGTGATGAAACACCTAACTGATCAGTGTCACACAGGGCTGGTAAAGATTGAGACCTTCTAACTTTTCTTGTTGTCTTTAATATCTGTTCAGGGTCTGTCACACCCAACTGCAATGGTGAAGTAGGTATGTTCCTGGTTCCAACTCCTCTAGTAGCCACTGTGTCCAACTTGGTGAAAAGTAGCCTTAAAAATGTGCTGGTTTAAGGTCACCTCCTAAAACCAATGAAATGATAAGTATCCCAGGGAAAAATCTGTTTTCAACTTCGTTCCTCGGCAACGACGCCAAATATGTTTGTGCCATAAATTGTTTCTAGGCCACAAAGAAACAAGCCAACACAATCTCAAAAATACAATCAAGTAAAAGTAAGTTTTAAGGTTTTTTGATAGGTTTTCTGGTTATAAAGTTTGGGAACAAACAGGGAATACATTCATGAGCAAATTAGGAACTGAATCATATGCAAAAGAAGACAAAGATGCATAATATATTCACCAAAATCCAACAGAGCATAATATTGAAGTTCATTCATAAAAGATAAGCATTACCAACATACAAACATAGACCAGCAATGAATTTATCAGTTAAGCAACTAAACAAGTTAAACAATGAAGCCAACACACAAACTGAAGGGTAAAAAGGATCATATATTTCATAATTCTGTCAACAAATACATATAAGAGTTATGTACTTAGCTCATCAATAAGTCTAGCAGACCTCCTGAAGTTCTCCCAAAAATCGAACCCTGTTTCTGTCTTTCTCCTCTATCTAAATACTATTTTTTACAAAATTAGTTAGGGTCTAAACCCTAATTGCCCTCAACCAACTCATCGATAGGATAAAGTGAAATTATATTTACAAGATAAAGGGTTTCTTTAAAAACATAACTAAAAACTAACTAACTAAAGTATTTATTAAAAGATCTACAAGTAACTAACTAACTACCAACTCAAAGTTCTTTGGCAGCTTCAGCTAGTAAGCCTATTCCATCTGAGGCTTGGGCCTTCTTCCTGGCTCTCTTCTTTTCAACTTCTGTATTTGCTAACTTTCTTGTAAGTTTTTCATTCTGTTGTTGCAAATCTTTGATAGTCTGTTCCAACTTTGCATAATGCACATCTGTGCTTCTCTTCCTCTTCAAAGCTTCCTTAGAAACTGTTATTAACTCTTGATAATTCTCATTTACTTCTTGTAAATCTTCCCTCAGTCTTCTATTTGCTAGGACCAGAGCATCATTAGGCTCCTGCATGCAATCCATTTGATGCCTGTATTGTTTGATGGTTCTTTGCAGGTTCTCCATGTCTGAGTCAAAAGTCTTCCCTATTGTGGTATTTTGCATCTCACTGGGCAACCATGGGATATTTAGCCTTCTGAAAATATCTTCATCTTCCTGTAACAGTTCTGAAGACACACCATGAACAATAGGGTTTTCCTGACTCGCTGCTTCAATAGGTGTGGTTTCATCTATCAAGTGTTGATTTTCAGAATAAGAAACTTCAATTTCTTTTTTCTGTTATTCTTCTATCATTTCATCTCTTAATTCATGAAACACAGCGGATAATTTGGCTTGAGTGAGGCTGGAGTCTTCTGCTGACCTCATTGACTTTTTCCCTTTTGTATGATGAGAAACTGGACTGTTTATAACTGCTTCTTTCTTAATCTTTGGTTTTTCATCTGAAGAATCATCATCAAGTACACTTACCTCTTTTGTATTCAATCTAGGGTTTAGCAGCTTTTTCATACTCAACCTTAACTTGTTTTTAGATCTGGTTTTCGGTCTCCATTCTGAAGCAAGTTCTTTCACCATCTTCAAAGTTTTTTTTTTATGTCTAATTGTGGCTAACTCTATAGCTTTGATTTTGGTTTTCTTTTTCTTTGATCTCTTTGTTTTATCCTCTTGACTGTAACTTTCTGTGTATGTGTCACCCCTAGCTTCAGTTTTGACAGTGAATTCATCTTCCTCTAATAGATATCCCTCATCCTCATATAAGATAGTGATGGGGCTCCTTGGTTGGACCTAAATTTTTTCTTTCTCAATAGCAACCTTTTATGTGGCAGCAATTTTCTCTTCACTAAAAGTTTCTGCTGGTGCCATGTATTGCTCAGACTGATTTTCCTTTTGTGAAAACAGTGAATATTTACCTTTGCTGTCGGCTACAACCTTTTGAGGTTCATTGTCATCCTTCAAGGACTCTGATGCTTCTTCAAGTTTAACCTCTTTCTTGTCTTCAGACTTGATCTTCTGATCTAGTTTCCTAACTAGAGTTTTCCCTTTGTCTACACGTTTTTTGGTTTGCTGCTCCTCTTGCTTAGTTTGAAAACTATACCAAAACAAAAAATGATCCCATGTCTTCCCTTCTCGTTGTAGAACAATACTAATAATCAGCTTGATCAAACCATGATGGAAGATGGATTGTGTAGTATGATCATGATGTCCCTTGATTCTACTTGACATCTTTTGCAGACTTTTGAACAAGAAGAAAGGAAGGTTCATTTTGGATTCACCAACCAAATGCTGTAAAAATCTAAAATGGTATTTGAAGACATAGGGATATTTGCCTTCACAGGTGATATAGCTTTGTAGGATTTTAATGGGCTGCACCCACTCATCCCTGACATCCTGGATTAATACCCCTTTGCTCCATTTTGGAGTAATACTGGGTAAAAGGTACCTTTGATCATTAAAAGTGAAAGGCAATTTTTTGAACCACATTTCACCTTCATTTCTGACTTCTGTAGCTTCAGCAACTAACTCCACAGTCAATTTAAACTTTAGAGTATCAAATTCTATCATATCCTGATTATAGCTTTGGGCAAATTTATAAGAGACCTCAGTGTTATAACCATCGATTTTCTTAAAGAAATCCAACCAACCCGCATTTTGAAAAAGCTTTGCACAATCTGGAAATTTGTCAATCCATTTTAGCTCAGTGGGCTCAGTCCTATTTGTTTTGCCACTTTTACCCATCTGCTTTCAATAGCTGAATTCTGTGTACTTTTAGAGTTCTATTGATGACCTAACAGCTACTTTCAAATTTTGAAAAAAGTAGTGGTTCAATGTACGACTAACTTTCAATTTTCCACTTGTCACAGCGTCTAAAAGAACTCTTAAATTGATCTATCTTCGACAGGAGTTTTGTTTAGAGCCTACATTTATGTTTTCCTTAATGAATTTAAACAAAACAAGATTTACAAGGAAAACCCCAATTTAGCAGCCACTATCAGTTTAACGTGGAATACCTTATTCATGTCTTGTTGTAGACGTTTAAAATCAATCTTTGAGGTATCTGATTGTTCAATTTAACTATACAAGTCTCTTCGGGTCTCCAATTTGCTACCAGCTGGCAGGACGTGCAAGCCCTAATTTCTCTGTAACTGTGAAAACCCAAAAATTCTTCTCTAATTGCAGCTTCCGTATTTTAGGCACATGTCCTCACTCCACTTAGTCTCCAGTTTCGTGATGCATATGTGAAATAACTTCTTTCACATCAAACTCGGCTTATACCTCTTCCTGTCACGATATGCTCTATTCTCGCTGGTGATTACCACGATCTCTTCCATGACATAGTCACACCTGCTTTCATGATGAATACTAGAGAAACACGTATCAACACCCTTCAATCATGCGATTAGTCACTTAGAAATGAAACCCATGCGAAAATTCAATTTAAAAAAATTGGTGATTTCGGCTGGCGTGATATTCTTGTAGCGCCACTGTATTGATTTTTCATGATTGCGCTACAAGAATAATTTGCATTCAATTTTTGCACTAATTCAACCATTTTTTCCATTGTAAATTAAATTTAAATGATAAACTACGCTCTTTGAATATATTTGTGACATCCTTAATCAATATAAGTCCTATTGATCCCTTCAAATCCTAAGAGAAAAATAATAAAAAATCTAAAGGAAAAAATTCAAAAGTTACACTTTAAAATCAAAAATTTCCTAAAGGAAGCAAATGAGAAAAATTAAGCAAATGAGCAAACTAAAAATAAAAATCACAATCAAAATATATAAAATTGAAGGAAACAAGTTAATGACTTAACACTGGGTATTGAATTTTTGCATCGAGACAAGAAAGAAATCTGGGCTTGGTGTGAAAAGACAGAGAGAGACTTCGCAAGAAAGGAGAATAGACACCCGCATCTCTCTGAAATACAGTGGTTGAACAAGTACTTGTGGAAAGACCTTCAAGAAGTTTTATGGTTATCTTTTGGAAACAAGCTACACTAATGGTTGTCAAGGCTCGTAGAGCAAAGAAATTGTACACCATGAGACATACCGACTGAGTGGACGCCAGAGCTTATTGAAAGGCTCAAAGTAGTAGACAGCCCATTCATGAGAGGAGTTGACTTCTGGGTCGACAATACACTATAGAGATTTGTGACGCAGTTCACTGTAGGCATGTTAAATTCCTACAGTGCGGCTGATAGAGAGTTTTTCAAGGGATTCAGAAGTAAGTACTTGAACAACCTTAGTTTATACATTAAAATGCTTTTGGTTGAGAAAGGCGTTTTTAGAATGCAGTGAAATTTTGTTTAAATTTGTCATTGTAGATAGTACATATAGTGGTTCTTACGAAGAAACCCATAACCTGAGAAGTGGAAGGAGATACAAGTTCGTCGCCAAGAAAAATTCTGGACCACATGGACTTCGCGTAGATACCCAGATACCATGTGAGCTCGATAATCAAACTAAACCTCTGTCAGCCACCTCTCAACCTATTACGCTACAAAACCCGCTGGTTGCACATATTGCGCCTCCCTTGTCTCAAAACCCATCAGTTCAAAACCCGCTAGTTGCGAACACGGCACAACCTGCACCGCAGAACATCAGTATTGGTAACACCGCAGGAGTGGGTTCCCAGGCTATTCCGGCTCAGCCTACCCCATCTCAAGATGTACCACTTCAGAACGTCCAACCTTAGATCATTCCTCAGAGTCTTATCCCTAGAACTACTCAGAGAACTGTGCCACCTAGAAGGAGGATGGCTGATGATATGAAACTGCTAATATTCAAAGGAACGGGTCTAGAAGACCCCGATCAACATTGGTTTCTATGTGAAGCCATATGGAGTGTAAAGCAAGTCTAGTGTGACACTGTGAAGCAAGCACAACTCGTCACCACTTTTAGAGATAGAGCCTTTCATTGGTTCATGAAGTATTCACAGGGACAAAATAGAACCCTGGTAGAAATCAAGGCTGCACTCTTAGCAAAATTCAAGAATCCCAAATTAGAATCGCAATGTATAATAGAGTTGAAAGAGATGAAACAGAAACCTAATGTGACAGTCTGGGAGTTTGATCAGAAATTTAAGACATTGTTGGACCAAGTAAGCTTCGTTATAGCACTCCAAAAATACAAGGAATGGTTTATAGCCGCGTTGTTGCCCCATATCAGACAACCCTCGATGTAGCAGAAGGTGGCTTCGTAGGCGGAAGCCTTGGAAATTGCGATGAAGTTGGAAGCTTCACCGATTGGAGAAACTAGCACTGGGATGTCGCAAATTCAAAACCAATTGGCTACCCTAACACTACAGCTACAGGATATAAAGACAGGAAAGCAAGAGAGACAAGAAGTATGGTGTATAGGATGTAAGGGAGAAGGACACACTAAGGATAACTTTCCTTTATTCCAATATTTCCTTAACATGGGTGGACCAAACCCATTAAATCCGAACCAAGGGCCATGGTGTGAAATTTATAGAACTAGAGGAAACCGGCCAGAAGACTGCCACCTGATACAGAAATACATACGAACACCTAGAAAGCTATATTGTAATTTCTGTAAGTCGGTTGGCCATGATGAGTCCAATTGATGTGCATATAAGATCATGTTAGAAATAAAGAAAGATATTGAGCATATGTATGGAGGAATGTACAGAGTCCAAGAAGAGACTCTGTAGAAATAAGATAATCTCCACCATGATCAGGGAGCATACAAAGGCTGCAGAGGGTACCGTAGGAGAGGAAGGAATAACGACCCAGTGCAAGGAGGAGGCCGAGATCAAGTTATCTATTATAACTATGGCCAGGCAGGCCATGTATCTAGAGATTGTACCAACCCATGCACTACGTGTAATTATTGTAAATCGTTCGATCATGTTATTGAAGATTGCCCAGTGTTAGATGTATAAATGCAAAAAAGGAAACGGCTAGACGCGTTGAACGCAAACATTCAGTTGATCGCAGCAGAGAGGAGACCTACAGATCCAAGTATCAACGTAGTGACACGAAGTGGTGCTACGACAGGGAGAGATACAAGAGCAGAAGCTTCGACTTCAGGGGATTTTAACACTAAGCTGACTCCCCTTGAAACAATATGGATAAGAAAAGCTATCAGGAAAGCACCTGCTTTCAACTTGGAGAAAAATAGAGAAGTATTTGATGAAGCACAGGATATCTTTAAAGAATCAACACCTAAATCGCCAAGAATCCCGATGCGCAGTGAAATACCACATACAGAAGATATGTCGGCTCGTTATGACAGAACGACTGCCACAGCAGAGACAGGAACCTCTGTTGTGCAGTTCCTTAGGACCTACATGAAGTTGTTGAAGACTCCAAATGCTATACCAGAGTTGTAGAAGTTGTTAGATCAGTATGAACCGCACAGCGAAAGTGAAACTACCGATAGCACAGTTCACCACATCAAGAAACACAAGAGAACAAGCAGAGAAATGAGACTAAGGGCACAGATAGGAGATTATGAAATGGATGAGATCATTCTTGATATGGGATCATAAGTAAATGTCTTAACTAAATAGACATGGCAGTAGATGAGGAGACCAAAGATGTTATGGTCACCTATCTAGTTCAGAATGGAAAATCAAGAAAAAGTCATACCTTTTTGGAGACTCGCCAATGTTGTTTCCAACATTGATGGAGTGCAAAGTCACATAGATTTGAAGTTATCGAGATCGTAGATGATAGTCAGCCTTTTCCTGCGCTATTGGGGATAGACAGGGCTATGGATAACCTCGCTATCATTAAATTGAATATGAAAAAGATGATATTCGAAGGAAAACATCTCAGGTTCATCGCACCATTGGACCCTTCAGACGGTGACAGATACATTGAGCCGATTCAGGAAGAATCTAGGGCTCAAAATTTGGACCGACTTTACAAGATGACTGCGAACCAAGAATATTACATTAATCCTACTGTGGATGGAACACTCAGCTAGAGATGTGACAGTTCTTGCATCTCAGACCTTGATGCAGGATTGGAGAACCTAAAAATTCATATGCACGAAGTATCAGCAAGGAGATATGCACACAAGTTACAAAGTCACTGCGCTAGATTGGAAAGGAGGTAAGCCCAATCCCTACCTATGATGGTTTATCTAATGTTTATTCCTTTATGAAAGAATATACTGTAGCAATTGCAGATGAGCATCGCTTACCAGCATTAGACATGGCACTACGTGAGACACCTGCCAGATGGTGGGCTATGCATAAGAAGACATTGACCACATGGGATTAGCACAGAATCAAGATGCAGATCAAGTTTGCTGATAACGTTACACTACCCTTTGAGAAATATAATGGACAGAGAGATCCAAGGCAGCATATTGAGGCATGTTCACAAGCATGGGAGGGAGACCACAAACAGAGTGGGTGCATCTGTTTGTGCACACGTTGGAGCAAGAAATTCCAAAGAAATGGTACCTAGATATGGAGTTGCGCAGGGAAACTACAGATTGGCTTACCCTAACTACAAAATTCCAGAAGAGTTTCAATTTTGAAGACAAGAGTTCTACCATAAATGACGCCTTGCAGATTATTAAGGGAACAATATTCTGACTGGACTGTCCACATAAAAACATGACATTGGAGGAGTTCTTTGGAGCTGAAAGCGTACCTGCAAGCCTACAGACAAAATGGAAGGAACAGGTAGAACATACCATGGAATGTTATAACATAGATGAATAGGCTAAAGAAAAATAAGACAATGATGAGGAGGATCCGCACAACTTAAACATACCTGAGTCAGAAGGAGCGCCGGACATAGAGGGACCTCCACTGGAAATTCTAGACATGAGAGGACCCATGAAAACAAGGAAACCGAACATTGGCACCAACGAAGAGCCGAAGTTCACAAGCATTGGTGATTATTGGGACGATCAGACTGTCGTGCAGATCTCAAACCTGTTACATGAGGATTAGGATTTATTCCTGACAAAGTTTACAGAGATGAAGGGCATTTTGGGATATTTAGGGGTTATAAAGACACCACTTAAGCTAGGTGCAAATCCTGTTGAGCAGAGGCCTTATAAACTGAACCTGTGATACAAAGAACGAGTCAGGGTAGAACTTGATAAAATGGTTGATGCATGGATCATCGAGCCAGTCAAAGACTCTGAGTGGATAATCCCTATGGTTTTCCAAGATAAGAAAACAAAAGCCGAGATAAGGGTTTGTGTGGATCTCAGAAAGTTGAACGATGCTTCAATGCATGACCCATTTCCTACTCCTTTCACTGATGAGGTGCTTGATAATGTTAGAGGAAATGAGGCCTATTTCTTTATTGATAGATTTTTGGGATATCATCAGATCAGAATTGATCTCGCGGATAGACATAAGACCACTTTTGCCATCGAATGGGGGTCGTTCCAATACACAATAATGTTGTTTCGTCTGAAGAACGCACCTTCCCTCTTTTCCATAGTTGTGGTCGAAGCATTCAAGGATTTCATGCATAAGTTTTTAGGAGCTTATTTTGACGATTGGACAGTATTCAGGTTGTTGAAGGACTACTGCGCAAATCTAAGATTGATGCTGGAAAAATGTAGACAACATCAAATATCATTAAACCTGAAGAAGTGTATCTTTTGTGTACCCTATGTAATTTTGTTAGGACACATCGTGTGCAAGCAGGGCTTGATGGTTGACCCTGCAAAGATGGAAGTCATTGTTAGCCTGCCCACACCGAATTCAGTCAAGCAAATGCACACTACATTGGGGCATACTGACTACTACAGAAAGTTTATAAAGGGTTATGCGTAGATAACCGCAGCTATGGAGAAGCAATTAAAGAAAGATGTGTCCTTCATCTGGAACACAGAGTGTGAACAAGGCTTTGACACCTTGAAAGAGAAAATGGTAACTGTGCCAATCCTAGTCTTTCCAGACTGGGAGAAGCCGTTTCATGTCCATGTCGATGCTTCATGTATAGCATTGGGAGTTGTCTTAGCACAACAAAGAGATGGAAGTATTGACCATCCCATCACATTTTCGAGTAGGAAGCTCTCATCTGCAGGGAATATTTATACCTCCACTGAGAGAGAAGGCCTAGTTATGGTCTATGCATTGCAGAAGTTTAAGAACTATTTGCTTGGTGCGCACTTCTCTATGTTCACTGACCATTCTACTTTGAAATACCTGGTCAACATGCTAGTGTTAGGGGGGTGAATCTGCAGATGGTTATTACTCTTTTAGGAGTATGACTTTGAAATAGTCATTAATCCAGGGAGATTGAACTTAGGACTTGATCATCTGTCAAGGATTGAGTCAGGAGAAGAGCCTAAGAACCTTGAAGACAATCTTCCTGATGCATAGTTGTTTGCTATCCAGATAGCTGATGAATATTATTAAGACATCATAGAATTTTTTACTACTAGGTTAGCACCCATAGAGTTTACTACGGAACAAAAGAAGCAGATGGTAGTAAGAGAAGCTGACTTCACCATAATTGCCGGACAACTATATAAATTAGGACCGGATGAACTGCTGCGCAGGTGTGTGTTAGAGCACGAGAAACCATTCATACTAGATGATGCATATTCAGGAACAACAGGAGGTCACTACGCAGGAAGAGCCACTACACAAAAGATATTGCAGGCAAGGCTATGGTGTCCTACGATTCACAAAGATGCGAAGGAACATTACCAGAGCTACGATGTCTGTCAGAGGACAGGAAGTTCATTGTGAAGAGACGAGATGCCATTGAATCCACAGTTGACATTAGAAGCATTTAAGAAATGGGCAATTGATTTCATGGGACCTATAAACCCACCGGGAAAAAGAACTGGTGCGAGGTATATTATTACTATAACTGATTACCTCACCAGATGGGTAGAAGTGAAGCCAGTGAAGGATTGTACCGTAGGTACTGCCGCGCAGTTCATATTTGAAGACATCCTTATGAGGTTTGGATGCCCAAATAATTTGATGAGTGATCAAGGCACTCACTTTCTGAACATGACTATTGAGGCATTGACATAAGAGTTCCACATTCATCATCAACGAAGTACGCCATATCATCCATAAGTGAATAGAATTGTTGAAGCCTTCAATAAAGTATTGAAGAATGTGCTAACTAAGGTATGCAATGTGAATAGGGATGATTGGGACCTACGCACTCTAGTTTTTTTATGGGCATATAGAACTACTTGCAAAAAGTTGACAGGCCACACACCTTTTAGGCTGGCCTATGGACAAGAAGCAATAATGCCAATGGAGTACATTGTTCCCAGCTTGAGAATAGTTACGTTAACAGGCACGGCAAATCGCGATGCATTAGAAGAAAGACTTCTAGAATTGGTTGGTCTGGAGGAGGATCGCTTCATCACATGCTTTCACCAACAAGTGCAAAGGGAAAGAGAAAAAGCATGGCATGATCGCCATATCAAAAACAAGACCTTTCAGGAAGGTGATCTAGTCCTCCTGTGATAGAAAATTCATGAAGTTTCCTGGAAAGTTTAAGATGCATTGGCATGGTCCATATACTGTTGTACATCTTACTAATGGTGGCACAGCTCAGTTAGCCACATTAGCAGGAGATAACTTGCCTGGCCTAGTCAATGGGAGAAGACTAAAATCCTATCAGGATAGTCTTGCTTCGCAGAACCCTTGATAATCAGAAAGAAAGGAAATTTCTAAGTGCGAAGTAAAGTTGAAATTGGGCACTAGAAAAGGGAAAGAGTCTGTACACGATGTATGATAAGAAAGTGTATATACTGCGCAACACTGTTAAGATGTGCCATTGTGCCCAAAAAAAAAATGACAAAAACAAAAGGAGAAAAAGAAACAAGGAACCACACAGTTGCAAAGTCCAAAAGGAAACCACGAAGATCAAGTTGAATGAAGAAAGAGGCTAAGTTCAGGAGTAAGAAATTAGGCACCATGAAGTATTTGCGCAGGAGTAATGGAGACTGTCGTGCAGTTCAAAGCAACATTCCAGAAAAATATCCGTTACACTGTCGGTCAAAAATATAGACATTATATAGTACTTTGTCAGCGACCGGTTGGGCATTTAACGTGGAATTAGCCGTTCTGAATGAGTTAATGAAGGAAAGGACAGAAGAATCCTTCGGATTTGGCCAACGAATACCACTTTTAATTCTTATCTAGTCATTTAGGGGCATGGAAGAGGCTCGCTGTGCCTATAAATACCACTGTATTTGGACTCGCGGGCATTACCAAAGCCTTTGAATTTTCCTACGAGTGAGACTACGTGATTGTTTACACCAAGTCATCTTCGATTCTGTTGCTTTGCCCAGATCCACCCAGTGAATATCTAAGAGGTCTTCTATTGAGGAAGAGTTCACGGTCCAGGAGATTGTTAAGGTGTTCAAATACAGAGGGATTGAATGGTTGATGAGAACCCTAGTGAGGAAAGTGGTGAAATCCGAACCAAGGGCCATGGTGTGAAACTTGCAGAACTAGAGGACACCATCCAAAAGACTGCCACCTGATACAAAAATACGTACAAACACCTAAAAACCTATATTGTAATTTATGTAAGTCATTTAGGCATGATGAGTCCAATTGCCCTGCATATGAGCTTATGTTAGAAAGAAGGAAAGATATTGAGCATAATCTCCACCATGATCAGGGAGCATATAGAGGTCGCGGAGGGTACCGCGGGAGAGGAATGAATAATGGTCCAGCGCAACGATGAGGCTGAGGTTAAGTCATCTGTTATAACTGTGGCCAGACAGGCCATCTATCTAGAGACTGTACCAACCTATGCACTACGTGTAATTATTGTAAATCATTCGATCATGTTATTGAATATTTCCCAGTGTTAAAGGTAGAAATGCATAAATGGAAGTGGCCATATGCACTGAAACCAAACATTAAGTTGATCTCAATAGAGAGGAGGCCTGCGGATCCAAGTATCAATTTAGTGACATGAAGTGGCGCTGCGATAAGGAGAGATAGAGGAGCAGAAGCTTCAGCTTTAGGGAATTTTAACACTAAGCCGACTCCCCTTGAAACAATATGGATAAGAAAAGTTGTCAGGAAATCACTGGCTTTCAACTTGGAGAAAAATAGAGAAGTATTTGAAGAAGCACGGGATATCTTCAAAGAATCAACACCTAAATCGTCAAGAATCTTGCTGCACAGTGAAATACCGCATACAGAAGATATGACGGCTGCTTATGATAGAACAAGCACCACAACAGAGATAGGAACCTCTGTTGTGCAGTTCCTCAAGGGCTGCATGAAGTTGTTGAAGACTCCAAACACTATAGCAGAGTTGCAGAAGTTGTTAGATCAGTATGAACCCCACAGCAAAAGTGAAACTACCAATAGCGCATTTCACCACATCAAGAAACACAAGAGAACACACAGAGAAATGAGACTCAGTGCATAGATAGTAGATTACTATATGGATGAGATCATTCTTGATATGGGATCAGAAGTAAATGTATTAACTAAATAGACATGGCAGCAGATGAGGAGACCAAAGCTGTTATGTTCACCTATCCAGTTGAGAATGGCAAATCAGGAAAAAGTCATACCTTTTGGGAGACTCTCCAATGTTGTTGTTGACATTGATGGAGTGCAAAGTCACGCAAATTTTGAGGTTATCGAGATCGTGGATGATAGTCAGCCTTTTCCTTCACTGCCGGGGATAGAATGGTCTATGGATAACCTTGTTGGTTTTGGAGCCAGATCTTCTAGTCTCATCGATGATATTGTATCAACTGTGTTTGTATCCCAGTTTTATATGATATGTAGGTGGACTCTATAGTCACCCCAATGGGGAGGTGTGGGGGGACATCTCCCCCCCATGGGGTTCCAGGGGGGACCATCTCCCTTGGCTAGGGGGTTTGGGGGCCAGCAGTCCCCAGGCGGGGGTTCGTGGGCAACGCCCCTGAAGAAAAAAATTTGGGGTTGTTTTCGCCAGCTGTTTTGTGGGCCCATGGTTTTGGGTATCCCGTGGTATTTTCCCATTGTATTTACCTTATTAAATAAAGACATTGTAATACGGCTAGGGTGGATGATGTATTAGGTTTTATGCATTGTAAATATCTCTGAGATAAGGAGAGAGACTGTGAAACAGAGAAGAGGAAGTGCAGCGGTTGTGCTGCAGGTTGTATCCCTTCACCTTGCTGGACGGTAATAATAATAAGGACTGGAAAATTCAGTGTGGATGTAGCCCAAGTTGGGTGAACCACGATATATCTGTGTCTCTCTTGTAATGTGTATGTGTGATTATATTTGCATTTCTGTTTATTGTTATTGCTCTGCGATCCTATTTTTCTAACAAACCTCACTATCATAAACTTGAAGATGAAAAAGATGATATTTGAAGGAAAGCATCTTAGGTTCATTGCACCATTGGACCCTTCAGACGGAGACAAATACATCGAGCCGATTCAGGAATAATCCAGGGCTCAAGATTTGGACTGCCTTTACAAGATGACTGCGAACCAAGAATATTACATTAATCCTATTGCGGATGGAACACTCAGCTCAAGATGTGACAGTTCTTGCATCTCATAGTCTAATGCAGGATTGGAGAACTAGAAAATTCGTATGCATGAAGTATCAGCAAGGAGATGCACGCAGGTTACAAAGTCACTGCGCTAGATTGGAAATGAGGTAATCCCAATCCCCACCTATAATGGTTTATCTAATGTTTATTCCTTTATCAAGGAATATATTGTAGCAATTGCAGATGAGAATCGTTTACCAGCATTGGACATGGCACTGCACGAGACACCTGCCAAATGGTGGGCTATGCATAAGCAGATATTGACCACATGGGATTAGTGCAGAATCAAGATGCAGATCAGGTTTGCTGATAAGCTTGCACTACCCTTTGAGAAATACAATGGATAAATAGATCCAAGACAACATATTGAGGTCTGTTCAAAATCATGGGAGGAGAGGCCACAAATAGAGTGGGTGCATCTGTTTGTGCACACGTTGGAGCAAGAAATTCCAAAGAAATGGTACCTAGATATGGAGTTGCGTAGGGAAACTACAAATTGGCTTACCCTGACTGCGAAATTCCAGAAGAGTTTCAGTTTTGAAGACAAGAGTCCTACCATAAATGACACCTTGCAGATTATTAAGGAAAGAATATTCTGACCGGATTGTCCACATAAAAACATGACATTGGAGGAGTTCTTTGGAGCCGATAGCGTACCTGCAAGCCTACAGACAGAATGGAAGGAATAGGTAAAACATGCCATGGAATGTTATAACATAGCTGAAGAGGCTGAAGAAAAAGAAGAAAATGATGAGGAGGATCCGTGCAACATAAACATAATTGAGATAAAAGGAGCATGTGACGTAGAGTGACATCCGCTGGAAATTCCAGACATTAGCAAACCCGTGAAAACAAGGAAAGCGAACATTGGCACCAGCGAAGAGCCGAATTTCGCAAGCATTGGAGATTATTGGGCCAATCAGACTATCGCATAGATCGCAAACATGTTACATGAGTATCAGGATTTATTCCCAACAAATTTTACAGAGATGAAGGGCATTTTGGGAGATTTAGGGGTTATGAAGATACCTCTTAAGCCGGGTGTGAATCCTGTTAAGCAGAGGCCCTATAGAGTGAACCTGCGATACAAAGAACAAGTCAGGGTAGAACTTGATAAAATGTTCGACACAGGGATCATCGAGCCAGTCAAAGAGTCTGAATGGATAATCCCTATGGTTTTCCAAGATAAGAAAGCAAAAGCTGAGATCAGGATTTGTGTGGATCTCAGAGAGTTGAACGATGCTTCAATGCATGACTCGTTTCCTATTCCTTTCACGGATGAGGTGCTTGATAATGTTGGAGGAAATGAGGCCTATTCCTTTACTGATGGCTTTACTGATGGCTTTTCGAGATATCATCAAATAACAATTGATCCCGCAGATAGACATACGACCACTTTTGCCACCGAATGGGAGTCATTCCAATACACAGTAATGTTGTTTGGTTTGAAGAATGCACGTGCCATATTTTCCAGAGTTGTGGTCGCAACATTCAAGGATTTCATGCATAAGTTTTTAGGAGCTTATTTTTAAGATTGGACAGTATTCGGGATGCTGAAGGACCATTGCGCAAATCTAAGATTGATGCTGGAAAAATGCAGAGAGCATCAAATATCATTAAACCTGAAGAAGTGTATCTTTTGTGTACCCTATGGAATTTTGTTGAAACACATCATGTGCAAGCAGGGATTGATGGTTGACCCTATGAAGATGGTAGTCATTGTAAACTTTCCCAATCCAAATTTAGTCAAGCAGCTGCGCTCTACATTGGGGCATACCGGCTACTACAAAAAGTTTATAAAGGGTTATGCGCAGATAACTATAGCTATGGAGAAGCTATTAAAGAAAGACGTGTCATTCATCTGGAATGCAGAGTGTGAACAAGGGTTTGACGCATTGAAAGAGAAAATGGTAATTGCGCCAATCCTAGTCTTTCCAGACTGGGAGAAGCCGTTTCATGTCCATGTCGATGCTTCATGTATAGCATTGGGAGTTGTCTTAGCACAACCAGGAGAGGGAGGTATTGACCATCCCATCACATTTTCGAGCAGGAAGCTCTCATCTGCAAAGAAGAATTATACCACCATTAAGAGAGAAGGCCTAGCAATGGTCTATGCACTGCAGAAGTTCAGGAACTATTTGCTTGGTGTGCACTTCTCTATGCTCACTAAACATTCTGCTTTGAAATACCTAGTTAACATGCTAGTGTTAGGGGGGTGAATCTGCAGATGGTTATTACTCTTTCAGGATTATGACTTTGAAATAGTCGTTAAGCCAGGGAGATTAGGACCTAATCATCTGTCAAGGATTGAGTCAGGAGAAGAGCCTAAGAACCTTGAAGACAAGCTTCCTAATGCACAGTTGTTTGCTATCCAGATAGCTGATGAATATTATAAAGACATCATAGAAATTTTGACTACTGGGTTAGAACCCATACAGTTTACTACGCAACAAAAGAAGCAGCTTGTAGTAAGAGCAACAGACTTCACCTTAATTGCCAAACAATTATATAAATTGGGACCAGATGAAGTGATGTGTAGGTATGTGTTAGAGAACGAGAGACCATTCATACTAGCTGATGCACATTCAGGAACAATAGGAGGTCACTACGCAAGAAGAGCCACTGCTCAGAAGATATTCCGAGTAGGGCTATGGTGGCCTATGATTCACAAAGACACAAAGGAACATTGCTAGAGCTGTGATGTATGTCAGAGGATAGGAAGACAATCGCAAAGAGATGAGATGCCATTGAATCCACAATTGACATTACAGGCATTTGAGAAACGGGCAATTGATTTCGTGGGACCTATAAACCCACCAAGAAAAAGAACTGATGCGAGGTATATTATTACTACAACTGACTATCTCACTAGATGGGAAGAAGCGAAGCCAGTGAAGGACTGTATCGCAGGTACTGCCACGCAGTTCGTATTTGAAGACATCCTTACAAGGTTTGGATGCCCAAATATTTTGATGAGGGATCAAGGCACTCACTTTCTGAACATGACTATTGAGGCATTGACATAAGAGTTCCACATTCACCCTCAACGAAGTACACCATATCATCCACAAGCGAATGGAATTGTTGAAGCATTCAATAAAGTAATGGAGAATGCGCTAACTAAGGTATGCAATGTGAAAAGGGATGATTGGGACCTGCACGTTCGAGCTGTGTTATGGGCATATAGAACTACTTGCAAAATTTTTACAGGCCATACATTTTTTAGGCTGGCCTATGGACAAGAAGCAATAATGCCAATTGAGTACATTATTCCTAGCTTGAGAATAGTTGCGTTAACAGGCATGGAAGATCACGATGCACTAGAAGAAAGACTTATACACTTGGTTGGTATGGAGGAGGATCGCTTCATCGCATGCTGTCACCAACAAGTGTAGAAAGAAAGAGAAAAAGCATGGCATGATCGCCATATCAAAAACAAGACCTTTCAGGTAGGTGATCTATTCCTCCTGTATGATAGTAAATTCATGACGTTTCCTGGAAAGTTTAAGATGCATTGGCTTGGTCCATATACTGTTGTATATCTTACTAATGGTGGCGCAGCTCAATTAGCCACATTAGCAGGAGATAACTTGCCCAACCTAGTCAATGGGAGTAGACTAAAACCCTATCGGGATAGTCCCGCTTCGCAGAACCCTTGATGATCAGAAAGAAAGGAAATTTCTAAGTGCCAAGTATAGTTGAAATTGGGAACTAGAAAAGGGAAAGAGTCTGTATGCGATGTATGATAAGAAATTGTATATATCGCGCAGCACTGTTAAGATGTGCCGCTGCGCCAAAAATAAATAAATAAATGATAAAAAGAAAAAGAGAAAAAGAAACAATGAACCGTGTAGTTGTGAAGTCCAAAATGCAACTGCGAAGATCAAGTTGAATGAAGAAAGAGGCTAATTTCAGGAGCAAGAAATCAGGCACCGCGAAGTATTTGCATAGGAGCAATGGAGACTACTGCGCAATTCGACGCAACATTCCAGAAAAAATATTCGTTACACTGTCGGTAAAAAATATAGTTGTTATATAGTACTTTGTCAGTGATTGCTTGGGTATTTAACACAAAATTAGCCGTTCTGAACAACTTAATGAAGGAAATGACTGAAGAATCCACTGGATTTGGCCAATTGATACCGCATTTAATGCTTATATAGCCGTTTAGGAGGCTCACTGTGCCTATAAATACTTCTATATTTGGACTCGCGGGTGTTACCAAAGCCTTCGAATTTTTGTGTGAGTGAGACTGCGTGATTGTTTACACCAAGTCATCTGCGATTTCGTTGCTTTACCCAGATCCGCCGAGTGAATGTCTGATAGGTCTTCTATTGAAGAAGAAGTTCACGGTCTAGGAGACTGTGAAGGTGTTCAAATATGTAGGGATTGAATGGTTGATGAGAAACCCATCCCTGAAAGTTGTCATAGAACCACGGGGGCTTCATTAGAAGGCAATATAATATCACGGTCATTCATATTGCGGTATTAAATATTCATGAAAACCTAAAAATTATATTGCTTATATATTAAGGGGAAAAGGGTTTTTTTATTTAATGTAACAATACAAAAATAATTTGGGTTCTTTTTTATATGGGAGGGCTGACAAATATCTGCCAAATGGAGATGGCGGGATCAAGGCCGGATGAGAAATCTAGTTGAGGCAAGGCTCGGGCTTACCAGTATGCAGGGAAATTGCATCTTGAGGCATTCTTGAAGCCATGGGTTTCGTGGTAAAGTGGGTTTCCAGTCGATCGTAGTCGAGAGACAGTGGTCATTGACAACCAATTGTTACTAATAGCACTCAGCTAGTTGTTACCAATAGCCTTAGAAAGCTCTAATCCTCTAGGGCCTGTTATAGGCCCTTGATAGGCCTTGGGGGATTAAATACCCAACCACTCGTGCCTATTACAGGCCTTGGGATTTTTAGTCATCCTCCTAGAACTTGTTACAGGCCTTGGGGGCTTAGATACCTAGCCCACAATAGGCTTAGTCAGCGATTGGGGAACTGCAACATGCAATCTAAATGTTGTACTATATGCATTGGCTCTAGTGATATACAAGGAGTGATATCCTATATCTTCATTAGACCATTACATGTTGCAAATCATAATGATATGTGGTTGAGTAATTGTATTGTGGTTGAATTAATGTGCATCCACAATATACATCGAAAGAAGCAAGGTGCATTGTTGAATGCATGTGGGGTCATAAGAGGGGTATCATATCAATATACTAGGTAGAAATATAAAGACATATAAAAAATGTAAATGAAAAAATTGATACATACAATATCTAGTGAAAATAGGGGTTTTTTTAAATTGCGAAGGCATATTGGGAGGGGGTTAAAAAAAATGATTTTCGAAGGTATTTTCCAATATTTAGTGAAATTAGGGGTATTGTTTCATATTCCACAAACAAACATGCTATGATAGTGGTTTATTAAGTGAAGCCCCCGTGCATAGAACAAGGACAGGCTTCCAGAAGATCACCGAGGCACGCTCCAACAATTCAAGACAAAGGAAAAGATCCAGTGGGGATGAAAGTGAAGCAACCAAAGATGAGTTCCACAGTGCCGCAACTGCCGATAACTGACAAGTAGATACCATTGAAACTTACCCTTGACTATATCTCGCCACGTACACTGGACGCACCGGTCCTCAGGCTAGCGAAGAATGCCAAATACGAGATTCCGCTCTAGCCAATATCAAAGAATGTCGAAGTGGAAAAAAAATTGCTGGGAAAGATCCCAGAGTGTAAGTAGGAAGATTATGATCTGCTTCAGATGCAGAAGGAGCAAGATGAACCTTGGTTCCCACAGTTCCAGCCTGACTGGTACATGTGCTGGAAGAAATATGTGAAAGGCAACCTCACCTTGGTTGCAGAAAGTTGGTTGTCCAGAGTAGTCCAGTCGGGACTGCTCAATCTACTCAGACTCCCACATTTTGAAAGATATCCAGAGCTGAATGTGGCGGTGCGCAATCTGATGGAGCACATCCACCAAGGATATTTGTGGCTTGACCGCAATATTGACTTAATCCATCGGATCACGGGATAGACCAAAAGAGGTAAAGATCCGAAGCAGTTTTTCCAAGGGAAAAGCAAGGACAAAGAAGTGGTCGCGAAGATGAAGAAAACTCAAACCATCATCAAAGGAAAGAGAGGCTATCAGACGAAGGACATAGATTATAAGGAAACGAAGTTTGTCACGCAACTTTTGGCTGGCAATATTCTCAGAAAAGCCAGGCCTTTGGAGGTACCTGCCGGCGTAGTACTGCTTGGTGCCGCAGTCATGGAGGGCGAACAATTCAACTGGTGTCAATACTTGTTGAACGAGTTCCTAGAGGATCTAAATGACACACAGATCAATGGCAAAAATTTCCATTTTACATGGTTAATAGTGATGATTGCCTTGGTAGGGTGGAAGGACCTGAAGTATTGCGTCGGCATACTAGTTGACAGTGGTGACTGCAGAGGAGCCCATTATTCAAACCTTTGGGAAAATTTGAACTCACAAAGACAACACACGACAGCTGAGGTCTTCTACACCTATTATGACCAGCTGCGAGGAGCCATCATGCTCACACCGCGGATTACAAAGCAGATAACAAGTAAGTATATTCGCACTGTTGATTTTTATGCTAACATGCGTTGCATTCACATTTTAGCCAAAGAACACTGAATGGTTCTGTAATATCCCTCCAAAATTGACCTATTATTATTATTATTGTAATTATGCATTTTGTAAATGGCCATGGTGAGGAGATCAAGGCCAAGGCCCCACCATTGGAACTCGAGTTAGTGTGATTGAAAATCAGTGCTATTCTAAACCTTAGGGGAGTTTGAGTGGCATTGTGATTAAACAATAAGTAACTGCATCCTCTCAAAGTCGTGAGATGTCTATATTAAGATATAAACATTTAAGGGTGAGAAAACTAGTGATGTTTTCTTAAAATGCTTAAAGAACCTACCTAAGTAAAGACAAACATAAATAAATGACTAGATATATGTTATATATATATATGGAAGATATCATATGATCCATTCGAGTATACTTATCAAGGTTTATGAAGCTATATATATATATATAGATGTATTCAAACCGTAGTATAATTATATGAAAACAAAATAGCTCTACACTTGGAACTCTCAAAGCTTTATATAATTTAGGTATATGTTGGTTGAAACATTTATATATTTATTTATATCTTGGGATTGAATACCTTCCCATAAGAGGATCGAATTATTGCTAGGTGGTCATCATTTTAACGCTTTTAATTGCTTTTTCCAAGGAAAGTGGTGAGTAGTGGTACCCTTAATTGGAACCGAACCATAAGCTAGCTTAAACGAAGAGTGACACAGCAAACCCGCAGTGATTATGAGTGGAATATTGTTGGCAGCCTCTCGACTAGTGGTAGCACACTTCTTTTAATAAAATGGTAGAGTGATATTATTTCAGGGAATCGAGGCCATAAATTTAGGGAAGGTGGTTGTCAAAAGTAGTGGGGAAGATCCGTGGAGAATTATGTTTTATCTCCGTGTTGGAATACCTATCACCATAAGCTGCCATTTGTTTCCATTGGCGAGCCAAGTGTTTCTAAACTGTAGATTTTAGTTGGTAGATCACATTATTATAGAAAGGGGAGGGAAATACATACAGCGGAGAGTTATGGATTGGAAAAAGAATAGAAGGCGAGAAGGGGGGAAAGAGAAAATGGTGAGATCGATTCGGGGAAAATATCCCTTCCTGTTTAGAGAGGGCTAGATCAGAGATTATTACAGGCTATGAGATAGGAAACTGGTGGAAGTTGGCGTTTTAGGGTTGCATTACAAGATAACTATTCCCAAGTGGTTTTTAGATCGGTTTTGTCTTTATGCTGAGAATTTTAGTAGCTTCTCCAGGAGTAAATGGAAATTGAGCCATCGTCGGCGAATGAGGAAGTCCGGGAAGAGAAGCATGGAAACTCTGTGGAGAATAGGCTGCCTCTGCCAATCGAAAACAAGTAATATCTCTCCTGACTACCTTGCATAATCTGCGATCAAGGTAAATGATCTTCTGTAACTTGGCTGGTGTGGAAAACTTTGATTGGTATATTATTTCGATCCTCTGGTTGAGTCGTGAAGACTTCATATTTTATCTCTGAGATCTCAGTACTGACCCTTGTAGTTAGGTAATGGCGTTTAATCCCCAGGATGAGGCGTGATTGTTGAGAAGTTAATAATTTCTGAACCGATCACTGTAATAGTCGTGAGATATATTTTTTTTGAAGCTTGAAACTCTGTTAAAGACGTTGCCCTATTTTTAATTAAACAGATTAATAGATCTCTGTCAGGACGTGAACGACTGGAGTATTTTGTCATCACCGATTGATTTTCCTATAATTGTTATAGGGTTGCGGCTGTTTCCAATAATTTTGTTGCCTATGCAAAGGTTTTACTGTGTGGATTGTTTCCAATACCTTTGCTGCCTGTGTAACGGTTTTACTGTGTGGATTGTTTCCAATACCTTTGCTGCCTACGTAAAGGTTTTGCTGTGTGGATTGTTTCCAGTACTCTTACGGCCTGCGGAAAGGTTTTGCTGTGTGGAATTATTTCCAATACTTTTGTTGCCTGCGTACATGGTCATTATGACATGAATATGGTCAGGCGTTGAGGGGTTTTACGATGCCTTATATGTTACTAAGTAGAATGACTCTATTTATTTTGATGCTTCCTATGTTCAACAGCGTGAGGTTTATTGGCTTCTATGGTTTAGTTGATGCAAAAGATCTGCATTATACTTAGGATCAACTAAAAAGAAAATACATGGTAAATCGTATCGGCGTGTGTGTTTAGCCAATGCAGGGAACTGTGTGAAAAACGTATGATATTATCTAGATTTCAATATTACCAGTTGCTATCGGATATTGGAAGAGATTTGTGTTATACTTTAGGATCATTTAAAATCCCAGCAAATTGTATTGGGAAGTCCTGGTTGTCTTCCATTTCCATAACTTTTATTTTGCAGAAAGCCTTTATTTTATAAACCCTGCCGTTGATTGATATACAATTTATACTCATGGATTTGCGAGTTTATTGGTATACATATGATCTATGCATTATTATTTTATCTAGTAATTAGTGCGGAAAAGACTAAGTTATTAAGCCTCGTTGGCATTCTATAATAACATACGGTATGAGAAAAAGAGGGTAGTCGTATGTGTGGATTTAAGAAATTCTAGAAGATATATAAAGGTTCAAGGATCCTCCTTTAAGACTTAGAAAACAAATATATATATATGCTACACTACTTATGAAGAGGGTACATCCCTTTAGAATAAAGTGTATATACATAGTCATTTATTGGCTTATCAATTTGGTAAAGAGGTAAAGCCTTTGAGGCTATTATATGGATCATATATATGGCTTTACATATATACTCATTTTATTGGATTATCATTTAGTAAAAAGGTTAAGGCCTTTAAGGCTATTATATGTGTCTTATATATATGGCTTTATATATACATATATTCATTATTGAATTATCTAATTAGTTAAAAGGCAATAGCCTAGGATTGAAACGAGAAGAGGGTTGCCTCTATGTTTTATCATTTATAAGGAATATAAATGTCTTAATATTATTAAGACAAAAGGGTAAAAAGGGTGTAACCCTAGTTTCGATAGTTACTACGTGTTGATCATATAAAGATCTAGTTCCTTTAAGTTATTAAAGATTTCGGTCAAAGTGTTGATTGTCTTTCAAAGGAACTTGTTTAATTGTGAAACACAAGAGAAAACTTTGGTCGTCATTTACTAAGATAGATCTCAGATTTAATTTGACATTGTTTTGGAAATACCTTTAAGATATTCTCAGAAGAGAAGTCTTTGAGAAGACAAAAAGATATGATAGTGACTATGTTGCAAAATGTAAAGCCTTTGCATTGAAATATTAATATAAACAACTTTTGTGGACGTAGCCCAAGAGTTGGGTGAACCACGTTAAAAATGGTCTGTCTCACTAAGTCGTGTCTCTTTCATATATTTTTCTTGTGATAGTGTTTTAAATGTTATTTCAGCTTCATTTTGCATTGATTATGTGTACTCTGCCTTTCACTATTTATGATAGTTGTTATATCTTTGTCTCTTATTTAAGTGTGAAGTTAAGAAGGGCTAAACATTTATAAGTGTACTTCATGAATCGCTTGTTCAAATAAGATATATATATATATATAAATTGAATGTTTACATGAATAAATTATTTCTTTAAAAGATGTGTCTTAGTAATGATGGTAACAATATTCAGATTTAGAAATTGTTAAGGGTAAGCAAAGATGAATATGTTAGATAGAGTAGCTTTTGATGGTTTGTGCTAATATAAAATACCTTTGTGTCGACAAGTAAAGTTTCATCAATAATTATGATTGAATAATTAATGTGAAGAAGTTATGAAATGTTATAATGACGTAATACATATAGATGTTGTGTGTACACCTTACCTTCCGCATAGCATTTAATGAATATTAGACGCTTAGAAAAATTTTAAATTTTTACAAAAATTCAGGTATGTGACAAGTTCGCAGGAATGGCCTGCCGAATTTTGAGTAGAGATTGTGGATATCCAAAGCGACTCCAGTGAGGACAACCCCATTCCATTTTCCATTGTTGAAGAAAAAGAGATGGGAAAAAGGAAGGAAGCTGAGAGCCCGACATAGAAAAAGGGAGCAAGGAAGAAGAATAGACCCAATAAAGACATTTTAGACACAGTACTCCATGATGACAATCATGAAATGATCGCTGTAAAGGTCAAAGAGCAGATGGAAGATCTAATGACTGAGAAGGAGAAGAAGGACAAAGTGATTCAAGAAGCTTTGCAGGAAAATATGACTACGCTGTAGGGGATTACAGAAAAAAAAATTGAAGAAGTACAGAAAAGATTACCCTTGCCGCGGGACTCAGAATATGAAGGGAAGTCAAGAGGAACTTCGTAGCAGAAGACGCCGCAGCTAGCCATGACCATGCATGCGAAGTCCTGCATTATCCATCTTGATCCCTTAATGGTAAGGCTGCCACTGCCAGAACAAATAATGCTGGACACGAGGGACATAGAGCGTATGGAGCTCGATATTGCAAAGATACCACTACCTGGTATACACTATTTGCATCTGCAGGTTGTCGAAGAAATACATGAGGGAACTACTGATGTGCTGGAATAGAAAGCGAATCTGCAAGCAGCTAATAGGAAATTGGAAGAAGCTAGCTCGCATAGAGATATGGAACTACAGGATGAGCATGATTGATTGAAAAGACTAGAGTCCACGATCACTGCAGTCTCAGATGATATATCAGAATGTGAAGTATAGATAGACCCCGCAGACACTGTCGTTAAGATCGGCGAGCTGGTTAACGATCTTAAGGCAGAGATGCGAGATATGGAGATCAACCACGAAGCTAAGGTTGCTGCCTTGGAGGCACAGATTAAACCACAGACTCCACCAGATCAGCAACAACTACAAGAGAAGGAAGTGAAGGTCACAACAGAAAGTATAGCCACCGAGGTGGCTAAGTGCCAAAGTCTGTTAGATGAGGCGTCAAAGGAATTTACTACCCTTGAGGAGGATCTAGGGTTGCTCGAAGTCAAGAACGTTGTAAAAGATAAGCAAGTAGCATTAGAATTGTTGAATTCCGAAGTTAAAGCATTCCTACCAAGAGAAAGACCCAAGAGGTACCGGGAAGTCAGTGTTGAAAAAGGAAGTTCAAGCCTTAAGGGAAAAAGAGACTGAAATGGAAGATAAATTTCAACCCTTGCTGGAGGCCGCCCACACGATCTCGTAGGAGATCGAAGAGAAGTTACAAGAGATGCACGAAATTCGAGAATAGGTGGAACAGCAAGCCGGAGATGATGAAATAACACCTGATATGTTGGAAATCATCAAGCAGGTTGAGCAAGAAAGCAGTTGAAAAGTTGATTGTCACATACAATGAGTTCACTGCGAAGCTATCTTCGTAGGCGTAGGAACAACAATGAGAAGTCGAAGTTGAAGGTGGCTCGGGGAGAAGCCACATGTAAGTGTTAAGGGCCTGTTGGGCCTGGCCCAAGTGGGACATTTTTGTGTAAGTCATATTTTGGAAATGCGGTGCTGAGCGGAGTTTAGTCGAAGGCTTTTTTAGTAAGTCAGATTTTTGGATGCTACGAAGTTGCGAGCAATGCAGCGTCGGAAGAGATGCGAAGTTCAGCGCTGCAATGTGGCCAGTCTAAGGAGATTCAACAAAGCGAAGTGTTGGACGAAAGATGACATAGATTCTGGTTAGACCATCGGTGGTCTATTTTTTGTAAAGATGCTCCATTAGTGCTAGGCAACGGGTAAGGAGTAAAGCAGAAGAAAGCGACTGGTCGCACATGTAAAGAACCACTACCGGAACTAGTCGCACAAGACCATTAGAGGAAGAACAGATCGATGAAATCGACCTGTTGGCATGCATGCGACAGGGAGGCTGATGGCGACGTGAAGCATGCTTGGAAAATGGCCACGATGGAAGATTCTCTACCAGAAGCCAGCAAGTCCGGTTAAGCTGAAAACCATGACGGTTTTATAAACCTAAGGGTTTTTGGCTTCGAATTGTAAAGGCATGACCTATGGGCATGATCTATAAATAAGTCATAAATAAGGGTTGGTGTTACTCTTCATTTTGTTTTGTTCTCATTGTTGATTCAATAGATCTTTGTTGAGGGACATTTTGTAAAGGCTCTGCAGGCTATGTGCGCAGAGGCCTATTGAGAGAGAAGAGAGTCTGCAATTGAGTGAGCAGACAAAGAACTGTTGTACCCTTCCCAAAGACTAATACAATAACAGTTCTTGTGGACGTATCTCCCATCCTGAGGGTGAACCACGTTAAATCTTGTGCAGTTTCATTTTTTATATGTGTGTAATTGTCTGTTTGCTTAGTATGGATGCTTGAATTCCCATTTATCAGTTGTTTTTGTTTTTACAGTAACATAGGGGAAGATTGTATTAGTGCCGGTATAGAGCAACCGAATGCTTAGTACATAGAGTTCTCAGTTACAATACGCATCCAAAGAAGTACAGCGAGCTTCCAAAAATCGCCCAAAACATGGCAGGGCTCCACTACTCCCAAATGCCAGAGATTATTTTACTATAACAGTGGAGAAAGGAGTATTGCACTGCTTTGAGAGAAGTTCATTTTTCCAGCTTTGCTTTCAGCTTGGTGACTTCTGCTTCAAGGGCTGCGATCCTATGCCTGAAGTTGCCATGAGTATTCGCAGCATCTTTGAACCCAGTTCGCGTCTCGTCTTTCATTTCTTCCATTTGTTTTGATAAGTCTGCCCGGAGTTGCATCAGTTCCTTGTTCAACAGGTCCCAAGATTGCTCTCCTGCCTTAGAGAGCGCATCCAAATTTGCTTTCTGATCATCGTGTTTTTCCCTCAGTCGGCCCAGGGCAGCTTCCAGGGCTCCGATTCTTTCTTCCGCTGTGAATTCGGAGCTTGATGAGCTGTTTGACGCCATCTTGATCAGGAGCACAATGTGAGCCTCGATCTGAGCTCGGTCTTGATAAAGGGAACTCAGAATGCTTGATACCTTCAGCCTAGTAACAGAGCTCGCCCTAGTAACAGAACTCGGAATGCTTGATACCTTCAGTCTAGTAAGAGAGGAATGAGTTTGAGACAAGGGAGGAGCTCCTTTAAGGGCAAACAGGGAGACTCCCAAGGGCGTAAGGACCTGACGCTGAGCTCTGGTGCAGGGAATCTCTGCCACTTGCATGATAAACGTGTTTTGGGGAACCAAAGAGCATGCTGTGAGAAGATACAGGATCCCCTGCAGCTATGGGATGTCACATCTCTGACGCGAGCCATTTATGCTTAATATGCCTTGAGCCAGCTCGACCCCGATATTTGCATCCATGTCTGCTTGCTTATTCAGCACACGAAGCACATGGTAAAATCTGATTTTTTGGAAATGTTTGCTAACCTGAAGAATTCTTTGAAATATATGGCGCAATTTGACATTCGGAGGGGTCTTCTTGGTTATGAGGGCTCTGATAAGAATCCTGGAATCCCCAAAGACTGTTAAATTGCTAATTCCTTGATCACGCGCTAGATTTAAGCCTTGCCATAGACTGCAGAATTCAGCAGTGTTGTTAGACTCAATTCCAAGACCCTAGGCATAATTGGTGCAAGTGAACCCGCTAGCTGATTTGATTACTCCTCCGGCACCAGCAGGGCCCGGGTTTCCTTTCGACGCCCCATCAAAGAAAAGGCAAGGTTCATTCAAGGATGCTTCCCAACGTCTGAATTCTGCTTCCTCAAGTCTTATTTCCCAATCCTCGGGCTTTGGTACACAACAACTGGTACTAAGTGGAAGTTTGGTCATTAGCAGACTTAACCAACAAATCTCCTCTTGCAGAAGCTGGGCAGAGTTATTTAAGGAGTTGCATTCCAGGGCTTCTCCAAGAATGGCTCTAGCCTTCACTGCAGTTTTCCAGGGAGGGGCTTCATGGCTCCGGAAAATTCTGTTGTTTCTCTCAAGCCACAGTTTCCAGCAGATGGCTTTTGGGAGCCATTCCCAAGCAGTTTGAAGTAGGGTCTTGTTGTTCAACTTGAAGGGAGACAAGGACTTCCAAATGGAGAAAAGGTTTTGAACAGTTTGGGGCAGGATAGTGGCGTTGTTAAGGCTCATAGCATGGAGCCAAACTTCATTAGCATAGGGACACTCTAGCATGATGTGATCCATAGTTTCTTCATGGCGTTTACAGAGGGGACATCTGGATGGGCCTTCCATTCCTCTTCTCTTGAGGTTGTCACCGGTGAGGATGCTCTTATGGGCTAAAGACCAGCAGAAGATATCAATTTTCGGGATGAAAGGTTTGGACCAAATAAACTTCCAGATAGTAGGGTTTGGGGTAGCATAGGGGATGGCCTGGATTTCATTGTAGCCTTCAGCAGTAGTGTAAACTCTAGAAGATCCCCAACCCCTTCTATCTCTGGAGCCCATTTTGGAGGGGGACTTACCTTGGAGGAGGACAATCAGAGCTTTTGCTTCAAAGTTTAGATCAGGGGGAAAATGGCCTAAGTCCCAACCTTTCCAGATATCGTTCTCCCAGACAGATAGGTCCCATAGTGTGGTGGAACCCTTGTCAAGAAGCCAGTGTTGTATGTTACTGATATCCGAATTAGAACCGATGGGAGGGTTCCCCAAAATAGAGTCTTCCCAGACGTTGATTGAGCTACCATTTTCAGGGATCCAGTAAATCTTATTATGGAAAGGGACTAGAGCTTTAATGCATAAATTGTAGATTGGAGAGCCCTTACCAGGGGGAGGTTGCTGGTCCAGACATCTCTTTCTCGGCCCTGGGAAATATTTTTTGCGGAGAGCTTCTTTGCTCCAGCTAGTTTTCCCTGAAACCACCTGCCAGAGTAACTTAGCTCCCAAAGCAAGATTTTGGGTTGTTAAACTTCTCACCTGGAGGCCACCTTCATCTCGAGGATTTTTAATCTTTTCCCAACTGACAAGATGAATTTTGTTCCCATTCCCTTTACCTCCTTCCCAAATAAATTTTCTGAGCAGCCCTTCAATCTTGTTAACTACAGAGCAGGGAGCAAGCAGAATAGAGGACTGGTAAATAGGCATGCTATTGAGGACGGATTTGATGAGAGTAGTTTTACCTGCAAGATTGAGCCAGCTGGCCCCCCATTTTTGGATTTTGCGTTTGAACTTGTCAACTATAGGATTCCAGTCTGCTGAAGTGATTTTGTTTTACAAATGGGGATTCCGAGATAAATGAAGTTGTTCCAATCTTTGGTACCTTCCATCTCCAACGTTCTGCTGATGTTCCTTAGCTCCCTGGAAGCACAGTTCCAGCTGAAGATTTTGCTTTTGTGGAAATATATTTTGCTTCCTGAGACTTGTTTGTATAACTCCAGTTCTCTTTTGAATTGCTCCGCAGAGTGGATAGAGGCTCCTCCCAGTAGCAGAGTGTCATCAGCAAATTGAGCATGGTTGATGTCCCTGACATTGTTCACAATTCTGAGCCCAGGAAGCATGTGGATGTCTTGACTGAAGTTAAGTTGATAGCTGAGGATAGAAGCCTAGATGGCATAAAGAAGGGGAGAGAGCGGGCAGCCTTTCCTTAAACCTCTAGAGGCTTTGAAGAAGCGAGTAGGCCTTCCATTTACTAGCGGGGCAATCCAAGGGTCCCCCACACATCCTTTGATCCAGTTTATGAAATTGGAGGAGAAGCCAAATTTAGCCATAACAGCAAACAGGAAATCATGTCTGACACGGTCAAAGGCATTAGCTAAGTCGAGTTTGATGACCATGCCTTTCTCCTTACGCTGGTTGCTAGAGTGGATAGCTTCTTGGATGAGAATGATGTTATCCACGATTTTCCTACCTTTGATGAATCCTCCTTGGTTCTCCGGGATGATCTGGGGGAGCAATCTTTTCAGTCTGGAGGCAATGATCTTTGTAATAAGTTTGTAGCCCTTGTTGCAGAGGGAGACGGGCCTGAATCGGTTGAAGGTATTGGCTCCTTTTTCTTTAGGTATCAGGGCCAGGAAAGAAGAGTTAGTGCTGCCTCCCAGCTTGCTGGTTTTCTGGGAATGCCGAACCATTTTGAGGAGATCATACTTGATGATAGTCCAACAGCAGACAAAAAATCTAGTTGTAAAGCCATCCGGACCCGGCGCACTATCAAGTTTCATAACAGAGAGAGCTTTTTTAACTTCATCCATGGTGATAGGCGCAGACAGGAAGTTATTATCCTCCAGGTTGATGAGCTGAGGGATGAGATCAAAAGGATGGGATGTGATATCGAGAGGTTCTTTAATAGGAGTAGTGAAGAGATCAGAAAAAGTTTCCACAGCCGCTTTCTTGATTCCTTCAGCATCTTGGATCAGTTCTCCCTCATGCCGAATTTCGGAGACAGCTTTGTAGTTCTTCCGAGCTTCTGCTTGTTTGTGAAAGAATTTAGTGTTTTTGTCTCCACTTAGAAGCCAGAGTTTACGGGATTTTTGGCGATGGAACTCTTCTTCAATCCTGCAGGCTGAGAAGAAGTTCTTTTGCAGGGTTTCTTCCTTAAAGAAGAGCAAATCAGACGCAGGGGAGGAATCAGCTAAAGCTTGATGCGTTTCTAGCTCGGCTTGGGCGAATTCTCTGTTGGAAGCAGGAGAGGGAAGATTTTTGGCCCAGGCTTTAAGGGAAAATTTGAGTCTTTTAAGTTTGGATTCCCAGATAAAGGACGGCGAGCCAGAGAGGTGGGTATTCCAAGAATCGGCTACAGTTTGCAGGAAGTCATCCTGTTGAATCCAAATTGGACTGAACCGGAAGGGAATAGGTCAAAGTTTTTAATCGGTAGCAAGCTCAAGCAGGATCGGCCTATGGTCAGAGGTTCAGTGAGGAAGGATTTTGGAGGAGGCTAAAAGACCCAAATCGAGAAAGGAGGAGTGGACAAGGAAGCGGTCTAGCCTTGCTGCAACATGGCCTGGCCCATTTCTTTTGTTTGTCCAAGTAAAGTTACCATTGATGGGTTTGATGTCAAGCAGATCCCAGCCAGAGATGATATCTTCTACCCATTCTCTTGAAGAGTCTCTAACCGGATTTCCTCCTTTCTTTTCATTAGCCGCCAGAGTAACATTCAGATCTCCAGCTATAATAATATTATCTCTGTTCTGTTGTTGAAGAAAATATTCAAAAGTGTTCCAGCACTCTTTTTTTTCCGCATGCAAAACAGGAACATAGATATTAAAGAGACTCACCTTGTGTCCAGATTGCTTATGGTTCAGTTTTGTGAAGACCCAGTGAACAGTTCATTCTTCAGCTTCAATATCATATAGGAGAGGATCCCAGAAGGTGGCTATTCCTCCTGAAGCGCCTCTTGAGTTGTTGCCAATACCAGTGCTTTTTTTCCAGAATCTTTTCCCGATTTGGAGGGCTTTAATCTCCTCCATTTTAGTTTCCTGGACAAGCAGAATCTCAGGCCTATGTATTCGGATTAGATCTCTCATTGCATCTTCCTTCAGGGTAGAGCCTAGCCCTCTGCAATTCCAGGAAATGTATTTCATTAATGTTTATGGGGGAAGGGTTTGGCCTCTTTAGAGGCCTGAAATGTACCTTTTTTTGAGCGAGTATTCATGATGCCTTTTAGATTTTTTTGAGAGCCTTCGAGGACTTCAAGATAAGTAGCTTCTTCTCTTTGTTTCTTCTTGGATTTCCTTCCTCTTAGAGTTTTGATAGGGAAGGAATAGTGACCACTTGAGGATGTCTCTCCCTCGGTTTCTTCTTCTGGATCTGAGTCTTGCATCAGGGGTTCTTCATTAACTTCTTTGGGTGAGCCTGGATTATCAGTTTCTACTCGAGGTTGGGATAGTTCCCCTGGTTCAAGTTGAGCTGCGTTCAGGGAGCTAGTCTCTTCCCTGTTTGCTTGCTTGGACGGCTGGGGCTCATCATTAGTTGTAGATTGCTTCTTCTCGGTAGGCTTGGACTCCTGGCGTTCTTTAGGGCTTGAAACTACGATTGGATCATCTTTTGAGGTTTCGTTGGGGGGGTTATTTGAACTTGAAGGCTGATTTTGCATGTCCATTGTGGTCTTTTCAGGAATCTTTGGATTTGCTTTGCCTTTCTTGACTTTTTGCCATCCTTCCTCATCTTCTGAGATCTGATTTTTCGGACAGTTTCTTTGGAAGTGACCATGTTCATGACATTGGCGACATTTGAATGGGATCTGTTCGTAATCAAGCTTTTGGTAGTATGTCCATTCGACTCCTACTTTGAGTTTAACAGCTTCAGGGAGGCCTGCTTCAAGGTCGACCTCGACACATATTCTGGCACATGAGTATTGGCCCTTGTTATCGGCTTTGTCGATGTATTTTCCTAGGGTGTTTCCAATTTTTTCCAGAGTAGGAGTGTTCCAGCAGTGGATTGGGAGATTAGGGAGCCTAACCCAAACTGGAACTTCTTTCGGTACATCCGTTTCTGCATTGAATTCAGGTGTCCATCTATTGAGATACAGTCCTTGAGGTCCCATGAAGTATGGACCATTTCTGAAGATCAGATCTCTGTCTTCTTGGGCTATAAACTCAAAGATGAAGAAGCCTCGACCGATGGGGTAACAGGTGACACTGTGCTTAATCTGGGGTCTCCAGTTCCATTGTATCCAGTCGTCGGTGGTCTTGGTTTATGGCCAAAGCCCCATAAACTGGCCAACCAGTCCCCTATCAGCTAGAGCCAAGGCAACTTTGATGGGGATTTCACCTGGCAGATCGATTTCAGGGATAGAGTCGAGCTTCTTGATGAATTTCGGGATGGCAGGAACCTTAGGCTTGGATCCCGAGGGGCATAGGAGCCGGTTGAAGGCGTCGGCGGCAGATGCAGAGGTGGGAGGGGGGAGCCCTCCCTCAATCGCAGGCATGGCGCCTGAGAGAAACAGAACGGCGGCTGCGATAGCTAGGGAATCCGCATGCAGTCGTTCCTCCGCTCAATCTAAGTTGGCTGAGATTGTTAATCGCATTTCATACTTGTTACCATAATAGATTTCAAGAATATTGAAGGAGATCCCATTTTATCAGTTGTTATGTTAATGCTTTTATATGTATTCGCCATAGGAGAAAGATGGGAATAATATGTTAAGTATTACATGTATGGATGAATGATGAATGCACAGTGTCTATGTCATGTCCCAAATTTGGAATTGGGTCACAATGGCCTAATCACATTAGCCATATTCATTAGAGTTTGTAAAATTGATGTTAAGGGTCAAATAATTGCCAAGGAGGAAAATTACTAGTTTCCTAGGTTTGGGGTGGAAGCTTTGGGATTTGGAATAAGGGGGATAATAAATGATGTTTAGACATTAAAATGGTTCAAGTATTTAATAAATAGAGTGAATAAAGAAATTCAAGAGAAATCCTAAATGACAAATGGTTTTGGAGACATATGGAGGATGTGGGACCCACACTAGCTTGATTTTTCATAATACATGGTATCTCTCTTTTGCAAATTCGAATTAATGGGAATGTGAACACTCTTGGGTGAGTTGGTAAGTCATAACACATGTCATTGAGCATCTTAGGTCGAATTTGGAAGGATTGGTAACCTCCATGGAAGATAAAGAGTCAAAGTGGAAGTTTGTGGACACTTGGGCTAGATTCCCTAGCCCCTATGACACCAATGATGGAGCATCTATGACAACTATGACAAATTGCAGACCTGACCTCTGAAATCTGACCACTATGACATGTCAGCCCCAAAAATAGGCTCAAAGAAGGCGAATTTGGGAGTTGGAGAAGCCAAAGAGACTCAAAATCGAATTTGGGAGAAGATGGAAGGTTGGAACTAGGAGACAAGTGGCAAATGTGGAATATTTCCTAAATGAAAATATATTGAATCTATTGAGAGGATTTCAACCCTTAGAAGGCTAATGTTGGTTATAAAATGTAAAAATGAAGTATGAGAATGGATTTTGATCATTTGTAGAATTTGAAATTGCATTTGTGAAGAGGGAGAGCTAGTGGATGACTAGTTTCTTGCCTTAGCCAATTTCGAGGGTGAAAGATTCCCATTCAAGTTGGCAATTGGAAAGGCCATTCAGACCTTTCATTTGGAGCTTTAATGGAGTCTTTATTTGCAGGTGTAAGCTACAGGGCAGCTCATGGTTTCTTCTATTGCAGCTCGCTCCTTCAACCATTTCCAGTTTTGATGGCATATTCTTGATCCTTGAGGGAGGGCATTTTTGGTGAGCTATTGTACTCTTTGGGGGAGCTTCTAATGCACCATTTATTTTGTAATATGAAGTAAATACTCTGTTCTTCATCTCCAGAAAGTTTCAGATCAAAATTCCAAGTAGAAATGTATAAATCTCATTTTTAATGGAAGAACAATGCCATTTCCCCACTACCTTGTTGTGAACCAATGTATTGATGATGATTTCGAATGAATGGATGATTCTATGATGCATTTGTGATTAATAGACTGCCATGGATGTATTTTACAAGTTTCATGTACTGTACTTGAGCATTTGAAGTATTTTTACTCAGTTTAATTGCATTGGGAGAAGAAATAGTGCCATTTCCCCAAGGGTCGAATTGGTGATTTTTGCAGTTGAATGGGAGAGGGTGAGAATAGTTGTAATAAACCATTAATGGTGCATATGAGACCTTAATAACATATTTAACACATTACATACCTCTGTTCATAAATTTGAGTGGGTTTGGAGGCATTTGGGAAGCCATTTTCAGTGCTTACCTTAGGGGGATTTGAACCCCAAATTACTAGTAAAATTGCATACTTGGTCCAGAATCTTAAGAGAGTATGCAGAGGTCTTTTGGTGGCCATATGTTATCCATGAACATCATATTCAATCCCTAATATCATTCATACACCTTCCTTGAAGATTTGAAGGCATTTGGAGTCAATTTGAGACCTAGAGACCAATACTAGTCAAAGGGAAATCACTAGTAAAGTTACCTACATTGACCAGAATTGAAAAAGTATTTGCAGAAGTGTTTTAAAGGTACAAAGGCATCCTTGAAACACATATTTATGTTCTAATATCATTCATACACCTTCTCAGAATATTTGGGATCATTTGGGGCAAATTTGGGACCTAGAGATCGAAACTAGTCAAAGGTTGAACCAAGGAAAAAAGTGGAAAATTGCAATTTTAATAAAATTCCTAACAAGGGATATTACAGTGGTATCAGAGCATGGTCCTTGCACCTGTGTATTAGGTATATACATTCAAGAATAATTGGCTGCCATGTCTTACTATTATGATGAATCCTATGAGTACAATTCTTATGAGGAATATGCAGATGCTTATGAGCAATATGAAGCAGAATGTGAATGGTATGAGGAAGAGGTGCCATCATGCAACACTTCTTACAATTTCAAGACAAATGAAGATTATTCTTATGACTTTAAATCTGATGAATATGAGTGTGTCACACCAACCAAGGATAATTCTATGAGTGAGTTCCAAAGATGGAGAGCAAAATATAAAACCTTGCCCCAACAATATCAAAAATATCAAGAATATCTTGCTTTTAGCAAAAATACACAAAATGCCATGTCTTTTGAGTACTATGCTTAACATGTTTTTGAAAATAGGCCCAAAAATGAAGATGTGGAGTTAGTGAAGAAAGGTGTATGCCCTTCTTGTAAAAACCCTTGGAGCGAGTATCATATATGTGTGCATGAAATGATGTCCTCCTTGAGGAGAGCTTTTCAGATTTATTCAAGAAGAGATTCCAAATATATTGATCCTAAGGAAAATAAGGGGAAAAATGCATCATCTTGCTTTAATGAGCAAAAGGAAGAGACATCACAAGAGCATGAAGAAGATTCTATTGAAAATATGGAAGATCATTTCGAGACACCTTCTAGCTTAGACATGAACCAAAGAGCATCTACTAATGGATGCTTAAACTATGAAGAAGTACCTACTGATGGGTGCTCACACCTCTATGTTGGTGACATAGAGATCACTTTTGAAAGTGTTTCTACAAGTACAAGTTTCATTAAGCATGATAATGAAGACCTTGTAGCGGTTGAAGAAGAACCAAGATCAACTTCCCCATCACCACTTGAGCTTCATGAAGTTGGTCTAAGCAAAATTGAAGAAGATGAGGAGGTTCATTTGCAAGAGCCTCATTTTCTTGAAGGGTCCTTAAAGATGAATGAAAATAATATCCAAGAGTCCCTCAGCATTCTCCATGACACTCAAGCATTGGTGTCAAATTCTTGTTGGAGAGCTACTTCATTGGAGGAAACATCCTTCCTTGAAGACATGGAGAAGATTCAAAGAGCAATGTGCCACATCAAAGGTAATTTCATGTCTTTGCTTTTTGATAGAAACCATTTGTTTGAGCTTAATGAATTGTTACATGATGCATACTTGAAGAATAATGAGGATATTCATAAGCTCACAATTCAAAATGAGCAACTTCTTGAAAAGTTGCAAGATACTTGTTTTTCCTCCTATGTTTCAGATTGTCAAATGGTAGATTGTTTGGAGGATTCTCATGACATGGTGGATCATGAGAAATGTGAAAATTTGAATGTTCTTGATGTGTTTGAAGATGAACTCATGAGAAATGTGAAAATTTAAATGTTCTTGATGTGTTTGAAGATGAACTTGAAGAGATCCAAACACTTGATGTGGTGGAAGAGGAATTTGAATTGCCTCTTGATGAAGGTTATACAATTTTTAAAGAAGAGCATGATTCCTCTACATTGGAACCAAACTATGACAAAGAGTTCACAGTTTTGAAGGAGCTGCATGATACTACCCACATGGATCCTTCCCATGATGAAACTCCTGAACTTTTTGATCATTTGGGTGAGTTAGTACATTCTCCTACATCCTACAATTCCATGTTTTGCAGTATTAGTCTCAATGAAGTATGGGTGAAAGGGTTCTTTTTGATGGTGCCACGTGAGGAGTATGGAACTCCTAGATTTAACTTTTATGATGACATGGTTGGAGCACATTCTTATTCACATTTGCAGCAGCATAATTTTTCACTTTATGATGATTCACATCTACATGGATGCACCTATGATATGGATTTGAGTCACTTGAATACTCATGGTTTTTCTTGCTCAACACTGGGTTCATTTGATGTTAGAGGAACTTCATCCAACACTTGGATGAATAGATTTATGATGGGAGAACATTTTTGTTGGCAGCCACATACTTTGTTACATCTTTATGATTCTCACATTCATGGATGTATGGGTGAGACTTCTTTCAGTCATTTGAAGTCTCCTTGTTTTTTCTGCTCATTATTTGGTTCAGATTCTAGTGGAGATTCTTCATTCACTTCTTGGATGAAAGAATACATAGCTGAAAATTTTGATGCATATCACATCCTTTTGGAGCAGCATTATAGGACATGGGATCCTCACCTATGTCATTGGAGAATATTTGATTGGTCACTTGAAGCTTGTATGCACTTGGAAAATGGTGGTCTACTTGCTTGGAGGTATAAGCACTTTCATGACTCTTTGATGAAGCATATCCTTGATGTACATTTTCATTATGTTGTTATGTACTTTGATGATATATATTTGGTACTCATGATGTTTGGAAGAATGCATACAAGAAAATGGGATCCATGAATCCTCTTATCTAATGGTGTAGGTAGGAGAGCACTCTTAATTGTTGGGGTGCAATACAAGCAATGGGACCCTGGAATTCTTTTTGTCTCATTGGTTTCATTTTTTTTGTGGAAGCAAGCAGCATGGGAGATGGATTCCCCACTTAATAAAGTGATTTTAATAAGAGTAGTGCAGCAGCAAGCATGGTGGTTCCTCTCTAAAATATTCATGGAAACTCAAAGACTCAAGGTTTGGCAATTCAATGGCAACTTCAAAGAATTATACAGAAAGCAGGTTCTTCAACACCCATGTTTGAAATTGCTTGAGGACAAGCAATATTGGGAAGGGAGGATTTTTCATGTCCCAAATTTGGAATTGGGTCACAATGGCCTAATCACATTAGCCATATTCATTAGAGTTTGTAAAATTGATGTTAAGGGTCAAATAATTGCCAAGGAGGAAAATTACTAGTTTCCTAGGTTTGGGGTGGAAGCTTTGGGATTTGGAATAAGGGGGATAATAAATGATGTTTAGACATTAAAATGGTTCAAGTATTTAATAAATAGAGTGAATAAAGAAATTCAAGAGAAATCCTAAGTGACAAATGGTTTTGGAGACATATGGAGGATGTGGGACCCACACTAGCTTGATTTTTTCATAATACATGGTATCTCTCTTTTGCAAATTTGAATTAATGGGAATGTGAACACTCTTGGGTGAGTTGGTAAGTCATAACACATGTCATTGAGCATCTTAGGTCGAATTTGGAAGGATTGGTAACCTCCATGGAAGATAAAGAGTCAATGTGGAAGTTTGTGGACACTTGGGCTAGATTCCCTAGCCCCTATGACACCAATGATGGAGCATCTATGACAACTATGACAAATTGCAGACCTGACCTCTGACATCTGACCACTATGACATGTCAGCCCCAAAAATAGGCTTAAAGAAGGTGAATTTGGGAGTTGGAGAAGCCAAAGAGACTCAAAATCAAATTTGGGAGAAGATGGAAGGTTGGAACTAGGAGACAAGTGGCAAATGTGGAATATTTCCTAAATGAAAATATATTGAATCTATTGAGAGGATTTCGACCCTTATAAGGCTAATGTTGGTTATAAAATGTAGAAATGAAGTATGAGAATGGCTTTTGATCATTTTTAGAATTTGCAATTGCATTTGTGAAGAGGGAGAGCTAGTGGATGACTAGTTTCTTGCCTTAGCCAATTTCGAGGGTGAAAGATTCCCATCCAAGTTGGCAATTGGAAAGGCCATTCAGAACTTTCATTTGGAGCTTTAATGGAGTCTTTATTTGCAGGTGTAAGCTACAGGGAAGCTCATGGTTTCTTCTATTGCAGCTCGCTCCTTCAACCATTTCCAGTTTTGATGGCATATTCTTGATCCTTGAGGGAGGGCGTTTTTGGTGAGCTATTGTACTCTTTGGGGGAGCTTCGAATGCACCATTTATTTTGTAATATGAAGTAAATACTCTATTCTTCATCTCCAGAAAGTTTCAGGTTGAAATTCCAATTAGAAATGTATAAATTTCATTTTTAATGGAAGAACAATGCCATTTCCCCACTACCTTGTTGTGAACCAATGTATTGATGACGATTTCGAATGAATGGATGATTCTATGATGCATTTGTGATTAATGGACTGCCATGGATGTATTTTACAAGTTTCATGTACTGTACTTGAGCATTTGAAGTATTTTTACTCAGTTTAATTGCATTGGGAGAAGAAATAGTGTCATTTCCCCAAGGGTCGAATTGGTGATTTTTGCAGTTGAATGGGAGAGGGTGAGAATAGTTGTAATAAACCATTAATGGTGAATATGAGACCTTAATAACATATTTAACACATTACATACCTCTGTTCATAAATTTGAGTGGGTTTGGAGGCATTTGGGAAGCCATTTTCAGTGCTTACCTTAGGGGGATTTGAACCCCAAATTACTAGTAAAATTGCATACTTGGTCCAGAATCTTAAGAGAGTTTGCAGAGGTCTTTTGGTGGCCATATGTTATCCATGAACATCATATTCAATCCCTAATATCATTCATACACCTTCCTTGAAGATTTGAAGGCATTTGGAGTCAATTTGAGACCTAGAGACCAATACTAGTCAAAGGGAAATCACTAGTAAAGTTACCTACATTGACCAGAATTGAAAGAGTATTTGCAGAAGTGTTTTAAAGGTACAAAGGCATCCTTGAAACACATATTTATGTTCTAATATCATTCATACAACTTCTCAGAATATTTGGGATCATTTGGGGCAAATTTGGGACCTAGAGATTGAAACTAGTCAAAGGTCGAACCAAGGAAAAAAGTGGAAAATTGCAATTTTAATAAAATTCCTAACAAGGGACATTACAGTCTAAATCTGTGAAAGTATCAACTCATTGAATAATCCCATGTGTATGTAGCATTCAAGTTGTGTAACTCTTTTGACGCGCATCACAGAGAGTGCGCAGTATTGTGTGTTTCATCTATTTACATTGGCTATAAGGCTAATCATCTAAGGCAGTAGATGGGTGAATAAAGTAATAAGTAAATTCATAATATAAGTTAAGTCTGCAGAGGAAGCGTATAAGTCAGTTTCGTTGTCCTATTATTTGCATCATGTCTGGACCATGAAGTGTATAGATGCATCGGTTGTGCAAGCACCTTATCTTGTAGAAGTGTTGACCGTGACGAAGGCTATCGTCGCACAGTCTTCAGTCCGCAGTATGAGCCCTACTGCACACTGGGCAGTAGTTTTGTCTGAAAAACTCATCACATCACCATGGAAACTTGATTCTCCAGTACCCCCGTAGCTACACCTCGGGTGAGACCTCATCCTGTTCACAGGTTGTTGCTGAAAGGGCCGATGAGAAGGGGTTTTGTTGGTTCCTTGAAACCGCGAAGAACTTAGGTCTACATTGGAAACCTCTAGAACAATATCTTAAGCCAACACTCCCCACCAATGAAGAAGTATTTTTCAAGACCATAGTGTTTGGGAGAGCAGGGATGGAGACTCAGCAAAATTTTGGGAGGATTCTTGGCAACAAAATACCGAATTTAGCTATCCTGGATAACATGGTGGTATGTGAATCCAATTGAAGGGCATCAGGTTTGAAAAAGGTCAACCAATACTAGAAACCTGAATCCAACACCATTGATTATAAGGAATGGAAACCCCTTAAATGGTGGGCTCAAATAGTTTCATAAGCGGAATGGATTTGGATCCACGACAATATTCAGAGAAAGTACATAAAATCTCAAAATGTCCTAGACAAATTATGTTGGGGCTACTCCAATTGAGGAATATTCAACACCAAAGAAGCCTATGAACTATGGATGGAACATTGACAAAGTTATGGAAAATGAATCCTTGGCCAAAGGTTTCCACCTTCATATGGCTTGTCACTCATAAGAAAATTTTGACAGGTGAAAACCTCAGAAAACATGGAGTAATAGGCTTGTCTCAAGGCACCATGTGCTATCATAATCAACAATCCCTAGACCACCTTCTTGACTTCTCCCCTATGCTTCCTCCTTCTGGGATAAAGGAACGAAAATATTCAGAAGATCCAATCAACATAGAGGAATTCCTACCCTGACTATCAAGGATTGTGAACATATAGATTTCTCAAACCCCATTGTTAACTCCATCTGGACCTCCTTTCCGGGATTCATAATGTGGGAAATATAGAAAGAGCGCAATCGGAGGATTTTCCAAGGCTTAAGCTCTCCTCCAGAACAGATATCGAAAAATATCGAGAGATCCATTCACGAAACCACTAGAGTCACTCTTTGGAGTGATAAAGATTGGGACGTCAATGAGATGGAGCGTAGAATTCTAATAAATTGGGATGTCAGCAAAGCTACTCAAGGCAACAATCGAAAGGAGGAAAATAATGTCACTCTGAAAATCCCTGACCATTGGAATCCCCCCTAACTAGGGTCATTCAAATTAAACTTTGATGGAGCTTCGAAAGTCAATCCGATCCCTACAGGTTTCGGAGGTGTTATCTGTAACTCGGCAGGTGAAATCCTGCAAGTGTATATGGGAGGTATAGGTGAAGACACCAACAATGCGATAGAAATAGATGGTATCCTTGTTGTCCTTAACTTGGTCATCCAACATGGGATTGTGCCAACTTGTATCAAGGGATACTCTTGCTTAATTATCCAGATGGCACGAAACCTCCAAATGGAAAAAAACCTGCCATGGTGACGGACAACTGGAGGCTCGCTCATAGATTCGAAAAAATGGCTTTGTTAACTAAAAAATCCGACACGTGGTCCTTTATTCATGTGCACAAGAATGGTAATAAGGTTGCAGACTTCATGGAAAATATCAGAGTGACAAAAGAACACTACCTCTGTGCTGGAAAGATGGATGAATTCACGGATTTGGAGTGGACCCCCAATTGCACCCATCTGGCGGTGGAAGACACACGTGTGAGGCTTGGAGGAAGGAATGGCATGGAGTTTCCCATCAATTCTCACAGCAGGACACATACAGAGAAACTAGATGACAGATGGAATGAGAATAATATCCCTTGCATGGAAAACGAGAGTACAAGCCAATTTAACCCCCACAGTAATGAATCTATAAGGTACTCTATAAACCATTACGAACAAAGCATATGACCTCTCTTGGGTACAAAGGATTACCTCAGTGACTCCATGATTCGCATCAGGTCTGATGCAGAAAGAAATGATCCGAATGAATGCTCATAATGTTATTTTTATAGCGGCATTTACAAGAGATATGAAGGAAACTTCTATAAGAAGCAAGGAGAAGTGCGTTATTTTATGCATATATCCTGGTTTCCTCCTATCTGTTGGAATAGGTTTAGACAACAATAATAGTGTCAACAAGGAAAGGTTTTGTAGATACTTGTTTTGCACCAGGATGGCTCCTAGGAAGCAAAAGGAGAAAATTTTTTGACACGACCCAAAAAAGGGCAAAGTCCCAGTGAAGAGGGAGTAGAGGAAATCACTCAAAGCTGCATGGTTCTTCCGGGACCATATCCCTACAGTAATAAAGGAGGAAATCGAGAGAGTGGAAAAAGACCATTGGGAATGGGTTAAAGCCACGACTATGGGATTTGAGGGAGGAAGTTGGAGAATGGGTCATGGATCCTAGTACTACAGAGGGCCTCCTCTCAACTTATGACAGGATAATGGACTCCTTCTGGGTGATGAAAGGGCTCATGGGGCACGCTTTCATGGAGCAGGAAAATAAGGTTTCCAGTGATGAAGAACCAGCCCATGCCTGGAAATCCCATTATCAATACTGCAAACTCATGCACCAAAAAATCGACCTCATTATTGGAAAAATGGTTATTCTGCTCTAGCATGCTTCTATGTCATCCATGGGAGGTGGTGCGATGCACGTTCAAGTTTTGGATGATGATGCAGATCCCAGCTCAACCCGTGCATGTTTCCCCCCTCGCCACTCGGGACTAAAGGCGACTTCGGCCGTTTAATGCCTCCCTCGGGTGCTTTTTGCTCCATAATGTTTCAGTAGTTATGTTATCTTTCATGCTATGTCAGTCCTTTCTTCTAGTTTCTTCTCTATTCTAGCATTGTATGCCATGACAAATGTATAAGTGCCATAGCTCCACATATGTGTCTTTTGTTTTTAGCAATAGGTAGAAGTCAGGTGATAGTCTGGGTTTTATGGGCATTTTGCTTTTATATGCTGAAGATTTGTAATTACAATCATTTCTAGGTAGAAGGATCAGAGAATATTGGATGGCCTGTGATTTTTCACACTTTCTAGAACACTTGATTTGAAGAAATGTAACTCTGCTTTAGTAATATAATTTCTTACTTTACAAAAAAAAAAAATCTAATTTCTCCTATGCAATCTCGGCACCCATCTCATGGTCCAACTGAAAGACCTCCATTGTGGCCAAGATGCCTTTGATTCCATTATTGTTATCTTTTCTTATTGCTCCAACTACAATTTACTTCTTTAAAGTCCGATAAATCAAAGTTCCTCTCAATGAAAATTGATAATATTCATATTAATAATCATATCTAGCTCATAACTTAATAATATTATTGCAATGACATTTCAAGTTTATTATTAGAAAACATGTCACACTAATTTTCGTTTTTCACACCAACTCATAAATAATTATATATTACTCATTAACAATGAGTTAACTAAAAATAAAGAGCTTTTAGCAACCATACATTATTTAAAATCCATTCAAAACTTTTAGTTTCTACAATATCAATATCATAGGAATACATTATCCAAGACCCTAACTTCACCCAATCAACCAATTATTGAATGATGCCAACCACACTTGAGGAAAAGGAGAGCTTGCTTAAGCATTATTATATTTTCCTTTTAACCTCTAGACTACTTTCCCTTATGAATTTTTCTGGGTAACACAGATTAGATTCTTGGTATCACATATAACCTATAAGTCTAGTCGAGCCTTTAAGATAGAATTAAGAAATTTGAACCTTGGTATCACATATAACCTATAAGTCTAGTCGAGCCTTTAAAATAGAATTAAGAAATTTGAACCCACTGAACTGACTAGGAATAGACTTACCTTTAATGCCTTCCTGAACCTCATAGTAGTTATCCACCTGTTATGCCACACTCTAACTTACTGCCTTTTCACCCAATAACCTATGGAGTGTTGCTGGCCCTTACTAACCTATTGCTTAATTGCTTAAGCTAAGAAGACTAAAGTAGGAATTCTATGACAGACCCCCTACCATTTTAATGCCTAGTTACCCACCTGCAATAACTAAACCTGTCTTCTACCTATACCACTTATCTGAATGAATCGCTTAGTTTGTAGGTACTGCTATAGAAATTTCCGAACGGGATAAACCAAGCTCTTACTTGACTACTATCTTAACCCTAGGAGATTTAGTGAGTGCTTCCGAGTGGATTCATCGAGGCCCAAGGACTCACGAAATGCGAGTTCGGGAACCTCCAGATTCATAACCTTTCAGACCTCGTACAAACACAACTTTGCTTTATCCAATACGCCTTAGGCAAAGTTTTTACCAACCGCTCCACGCCTTTGATTAAAGCTTTAAAGTAGGGCAGAATAAAAAGAACCTACATTAGCCTCTTCATACTACGCGATTAAGATGATTACATTCTATAATCCATCTATAATACATGATTATTAAACTACATTATTTAAATAATGATATTCAAATATATAAATTTTCTAATTTTAGTTTATTTAATATAAATATTTTTAATAACTTACATAATATTTTAACATTTCTTACTAGTTAATACATTCTACAATCCAAGATTATTAGATAACCATTTACATTTTATAATTCAATAACCTTTTATAATGTTAGACAATGAGTTGACAATAACCTTTGAAGGTAACAATATAATCATAAATAGTTTTCTTTAAGAGAGACTTATTTTCATTCTACCAAAATTATAATACTTCTATAAAATTCTAATACATCTATAAACACTAGGATCTACTTCCATGCAAAAACAAAAATATTACTTGTCTACATACCTAGGTCGGGAGGGCCAAAATCATTCCTCCCAACCACCCAAGCTATAAACAATTAATATATATACATACATCTATTTATATTATTGATTACTTATTTCATAAAAAAAAATTAATATTAACATCATTATATTACAAAATTATATATATTATAAAAATTGAAATAAAAAAATATAAAAAAACTAATCAACAAAATCTTGTATAAACATAACAAATGTCACATAAATAACGATCAGCTTAATTCTCATACATATATTTAATCAATTGAAATTTTTTAATCGTTACCATATCATACGCATACAGAATTTAAACAATATCGTCCAAATTATTAACTTTTAATATATTTAATATTAGTATTTTAAACCATTTTCTTAATACTTTCAACATTAAATAGTTGAACTTTTACATTCTACATAATTTTTTTGTCTTCAACAAAGGCATGTTCCCATTCTACTAAATCATACACTTTCATGTACAATATATTCAATGGTTATCACACACTCTAGGATGTACTTCCATATAAGAACAAAAATATGACTATTGTTTACAAGGGCTATGAAGTCCTTAGTCACAATGATGATATTATGGTACAGACAACTTCAACCTTTAACTTTATCCCGTTCATCATAATTATTAAAAAAATATTATCTTAAATTTTAAAAAATCTCAAAATATGATAATATTTAAAATCTAATATTTTAAAATAAATTACTATTAATATATTTTTCATTATGTTGATAAATACACATCTTTATGTTGAGAAGTTGTGGCCTGTTTTTCAAATGGCCTTTCTGGTGGTTTGGCTGTTGCATGGAATCCATCTTTGTTTACTTTCAAGGTTTTTTCCACTCCTTGCGGTTTGTTGTTGAATGGTTTATGTATTGGGTTGAACATTCAGCTCCACATCCTCAATTGTTATGCTCCTTATGATGGTCATCGGATGTTCTGGGATGCTTTGGTAGTCTCTGGGATTCTTAACTTACCCCATCTTGTGATTGCTGGTGATTTGAATTTTTCTACTTTGGCCTCTGAGATCTGGGGTTCAGGGGCCAGACTGGTTCCGATGGCAGATTTCTTCTTGGATTTTCTTGGCCGGTATGAACTGGTGGATGTGGTTCCTGCGAAGTTAATTCCTACCTGGACAAACAGTAGATAGGGGAATGCTGGTGTTCACAAGAGACTGGACCGTTTTTTGGTAAAGTCTTCGTTTTTTGGTACCTTCCAAAAGTCTTGTTCTTGGGTGCATGAGGTAAAATTCTCTGATCACTGGCCTATTGTCTTCCAGTTTGAAGATTATGGTCAAAAGGTTGTTTATCCGTTCAAGTTTAATAGTTCATGGCTTTTGGAAAAGGATTTTTGTGAAATGGTGAAAACTTTTTGGATAAACTCGGAGGTTGAGAACCTGAACCCTGTTGATTATTTCTGCCTTAAAATGATGAAGCTTAAAGAGGAAGTTATTATTTGGATTAAGGCTAGAAAGAAGTCTGAAGCTGTTGAGCTGAAAATGTTGGAATCCTGTATTCAAAATGCTTGTATGCAAAATTTTGATGGTACCCTGAATCATGATCACTTTGAAATTCTAAAGGTATATGAGAAAAAAAAGGAGGATATCCTTTTGATGGAGGAAAGGGAGTGGAGGTTAAAAAGTAGAGCGGTGTGGATAAGTCAGGGGGACAGGAACACGAAATTCTTTCATGCATTTGATTCTGCAAGGAGGAATTTCAAATTTATTTGGGATATAAATGATGTTAATGGAAACTCATTAAAGGGTTTGACTCATTGAGTTCTGAAGCTTTGAGTTTTTTTAGTAATAATTTCAAAGAGGATGGTGGCTGTGAACTTTTGGACCAAATCAGATTGGCTCATCTCTATCCTAGAGGCATTGATGGTATTGAAGCCGAGGCGTTGGGCATGGAGGTTACTTTAGAGGAGATTGAGAATACTTTAAAGAATTTTGCCAGGGACAAAAGCCCTCGCCCTGATGGATGGCCGGTGGAAGTTTATGTGCACTTCTTCGATATTATGGGGGAAGATATTCTGCGTCTTGTGGAATTCACTAGGGTACATGGTTTCATTTCTGGTGCTCTTAACGCCACTTTCCTCACTTTGATTCCTAAGAGCAATAAACCTGTTACTTTTGGGGAATACCGGCCTATTGCACTTTGTAATCTCATCTATAAACTTGTATCCAAAATTATAGCGCAGAGATTAAAGGTTGTTCTTTCTTCTGTTATAACTCCTAAACAGTTTGGGTTTTTAAAGGACAGTCAAATTCATGATTCGATTGGGCTTACCCAGGAATTGCTCCATACTATCAAATCTAAGAAGCTGAAGGCATTGATTTTAAAGATGGATTTAGAAAAAGCATATGATCGTGTCAATTGGTCTTTCCTCAGATTGGTATTGATCCAAATTGGCACTCCTCCTCTTATGATTAATTGGATCATGGCCTGTGTTACATCGCCAAGTATAGATGTTTTGGTTAATGGTAATCCCACCTCTTTCTTTCAATGCAGTAGAGGAATTCGGCAGGGTTGCCCGTTGTCACCGCTCCTTTTTCTCCTAATCATTGATGGATCCAGTTGTCTTATTAAACAAGCTAAAGAAATGGGATTGATAAAAGGTATAAAGGTGGGTGCCGAATGTTTCTTGTCACATCTCCTCTTTGTTGATGATGTCCTACTTGCAGGCATTGACTCTGTCACTGAATGGAAGGTTTTCTCAAATATCATCAATTTCTTTTGTAAGGTTTCAAGGATGAAGATCAGCATTTCAAAGTCTTGTTTTTATCATCATTTGGTGGATCCTAGTAGAAGAAGTGAAATTGAATCCATTTTACCTTTTAATTGTCTGGAATTGGTAAATGGTTTGAAGTATTTAGGTTTATTTTAAAACCTAACTCCTATAAAGCAAAGGATTGGTGTTGGTTAATCAGGAAGTTTGAGCAGAGAATTGATCATTGGTCATTTTGGTTACTCTCATCGGGAGGTAGACTTGTTTTAGTAAAAGCTGTACTATCTAGTATTTCGGTATTCTGGTTATCTCTTTTAGAAATTCTAGTTTTTATTATCAATAGGATAAGGAGGCTTATTTTCAATTTCCTCTAGTCTGGTAATCGAAATGGTTCAAATCTGGTGATGGTAAAGTGGAATGTACTGGCTCGGCCGGTGAAGTTTGGTGGGTGGGGTATTATTGATATTAATGCTTTCAGCAAAGCTCTCAGACTTAAGAGTATGTGGAGAGGTTTATTCAGTAAATCTCTTTGGTCACAGGTTCTCCATCACAAATATATTAAATCTGATTTTGTCAGCTGGTTGAGGAAACCCAAGAGGATCTCGGGTTTGATGTCTCCAGTCTAGAGAGGATTTCTAAAAGTTTATGATTGGATTGCAAATGATATTTGTTGGAGGGTAGGTAATGGTTGCAGCATTCTTATAGGGGTGGATCCTGTGCTTGGATTGGAGGAGTGTTTCAGACTGTCAGATAGTCTAGTCTCCAGGATGAACATTTTGGGTTATAATACCTTAAATGATATTTTTGATGCAGATCGGTTTATTGGTTCTGGTAGTGGATGGTTGAACTCATTACCGTGGTAGAATTCGGATCACGAGTTGGAATGGGTTCGCTATATTCAGGCAATTAGATCGGCTGGCATCACGCTAACGGGATCCACTGACATATTAATCTGGGTAGGTAATTCTAAATAAGGTACTGTTACTGCAAATTCAGATTATAAAAGGATTATCCAAACTCATTGTATTTATCCATGTCAGTGGTGGTATTCGAAAATCTGGAAGTGGTCTATCCCATTGAAAGTGAAATGTTTCCTCTGGCATGCTTTAAATGGTAGTCTTAAGACTTGGGAAAATTTAATCAAATGAGGATGAACAGGTCCTAGCTGGTGTTGTTTATGTCATTTATGTTCAGAATTTGTTGATCATCTTTTTGTGAGGTGTTCATTTATGCAAAATATTTGGAATTTGTGCTGTAAAGATCTCAATTTGCAATATGTTTGGGATGATATGGATTTTGGAGCTGGATTGCACAATTGGGTTAGGGGAAATAAGAAGCCAATCTTTCTCCCTATTTTTATATCTTGGGCCATTTGGTATACAAGGAATGAAGTGATTTTTCAGAACAAGAAAGCTGATCCTGTGCAGTGTGTAAATGTTGTTTGCAAGATGTTACAGAATTATCCGGAAGAAGAAACTGGTAAGCATGTTATAAAAGAGGCTTCCTTTTCCTATGTTGTCTCGCAGTCGATTTTATTCTTTGATGGGGCTGCTCAGGATGGATTGTGCACGGCTGGTTGGGTTATCTATATCAATGAAAACCATTACTTTTCACTTCGTCTTAATGGAGGTAGAGGAACCAATATGAAAGCTGAGGTAATGGCACTTTGGGTTGGTCTAAAGGTTGCAAATTCCTTTGGATTGGTGAATCTCAAAGTCTTTGGAGACTCTCGAGTGATAATAAAGTGGGCTATACAGGAATTCAATCTTAATGTTATTGATCTAAATTATTGGTGTAATCGAACTCGGTAGGAGATTTCAAGGATGAGACAGATTTCTTTTGAACATATTTATAGGTCACACAACACACAAGCCGATCAGCTTTCAAAACATGCTCTTGCTAGTCCGGAAGGGGTTCTCTTTTGGGAAGAATGGTTGGATGCCTGTCTGTTTGACAGGGGTTATTTATACTTCTTTTAAGATATTTTGTAAGCTATTTTGGGATGGCAACTCTTTATTTTGATGTAAATTCCTTATGTTGGGCAATTATAATTTTGTAAAACAGCTATGCTGATGATCTCTTGAGAACAATTTATGATTTGGATATCTTGATCTATGATATTCATACTATCTTTGTACTATTTGATTCTATGGAATAGCAATAGTACGATTTTTTTCTGTTGGAAAAAAAAAATACACATCTTTATGTTATTGATTACTTGTGTTTTATAAAGATACAAAATTAAAATTATTATCAATATGATAGTAAAGAATTATGTATACTTTAAAAATTAAAATACAACAAAAAAATTCCATTCAAAGAAACAAAATTTTCATTAAAAAAAAACAAATTATCTTAAATTTAAAAAAATCCTAAAGGGTGTGTGCAAGAAGATGAGGGTCACTTTAGATGCAATCATATTTTTTCAGAACTTGTTCCTGATACATAAAAACATAACGCGTTTCTGATACTTAGCACTTGCCATGGTAAGACACAAGCCTGACATGTCATTGGACATGTAGGATAGGTAACCATAACACGTACGCGGTATAGAACTACAAAATGCGTACGCATTATGTAGTTACAAAACGCGTATGCATTATTGAAATCTAAAATCAATTTAAAAACACAGTCCCGACCACCCCCGACCACCCACGGCGCTCTTCACGCATCAGAAACGCGAAATAGAGGTTGGATGAGGACGGTTTGTGTTCCCTGGAGTATCGGTGGAGCTCGATTTAACTGGAGGGGAGGAAAATTCACTGGTGGATTGCCATCTAATCAGGTAATTCATTCACCCATACCATTTTTTTGTCATTTCTTAACCTAAATTACTATTTTTTTATTGTCTAAAACAACCTAGTTTTGTAATATTGATAAAATTGGGAATAACCCAATCTCTAATTAAACTCACATCTTCCTCAACCAAGATGAGTGAATAATTAAAATGAATCCTTTTTCAAAAACTCAAAAATTCCTAATCCAACAAAAAATTGAAAAAAATAGAACTCCTCCCTTTCTACAATGTATCCATCTAAGTCACCTGACACGAGGACATGGGACATGAGTGTCTCCATGGGACACGGTGACCCCCGGAATTAGGACACATAGGACACGTTTTAGATACATACATATATATATATATATTTTTAAAATATATTAAAATTTAAAAATATAGACATATAGATCCAATAAAGTTTAACATTTACAATTACAAATATTCAATAGAAATTACATTTACAATTACAAATATGAAATATTCAATAGAAATTAGATCATTCACAAATCACAACTCATTTGTCATTCACAATCACAAATCACAATGAGACATTGAGACACATAGATGCATGTCAGAGAATCGGAACCATATTTCTCATTAAGTCATCAAAATCAAAATGTATTACATAAATGTCAGAATGCCACTGGGCACTGGCAAATTCCAAATAGTCTAATAGTCTAATAGTAAATACAAAAAGGGGGTGGATCAAGATGGAAGAATCCCATTTGTCAATGACTCAATAGTCCTCCTCCATGCCTAAATCAACAAACTCATCATTGCCCTGATCCTCCTCCTCCTCCTCCTCTCTGCCAATCTGACTAACTCCATCTGCTGGTGTGGAGGATGACCCCTCCATATGAACACCCTCATCAAAAGTGACCAGCTCTAGCACTGGATCATTAAGATCAATGTTAGATAATGCCAACTCAATACTGTTGTCCAAACCCATCTCATCAGGAAAAACATCCCACATCCATTTCTTTCCCTTCGCCCACTCCTCTCTCTTCCTGTAAATAAGACGAAGTTTTGAGTGCACATACACCATCATCTCTACCCTGGACTGCTCAAGCTTGCTCTTCTTCACACTATACAAGTTCCCATATGTGCTCCAATTCCTCTCACAACAAGAGGATGAAGTAACTTGAGAGAGGACCCTCAAGGCTATCTTTTGTAGAAGAGGGCATGTTTCCCCATAAGTTGTCCACCAAACAAGGGGTTTCTTAACCCCCATGTCTCTAACCACCTCTCATCCTCCAAATCTTCCAGTGCCACTAGAAAACTCATAAAATTCCTCCTCCACCACCTGAAGGTGGTCTCTATCTTGAAGTAGTCGTCTAAATGCTATCTTCCTCCCCTCTGAGATCTCTCCATCCATGTGAGGAGGGACTCTGGATGAGGGCCCTGACCCACCACTGAGCCAATCCTGAGCGTAGAACCTAGGGTTCAATGAGTGGGCCAAGCGATGCAAAGGTGTGCAATTCTTATCCCACCTAGAGATAAGAATGCCCTGTATGATGGACCATAAGTTCTCTACCGATGTCTCATACTCAGCACACTCATTCTCCATAACAATGGTCCTCATGGACTCAATCATGGAATCCCACCCCTCATAAACATCTCCTAAGATGGGCTGGTCCGTGTTTGCAAACCGCAACAAAGAAATGATTGGCTCCATGATCTTGATGTTAAGGACTACCCTATCCCATCAACCATCATCTGAAACCGTGTCCCAAGCGACACGGGGACCCTGTTGGACATGTCCGGTCCATCCACATGAAACCCAAATTTCCAACTCTCAAAGGCCATTTCCCATGATACTAATTAAATAATTTTCCTTGGTAATGGCCATAACAAGATGAAATGCATGCACAAGCGTGAATAGAAAAAATGCAAAAAAAATTAGTAACTTGGTTTCTCAAAATTTCATCACAATGATTTGTCCATGAACATAATCAAAATTTCATCTGAAGTGTATGTAGCTATACATTGCCTCTTAGTTAAGCACCCTTGACTAAATGCCAAAACACATTAACAAAGTGTCTCTTGGGCCTGCTCTATCCACACCCTCGATCAATCTACTCAACACTCAGGGACCGTCGATTCAATTGAAAGACTTCATATAGAAAATCACTATGTTTTTTATTTAATTTTTTGAACTTGTCATACAATGTAGAGATCGATTTTGTAGAGAGAAATTGTCTCTGTTTTAAGAAGTTGACATTGTTGTTATTGTCATTCTAGTCACAATCTCTAGTTGATTATTCAACATCTTAATCATTGATAGTCATCTCAAGTACATATGTAATCATATTGGCAAGAGAAACTCATACATATCCATTTCATTCCATGCCACTTTGTCCTCCCCTCCAATGACAAGGCGTAATATGTTGAAATCAATAAATTTAATGTTAGCTTATGAAGTTGTTGGAAATATTGTTTTCTAATTAAAATTTGTGATTTTGGATGATCATTAAAAGTTATGTCAAAGTTCTTGCTCGTGTAATTTAATCAAACTAAATGCAATACAATGTTTTTCAAGGTTTCAACGAACTCACTCATACACACTAATTGAATAGGTGTAATTAAAATTTCTGAGTTTGGATGATTAAATTTCAAGTTAAGTCAATGTTCAAGTGTAATTTAACAAAACTAAGTGCAATACATGCTACACATTTCATCAACGCTCAATATTTGATTGTACAATTAGATTAAACACTACATATGAGTAACTACATACAAGTGCTCAAAGAAACATTGGTGAAAGGAACAAACGTTACCTCGGGATTCGAGAAATAAAGTGCCTTCTAATGTTGGTTGGGAATGATATGCTTGTTTATCCTTATGGCTTGGAGGTCATCTTCATGTAGATAAGTACTCTTGTTGTCATGTGTCATTAAGGTTTTTTCATGTGGTAAAACCCTTCAAGGTTAGGGTTTGTTCATGGTTTCATTGTACTTGATTTCTAAACATATAATTATTCTAAGAAAGGTTGCTAGGTTTTCTTCCCCATGAGAGTTTCCCGGGGTAAAATGTTGTGTCTCCTGTCCTTGAACAACATTTTCATGCGACTTGTAGCTCGACATAGCCTAGAAACTGGATGTCGGATTGACGAACCATCGACTCCGTTGGTCTCCTAGCATGTGATTACCTCTAGGGGGGCCTCTCTCTCGTCTCCCCATGGCCCCGTGGCTTCATTGCACATTCATTTCGTAAACTAGGGTTTGGCTCACTTTCATTGCATGCAATCTCACATTGGTGGGTCAACTCTGCAAAACCCTCCCCCGAGCTAGTGTTGGCAGTGTTCCCATGTTGGCATTTCCCACACACACTTGCAGGAGCCAACGACACGTAATCTTGCTGCTCCATTTTCTTTTTGGCTCCCGGGCGGAAATTCACCAAGTCTCCCTGAATGGCATTTTCATGCGACTTGCAACTTGACATAACTCGAAAATCGGACGTCAGACTGACAAACCGTCGACTTTGTTGGTCTCCTGGCATGCAATTACCTCTAGGGGGCCCTCTCCCTTGTATCCCCATTGCCCAGTGGCTTCATTGTGCATTCATTTCGTAAACTAGGGTTTTGCTCATTTTTATTGCATGCAATATGGCATTGGTGGGTCAACACTACAAAACCCTCCCCCGAACCAGGGTTGGCAGTGTTCCCACATTGGCATTGCACACACACACTTGCAAGAGCCAACGACATGCAACCTTGTTGCTCCATTTGCTTTTTGGCTCCTGGGCGGAAATTCACCAAGTGTCCCTGAACGACATTTTGATGCGACTTGCAACTCGACATAACTCAAAAACTGGATGTCGGATGGACAAACCGTCGACTCCGTTAGTCTCCTGGCGTGCGATTACCTCTAGGGGGCCCTCTCCCTCGTCTCCCCATGGCCCCATGGCTTCATTGTGCATTCATTTTGTAAACTAGGGTTTTGCTCACTTTCATTGCATGCAATCTCGCATTGGTGGGTCAACTCTACAAAACCCTCCCCCGAGCCAGTGTTGGCAGTGTTCCCACATCAGCATTACCCACACACACTTGCAGGATCCAACGACATGCAATATTGCTGCTCCGTTTGCTTTTTGGCTCCCAGGCGGAAATTCACCAAGTGTCTCTGAACGACATTTTCATGCGACTTGCAACTCGACATAACTCGGAAACCGGACGTCGGACCGATGAACCTTGGAATATGTTGGTCTCTTGGCATGCGATTACCTCTAGCGGGCCCTCTCCCTCGTCTCCCCATGGCCCAATGGCTTCATTGTGCATTCATTTCATAAACTAGTGTTTTGCTCAGTTTTTTTGCATGCAATCTCACATTGGTGGATCAACTCTGCAAAACCCTCCCCTGACCTTGTGTTCACAGTGTTCCCATGTCATCATTTCCCACACACACTTGCAAGAGCCAACGACAGGCAATCTTGCTGCTCCTTTTGTTTTTGGCTCCCGGGCGGAAATTCACCAAGTGTCCCTGAACGACATTTTTATGTGAATTGCAACTTGACATAACTCAGAAACCAGACGTCGGACCGATAAATCGTCAACTCCATTGGTCTCCTGGTGTGCGATTACCTCTAGGGGGCCCTCTCCCTCATCTCCCCATGGCCCAGTGGCTTCATTGTGCATTCATTTTGTAAACTAGGGTTTTGCTCATTGTGGGAGTGTGGAATTTTTTCACACGGGGGTCAACTTTGGAAAATAATCCACCGGGCGGGTATGGCTAGTGTTCCCAGCCCAAACCTACCTAGACACACCTGCAAGACTCCCCAAAACCTAGTTTTCTTGTACGGTTGGAGTTCTATGCCCTCGGTAGGTATCCAGCAGGTGTCCCTAAAGGCCTTCTGGCAGCGAGATGGGAAGAGGTATAAAATGAAGACTGTGGCTCAGATAGACGAACCGTCAACTTTGTTGGATACAACACACCGAGATAGTGTTATGGGTTCCCCTCCCCTATGGATCAGTGGCCCATGTGTCATCTTACAAGTCCATCTTGGAAACTAGGGTTTTGCTCAGTGTGGGGGTGTGCAATTTTTGCACACGGGGGTCGACTTTAGAAAATCATCTACCGAGTGGGTATGGCTAATGTTCCCAGCCCAAACCTTCCTATACACACCTATAGGACTCCCTGGAACGTGGTTTTGCTGCACGGTTGGAGTTCTATGCCACCGGCAGGTGTCCTTGAAGGCCTTCTGGCAGCGAGACGGGACGAGCCATAGAATGAAGACCGTGGCTCGGATCGACGAACTGTTGAATCCATTGGATTCAACACACCAGGATAGTCCCAGGGGTACCCCTCCCCTCCATCCCGGTGGCCCATGTCTACCTTTGCAGGTCCATCTTGGAAACTAGGGTTTTGCTCAGTGTGGGAGTGCGCAATTTTTGCACACAGGGTTCAACTTTGGAAAATCATCCACCAGGTGGGTATGGCTAGTGTTCCCAACCCAAGCCTACCTAGACACACCTGCAGGACTTTGTAACATCCCAAAATTAGTAAAAATTTAAAATTTTTGATGATAACAATAATCACCAAAATTGTGTTAGATTATGATTGGGGAAGTAATGATTCTCAACAGTAATAGTACTTGACTAACAACTGTTAAATCTAAACACACATTAAAATTCTGTTTTTAAGAACAATACGAAAAAATGAACTTAACAACTCAGACTAACTATGATTATGATATTTAATGTATTTACTAATCAGAAATTAAGATGCGACCTTTATCATCTGCAAAACATCATGATTAAAGTAATAATTGAAATGATAGGCTGGAGTTGTGATGAGGTACTTTTACTTTTAAGATGATACTAATGGTTTGTTCTTTGCTATCCAAAGGTGTCCTATGAGGGACCCTGAAGCTTACTTAGCTGCAATGCTAAAGCATCGAACCTGTTCTATGTGCAGACGATAGGTAAAAATATCATAAATGCAATACTTTCCAGTTATGTATGTTCAAAACATTGTTAAGAAATAGAAGTAGAATATTTAATGGTTGTACGCAACTATAAGAATGTACAGGTACGCTTCAATTGCTTACTCTTCTACTTTTCAAGATTTATCTTGTAGCTGATTGATAGTTCAATCAAATTAATAAATGAAAGTGTCAAAATTTGCATCATCATCCTTGTAGTTATTTTGCGACTGTTTGTTCCATCGTTAATGTGGTTGTAGCCATGGTGGTGGTTGCGATGATGGCTATCTAGAATATCGTCATTAAAATATAGTACCAAGTGGTACCACTCCAATGAATCATATATTAGAAATTCATGGGAGATTAACAGTAGTCGTTGTTGTCATAATACTAAATTATGTATAAAACTTTAATTATTAAATAATTGCTACCATAATCAATTTGAAATCAGCTTCCTATCTATCAATATGTGATTTGAATGCTACAATATATAGTTCCTATCCTATAACTATACATATGGAATTGAATAGGAAAAATGAAAATATATATATATAAACATTAGACTAATTTCAACAACATATTTGAATGTAATGTATTCAAATTATAAACTATAATAACATTATCATATAATCAATTTACAATATATATATATATATATTAAAAACATTATAATAAAATAAAAACAATTCTAAACTCAGCCTAGTCGTTAACATTAGACATTTTGCATATTCGTAATCACAAATGTGGCACTATTTGCCAACACAAGGCTCCCGACCTAGCTATACAAAGCCTTAAACCTTTTAATGTAAACACTATAATATATATGGTGTTGCTAAACTATATGATGGACTTTTAAATGACCACGAATATAAATGAAATAACGTTGTTAAACATAACATTTGAACTATATTATGCTAACCAATGCAATGAAAGGATATTACGATCACCGAGGTGCTGATACACATTAACTATTGGGACTGACAAGTCTACTGGCTCATCAACGGGCGCCGGTCTCGAAACTATAGTGGATACCACGTATTGCTTCTACATTTAACATTTAGTATTTTCCCTTTACTGACCTAGATCTCCAACACTCCATGTAATACAGTGTGGGTGATAAGTTTTGGGCCTCGTCACTGTGTATGGATAGTTTCCTTAGAATGAATATTGTTGGCTCCTTCATGTGCCATAGTGGCAACACCAGGCTATCGCCGGTAGGTGAGTATTAAAATGATGCGGTTGACTGTCCCAATGCTGACCGTGCTGTCAACACCACGGCTGTTGATTGTGTAGTCCTTGAACCGTTGGATTTGAAACCCTATTCTCATCGTTGTTTGAGCATTAAGAATCCTGGAGCAAGGGTTTAATGTATTATTGTTTCACTTGAGGTGGCCGATAGGCTGCCGAATAACTTGCAGGATGTAATAAAGGGGTTTCGACCCCAAGACCTTCAGCTCTGTTTAGAAAATTGTAGATTCCTAAATCCTGTATGATGTTACAGTCGTGTTCCCAGTCTCTGGTACGAATGTATTGAGTGTTGATGGTTTCTATGCTCTTCTTACGATTGAAGACGTTATTCTTAACTGGCAAGAGGGAAGAGTTCTTCTATCACCTGTCTTCGTCAACTTCCTGGAGCATGCGAAGGTTCGGCCACTTGTTAACGAAGGTATGTACTGAAGAGAACTAGTAATGTTTTGGCTCTTTTGCGCTTTCAACTTTCACATTTCTAACTTAGTTCAAAAATGTGTCGGTTGCAGGTTTGAATGGTCATAACGAACAAGGGTTTGGCAGTGCAAATCACATGCTTCCTTCGCCGGTAATATTTGGGTCTTCCATACCCTTATAGCACTCTTTGTCTGTGTTTGGTGTAGTTTTTCATCGATGAGGAACTGTCCTGCCTAGCTTTAGAGTAGCTCTATTGGTGAAGATGATGGAGACCTTCGAAGCTTGTTTAATAACTATGATACTTAGTATTTATTTTGAAGTCATTGATTTGAATGTAACCTCTTCAGTGCTTTTGAGTGCTTTGAGCTTTTTGACTATCGAAAACATGGACAACACCTTGTTTGATTAAATGACTGTGACAACAGTTTTGAAAACCTTGTCTGAGGACCACAATTTTGATGGTTTTTAAGAATGGAGAAAAAAAAGAGATTGGAGCCGAGGCTCATCTTCTGTAATAGCAATGTTTCTCCTCCATCGAATGCATACTTAGACTTGTATGATGATACTCTTTCTTGAATAAAAATAATGTGTACTCGGACGTTTTGTGTAGACGACTGTGATGCTTGATTTAAACTGTAGAATGAATGTTGATTTCTAATGATGATTCTGTAAGCAAAATTAGAAATAGAAATTTGAAATGAAAGGGTTTTTGGTTTTTGGTTTACAAAAGGAAACCATAGGGTAAAACCCTAAATTGTACTTCTGAATGTAACTAAGATAAGTCGAATAAGACTCAGACTATGATGCTTGTAGAGAAATAATGAATCTTGGTAAAAACGATGAAAGAAAAGAAAACAATCCTATCTAGGGATTCGATACAAAAACTCAGATGTATAAAAAGAATATTGCTTACAGTTTAGATGGATAACGTAAGATGGTTTTAATGATGTTTATAAACTGTTCTCAAACCTATCTTTATACAAAATGCATTAAATGGAAAAGATAAGAGAAGGACTATGAGTGTAATGTGCAAAACTTGTGAGAACTGTATAAATTAACTCTGTCTATTTTAATATAAAAGAAATGCTGGAGTATTTGCATGGAGATAGTGTGTGAATTATGAAACTGTGTGAAGATTACTATTTTTCCAGTTTGTCAAACATAATACTTTTTAATAATTTCAGCAGTCTTTAGAATAAATGCAAAATGTTATTCTTCTACTTTCTGTGCATATTATGAAATTTTACTAGATAAAAGGGAAACTGTACAGGAATCAATCATTGAATGTTTTTCATTTACTCAGTATAGGTCAGAAAACAATAAACATATATTTTACTGTATTTATCTGTCGAATTCACATGGCAAAATGCCTATTTTCTAATCTATCATTAATTTACGTATCTCTACTAGAGTACGATGCTACCAAATAGCATGTGGAAAAATGGGGATATCGATTTATCAATTCATCTTCACGATTAAATTTAAACAATTCAGGATTAGAACAATTCTAGGATTAGATTTTGCTTTCAAAAACAGAAACACAGAAAATACTATTAAAATATAACAAAAATTAAATAAGAAGAAATTGTAGAATATGATGAAACCTGTAGGGCAACAAAAAACTCAGGAAGACCGTTCCACCCAACAAAACTCCTAAAAACAGTCAAATACTGTCTTACGACCCCCGAGTCTGTTTGTTGAACCACCATGAGGAAGAAGCTTCAGGAATATGCGCTTCTTCTTCTTGTAGTAATCTTCTAATTCTTCAATAGGTAGCAGTCCAAAAGACTTGCTCCTGCAACTTTGTTTCTCTTCAATAATAAGTAAAAACTCAGTTTTCAATTAGCACTAATCTCCCTTGTTCGAATCTCTCTTGAAATCACCTAATTTGCAAGAGGAAAATATTCTGCAGAAATGTTGATTAAGGGCTGCCTGCCCAATTCAAATTTTCCTTTATAGTCTGGCTAGGCCTTTTTAGATGTTATTGTTAAGATTTAATATGCTAAGACAGAAAATAGTAGCATTACATTCCATTTCACAATAATAGCATATACAGGATCACTAAAGAAACAACAAGCATAGCATAAACACAAGAGACACAGATTTATCCTGGGAAACCCTCATGGGGTAGAAAACCCAATAAAGCTTCCTCAATATAGATGATCAGCAATATACAAAGATGCAAACCAAAGACATGATCTCCTCCTCCACCATAGCAGACCTCTCCTCCACAAGTGCGCATCTCTCTCAAGTGAGTGTGTGTATCAAATGAGGAACACACCTCCTCTATTTATACACTACTCTGACATATCTTTTACACAAGTACACGTAGGCTCGTATTTAACCAATGGGTTAAATACCCCACTACAACTGATTGGGCCGACCCCTCTAGGGTGGTCTAATAACCCTTTGACCCACATAACACATACAGGGCCGACCCCCACTAGGGAAGTCTAATAACCTGAGTTACCACATTCCGACGGAGGAATAAACATCTCCGGATATACAATAATATCTTCACGGAGGAATGAAACATCTCCGGAATAATAAAGTACAAATATAATATTCTTTGAAGTTACAATATCTCAACACTCCCCCTTAACAAGAAGGATATTATAACAGCATCTGCATGAGCAAGGAGTCATCATACATGATACATCTATAAATCATTGGAAGCTTTCTCAACATCATCAGTAACTCAACCAGTTACTAGAACATCTTCAATACTGGAACATCAACATCTTTAGTATTGAGTCTTTATCTTCCACAGCACGCAAACAGCTGTAGCAACATCAATATTTGAATCCTCACGATCGTTAGCATCGTCATCACGCGATCATCAGCATCGTCATCACATGATCATCAGCATCGTCATCACACTATCATCAGCATCGTTATCACATGATCATCAGCATCGTCATCACACAATCATCAACATTGTCATCACATGATCATCAGCATCGTGATCACATGATCAACAGCATCGTCATCTAGATCATCACGATCAGCAGCATCATCATCTAGATCATCACGATCAGCAGCATCGTCATCTAGATCATCATGATCAGCAGCATCGTCATCTAGATCATCACGATCAACAACATCATCATCTAGATCATCACGATCAACAACATCGTCATCTAGATCATCACGATCAACAACATCAGCAATACAAGTATAAATATCATTAATACAAGTATCCTCATCAAGACAAGTATACACATCATCAATACAAGTATCCTCATCAATACAAGTATACATATCATCAATACAAGTATCCTCATCAATACAAGTATACACAATAGCAACATACCCTGCAACACACAAGATCCAATTACGGGATGATCAATCCCTCTCACTTTAGGACATAGGTCCAAGGATGATACAATCCTGATCCTCTTACGAGATGATCAGTCCCTCTCGGTTTAAGACAACTCTCATGTCTATGTATGATGCAATCCACATCAACTTACAGGATGATCAATCCTGATCACTTTAAGACACCTCACCATGTCTAGGGACGAGGAAATCCCAATCTATTTACAGGATGATTAGTCCTTATCACTTTAAGACATCTCACCATGTCTAGGGACGAGGCAATCCAAATCTATTTACAGCATGATTAGTCCTTATCTCTTTAAGACATCTCACCATGTCTAGGGACGAGGCAATCCCAATCTATTTACAGGATGATTAGTCCTTATCACTTTAAGACATCTCACTATGTCTAGGGACGAGGCAATCCCAATCTATTTACAGGATGATTAGTCCTTATCACTTTAAGACATCTCACCATGTCTAGGGACGAGGCAATCCCAATCTATTTACAGGATGATTAGTCCTTATCACTTTAAGACATCTCACCATGTCTAGGGACGAGGCAATCCCAATCTATTTACAGGATGATTAGTCCACTCAATCTCATTTAGGACTATCCTTCCTTTCGAATTACTGGATTTACTGTCCAAGGATGATTTAATCCATTCAATTCATTTCGGACTATCCTTCCTTTCGGAATTACTGGATTTACTATCCAAGGATGATTTAATCCACTCAATTCATTTAGGACTATCCTTCCTTTCGGAATTACTAGATTTACTGTCCAAGGATGATTTAATCCACTCAATTCATTTAGGACTATCCTTCCTTTCGGAATTACTGTATTTACTGTCCAAGGATGATTTAATCCACTCAATTCATTTAGGACTATCCTTCCTTTCGGAATTACTGCATTTACTGTCCAAGGATGATTTAATCCACTCAATTCATTTAGGACTATCCTTCCTTTCAGAATTACTGGATTTACTGTCCAAGGATGATTTAATCCACAACCGTACATTTAGGACCATGTCCAAGGATGACTCAATCCTCAACCGTACATTTAGGACCACGTCCAAGGATGACTCAATCCTCAACCGTACATTTAGGACCACGTCCAAGGATGACTCAATCCTCAACCGTACATTTAGGACCACATCCAAGGATGACTTAATCCTCAACTGCACATTTAGGACCACGTCCAAGGATGACTTAATCCTCCACCGTACATTTAGGACCACGTCCAAGGATGACTTAATCCTCCACCGTACATTTAGGACCACGTCCAAGGATGACTTAATCCTTCACCGTACATTTAGGAATACGTCCAAGGATGACTTAATCCTCAACCGTACATTTAGGACCACGTCCAAGGATGACTTAATCCTCCACCATACATTTAGGACCATGTCCAAGGATGACTTAATCCTCAACCGTACATTTAAAACTACGTCCAAGGATGACTTAATCCTCAACCATCCACGAAGGACTTCATTCTCGAAGACATACGTATACGGCTCTTCTTTCGGACTGAAGTCCAGGGATGATCCAATCCCCTTACATGTTCACCAAGAACTTCATTCACGAAGACATACGTCTACGGCTCTTTTTTCGGACTGAAGTCCAGGTATGATCCAATCCCCTCACATGTTCACCAAGAACTTCATTCACGAAGATATATGTCTACGACTCTTCTTTCGGACTGAAGTCCAGGGGTGATCCAATCCCCTCATATGTTCACCAAGAACTTCATTCTCGAAGACATACGTCTACGGCTCTTCTTTCGGACTGAAGTCCAGGGATGATCTAATCCCCTCACATGTTCACCAAGAACTTCATTCTCGAAGACATACGTCTACGGATCTCTTTAGAACAAGTGTTCAAGGATGATACAATCCCTCTTCTTTCTCGGAGACACTTGTCTACGGCTCACTTTAGAACTTGTGTTCAAGGATGATGCAATCCTCACATGTCTTCTCATCAATTACTATCGATCCTGGGAACTCATACAGAACCTGATTCACACTTCTTCTTTAATTACACCATTAAGAGAATGGTCTTATCTAGCCACTTACAACAAACATCTCATCATGAATCTCTTCTTCTTTCTAAGAGAATCTTCTAGCCACAAGCCTTCTATAGTGTGTTTGATTTGAAAATCTTTTTTTTTGTTTAACATCCATCGCTTGTTCAGTGTTCATCATTCATCATGATCTTTCCTACAAATCAAAATTAAGTACATGATTAGTAATACTTCATAATCATCAAATCATATTGACATGATAACCTATTATGGATACACATATCATTTACATAGTTATGCAACTATTTTGACCAATACTTTGGCACAACACTTTCCCATATCCTGTATGCATATAGTGGCTATCTAGATGCCTTCCATCTCTACCAGAACATACTATCGAGAGTGTGCACAACTCTCAGCATGTCAGCAAAAAGGTTTCATTCTAGACAAGCAACAACGGAATGTTTGTCCAACTTACCAATCATATGCATATTAGTAGTATACTGTTCAATGCTCTATGAATGTTTAAACTCAGCATGATATATTCTAGGAATACAAATATGCATACAAGCAATATCATTTACTATTTCAAATAACACCTCAAATACTTATCTTTTATGTTTGTGTGGTTGCCTCCCGCTTGATCTTCTATATTTCTTTTCAACTTGTATTCATTCTATACCACTGTGCATGCTCAAGTGTGCACTAGTGTCATCCTCATGATCTCATACACAAACATACGTTCATTAGTATATTCTCCAAACATTCTAATTCTAAATAATCTTGAATATGTATAGTCATGATCATTAGTATTCAGGGTTTCAAGGAAGTCTTCTTTTAATCATGCATATTCTTGTTTGATCATAGTACTCTTCTAGTTAATTAAATCATCAAGACAAGAGACATAATATGCATAAACCCTTGATTACTAACTTTATGAATAAGCATAACCAATCATACCAAGTATACTTATATAAGGGATCCTAACACAAGGTAAGATTTGACATAAGAAAACATATCTGGATTAGTTATGTACAACATACCTAAACAATCTCTTCAATGATTTAGAGATCCTGAGCTAGAACCTGCATGTCTCATAGGTTAAGCATAATATAACAAAGTCATACATACCTCGTAAGTAGAACAAATATTATGGATGAGTCTTTGTCTTCATGTTGTCATGGTCATGGAACATGATTTGTCTTTTGTGATGTACCTGTATCTTGTTAGCAGACAACATCAACCTCACACAACACCATAATGCATTAGTACAATCATATAGCCCTAATCAATGAATGTCTTCAATCATTCACATGCATTCATACTGTTACTAGGGTGATAAGACAATTCTAACAATAATCAAGATTGTACTAATAAATAATATGAAGACAAACACATTATGAACTTAATCAAGAATCATATTTCAAGACATACCTGAACCTCCTTAAGTCATACCTGTCAAGACTTCTTGTAGTCTTCTAATGTAAGGCCTTAGCCTCAACTCCCCCTGAAACTTGATTTGGAGCTTGATTAGGGCTTGCTAGAGAAACCCTAAAAATTCAATCTTTGACTTTCATGCTTCTAAATGGATGGAAGGATGTGTCTTGCTGAGCCGATCAAACTAGCATACTTCACTTTTGAAATCTCCAAAATTTGACCCCTCAAAATTGCCTTCGAAACTTCTAGATCTTCTGGACAGGAACCCGAACTAGGGTTTGATGAAGCCTACCCTCCTGTCCAATCAAAAGGTTCAATCCAAGTCTCTAAACTATTATTTTTCTGAAGAGCTTCCAGCCGTGGTTACAGACTTAAAAAATTTCAACTTTTGCTGAAGCCCTAATTTTCCATCTTTCTGATCAAAATCCCGAACTAGGGTTTGATCAAGCCTGGTCTTCTACCCAACGAAAAAATTCGATCTTGGTCTCTAAATTTCGATTTTTCTGAGTAGCATTCAGCCGTGGACTCTGATTCCAAAAATTCTAACTTTCTCCGAAACCCTAAATTCCGGAAGCCATGAATAAAGGTGCTCCAAAAATAATTCTGTTTTGACAGAAATATGCACCTGATTGTTTCTGCTATAACTTTGAAATTTTTGCTCCACAGGGTCTGAAAACATTTTCTTCAGTAGCCTGACCTGTCATCTTTCCATCCTGATAGGTCTGACCTCAATTGGATTTTCTAAGAGAGAGTTATGCCAAGTGTCGCAACGTGACCTGTTTATGAGATAAAACAGGAGCGCGAACTTGTACGGCATGCCACATGTCACTGTTTGAACTTCGGCCTTTGAAAACGTTTCTTGAGATATATTGCCCTGTTATATTTCTATCCTGATAGGTCTGACCTCAATTGGACTCTCTGAGAGAGAGTTATGGCAAGTGTCTCAACGTGACCTGTTTATGGGATAAAACAGGAGAGCGAACTTGTATGGCGTGCCACGTGTCACTGGTTCACCTTCGGCCTCTGAAAACGTTTCCTGAGATAGTAAAGTCTGTGTACTACCTGTCACTTTTTACTAAATTTCATTTGGATCTTCCTAGCCCAAGTTATGACCTTTTTTCCAAGGTTACCTGATTTTGACTGAGATCTGGAAGAGGCAAAAACCCTAACTTGTACTGATCATAACTCATAAAGTACAATGAATCTGAGGGTGCGCTTTGGACACAAGGTACCTGGGGATTTTATCTTCGACCTGTAAACTTTTCAGACCCTGAAACGTCACAAAAATGGATTTATAGCGAAAGTCCCACGATGACTGGTTTTTGCTATGTAAAACCCTAACCTTTAAATTGTCGTAAGTAAAGCAAGTGTCGTAAGTGCCATACCTTGCCTTCCTTCAGGTTAGCTCTGATACCATGTTAAGATTTAATATGCTAAGACAGAAAATAGCAGCATTACATTCCATTTCACAATAATAGCATATACAGGATCACTGAAGAAACAACAAGCATAGCATAAACACAAGAGACAGATTTATACTGGGAAATCCTCATGGGGTAGAAAACCCAGTAAAGCTTCCTCAATATAGATGATCAGCAATATACAAAGATGCAAACCAAAGACATGATCTCCTCCTCCACCATAGCAGACCTCTCCTCCACAAGTGCGCCTCTCTCTCAAGTGAGTGTGTGTATCAAATGAGGAACACACCTCCTCTATTTATACACTACTCTGACATATCTTTTACACAAGTACATGTAGGCTCGTATTTAACCAATGGGTTAAATACCCCACTACAACTGGCTGGGCCGACCCCTGTAGGGTGGTCTAATAACCCTTTGACCCACATAACACATACAGGGCCAACCCCCACTAGGGAAGTCTAATAACCCGAGTTACCACATTCCGACGGAGGAATAAACATCTCCGGATATACAATAATATCTTCACGGAGGAATGAAACATCTCCGGAATAATAAAGTACAAATATAATATTCTTTGAAGTTACAATATCTCAACAGTTACTGGGTCATTAAATGAGCTACCTGCTCACTCCCTCCACCTAGGGGATAATGCCCTATTTAAGGGGAAGTTGTCCCATAACCAACAGTTAGTGGTGTGATGTAACTGGTGCCATGTGTCTCATTCCTTCCAACAACTTCCATTACTCCTAGTGTGTCAGTGAACAGTCATTCAACAGTCCTCCTGAGTGTTTGTCTCCTAATTAATTTATTTAAATAATAATATTCAGTAATTACATTCATCCATGATCAAAACTGATCATAATTACAAAACTTGTAATTAATTTTAACATAAAGTATTTTTGCAAATAAATAAAAATGTTCAGAAATTTGGGTAGGTGACATACACCCCCCCTTAAGTCTCAACATCGTCCTTGATGTTGGCTAGTCACTCATTGAGTGTTCCTGAAATAGAGTTGGGTATGCTACCCACATACTACTCTCCAAATCCCAGGTTGCCTCTTCTGGGCTAAGCTACTTCCACTGCACCTTCACTTGTCTAATGTTGCAATTTTGGATAATAGTTTCCCTCCTTCCGAGGATACAATCTGGTTCCACCCGAAAATATCCATCTTGTCCCACCTGTACATCATTCCAGTTTACAACATGAGTAGTATCATGCACATATTTCTTTAAATACGATATATGAAAAACATTATGTATTTTCAGGTTAGGTGGTAAGGCCAATTGGTATGCCACTGCTCCAACCTTAGATAATATTTCAAAAGGACAACAATACTTGGGTGCCAACTTGGCACAACTCCCTAGTTTCAGTGAACTCTTTTTCGGTCTTACCTTGAGAAACACATGTTCACCCACCTGGAACTCTCTATGAGTTCTTTTTGAATCTGCTTGGCTTCTCTGCCTATCTTGGGAAGCTTTTAAATGTCCTTGCACCTGTTTCACAAATAGTTCTAATTCCTGCAATAATTCTGGTCCTAAAACAACTATATTGACTGGATCATTCCATGAAACAGGTGTATTACATTTCCTACCGTAAAGAATTTCAAAAGGACTAAGTCTGGCTGAAGTATGATAATGATTATTATAAGCAAATTCTGCTAAGTGCAGATAATCTTCCCACTTACCAGGCTGATCCTTAACATACATTCTTAATAAATCTTCTAACACTTGATTTACCCTTTCTATTTGTCCATCTGTTTGTGGATGAAATGTTGTACTGAAATTTAGAGTTGTATTTAACCCCTTAAACAATGATCTCCAGAAGTTTCCTTCAAACTTTGAATCACGATCTGAAATTACTACATTTGGTATGCCGTGCAGTCTAAAAATCTGTTCCATAAAAATTTCTGCAATGTATGGTGCTTTATGTGTGGTCTTCACTGGTATAAAATGTGTTGCCTTGCTAAGTTTTTCAACCACCACCATGATAGAATCATGTTGTTGCTGATTTTTGGGTAATCCAGTAATGAAATCTATGTTGATCACTTCCCATTTTCAGCTTGGTATTGGTAATGGTTGCAACAATCCAGCAGGATGTTGATGTTCAACCTTCACTTTTTGACAGTCCAAGCATTTTGCAATGTATTATGCTACTTCATGTTTCATTCTGGGCCAATAGTATTCTTTTCTCAGCATAGTGATGGTCTTTTGATATCCTGGATGACCAGAATAGTGACTTTTATGCATCTCATTTAATATCAGAAATTTTATTTTTGGTATATTTGGTACATACAATCTATTTTTATATAGTAATAGACCATTTTCTTTAATTCTGTAATCTGCCATATAATTCTCAGAACTGTCATTGGCTCTCTTTTCCTTCATTTTTCGGTATTCTTCATCTATTTCACCTTTTTCCAAAATTTGATCTTCCAAATTAGTTGAATAATTAATGATTGCTAAAATGAAATTTAGTTTTGCCTTACGACTCAAGGCATCTGCAACTTTGTTCTCCTTTCCTTTGATATGCTGAATTTTGAAATCATACTAACTTAAGAATGTCAACCATCTCGCTTGTCTAGTGTTCAGGGTTATCTGATCCAATAAATATTTCAGACCCATGTTATCTGTTAATAGTATAAACTTTTAGCCAATAAGGTGATGACGCCACATTTTTAAGGCATGAATAACTGCTAATAACTCTAAATCATATGTAGAGTAATTCTTTTCATGTACTTTCAGCTTTCTAGATTCATATGCTATCGCATGCCCTTCCTGTGTCAAGACTCCACCGAGTCCATTATTGCATGCATCTGTACAAACTACAAAATCCTTGTTGGGGTCAGCTATCTTCAAGATAGGTGTTGTCGTCAATAGTTGCTTTAATTTCTTAAAACTCTCAACACACTTATGATCCCAAACAAATTTCTTTCCTTTCTGCTGCAAGGAAGTTATGGGGTTGGAAATTCTTGATAAATTCTCTATAAACTTTCTGTAATACCCTGTAATGCCCATAAATGATCTCACATCCGACACATCTTTTGGAACCGGCCAATCATTAATGGATTTTATTTTGTCGGGGTCAACCGAGATTCCCTCCGCTGAAATTATGTGTCCTAAATACTGAATTTTGTCTTTGTGAAAGTCAAATTTACTAAATTTGGCATATAAAAGATGATCTCTTAGTACTTGTAAGATAATCCATAAATGCTCATCATGCTCCTCTTTGCTTTTTGAGTACACTAAAATATCATATATAAACACAACAACAAACTTGTCTAAATACTTATGCAAAATATTATTCATCAAACACATAAATATAGCCGGAGCATTAGTTAAGCCAAACGACATGACTACGAACTCGTAATGCCCATACCGAGTTCGAAAAGCTTTTTTAAAACTATCTTCATCTTTAACCCTTACTTGATAATACCCTGATCTTAGATCGATCTTCGAAAATAATGTTTCTCTTCATAGCTGATCGAATAGATCATCTATGCGGGGCAACGGGTATCTATTTTTTATCATCATCTTATTAAGCTGGCAATAATCTATGCACAGTCTTAATGTTCCATCTTTCTTCTTAAGGAAGAGGACAGGTGCTCCCCAAGGAGACACACTTGGTCTAATATACTTCTTGTCAATAAGTTCCTTCAACTAAGATTTTAATTCATTTAAGTCCAATATATTCATTCAGTACGGAGCTTTTGAATTTGGTACTGCTCCTCGTATTATCTCTATAGTAAATTCTAACTCTCTTTTGGGTGGTAATCCTAGAATCTCCTTAGGAAATACATCCTTAAAATCCTTTAGGACAGGTATGTCTTCTAATTTCAGTTTGTCCTCTTTATCCATAATCTCATCATTTATCACATTTACTGCAAACATTTGGCATCCCTTCCTAACTGCCCTCTTAACTTGCACGGCTGAAATTTGTCTAAGGGTTACCTTCCTTGGAATGCCTTTTATTTCTATAGTTTTCCCTTCTTCATTTAAGCATGTAAAACTTTTTCCATAACAGTCTAGGATGACATGATGGGCTTCCAACTAGTCCATCCCAACTATAATATCATACGAACCTAAAGGCAAGATATTCAACTTGATTTGTGTTTGCAAATGATTCATGGATAAAACACAGTTCTCTATAAAATCTGAAACCTTCCTCTTTGTTCCAGTTGCTAGTCTAACTAGCCATGATTTACAAAACTTTTCAGTTTTCAATTTAAGACTTTCCACAACATTGGGTGATATACAAATTAAACTAGCACCTGGGTCAATTAAAACAGTAACAGGATGGTCATGTATCATACCTTCAATTTCTACCATGGAGATTTGATGGTCTGCTTGCCTATTGTCAAGTGTTGCGTTAATTCTTGGCATCTCCCTTGCTACGTCTCCAACAGTAGGTTCAGTCTAAATAGAGTTGATGTTGTTTGTCTTCCGCTTTCGTAAGGGACATTCTGATGCATAATGAGGGCCTTGACATTCAAAACATTTAATATGTGTCTTTGGCTCACTGGTCTTGATAGTATTAGATGCATTTTTTGGTGCTATAGAATTCTGCTGTGAATTATTTCCTTGGAAATTTCGATTCTTAAAATTCTTCCATTGGAATCCGGAATTCCCACTGAATCTGAAATTTTTCTTCTTCTGTTCAAAATTGTTGGGCTTATGATTTTTCCAAGTAGACATACCCTCTCTCTTCTGATTTGTATCATAACTAAAGACTGCCTTCCCCATAGCCTCCTCTAATGTTTTAGGGCTGTTATACTCAATTTTGTCTTTAATGATGAAAGGTAAACAACTTAAGTACCTTTGAATTTTTGGTTTTTCTTCTATGAAGTAGGGTACATGTTTTAGTAAGTTCAAAAACTTACTATTTATTTCCTTCATGTTCATACCTCCCAACTTCAAATCGTAAAACTCTTTAGATTTTTCTTCGTAATACTGTTCAGATAGATACTTCTTTTTTAAATATCATTTGAAAGCACTCCAGCTTACATTTTTATCCTTAATGCCCTTTACCCTTTTGACATTCTGCCGCCAAATATCTGCTTTTTCGGTTAAGTTATATATGGCCATTTTTGCTTTTAAGAACTACAAATAGTTATAGATGTGGAAGTATTACTTCATCCCTGACAGCCAAGATTCAACTGTCTCGCCTTTCTCAGTTTCTCTATTGAAAGTTGGAGGCCTTATCTACTTGAATTCTCTAAAAATCTGCTCATATTCTTTTTTTTTTCTTTCTTCGTTTGGAATCTTCTTCACTACTGTCACTGATATAATTAGGTTTCTTTTTTCGTTCTACAATAGCATCTCCAGATGAGGTTGAACTATCTCTTACTTTACTGTATTTGATGTTCTGATTTTTATCAGTGTGAGGCATGTCCTCTACCTTGGAAATATCCTCATCGTTTTTCCCTTGTTCATCTGTTTGGCCGTGCTCAAACAGCACTTGATTCAGTTGTTCTTGTGCTTGTAGAATCCTTTCATTATCTAATTTCACAGATATGATTTCTGCTTTTAAATCTTGAAAGGCACGTAAAAGTTCTGTCAAACTGTTATTTATTTCCCCGTGACCTTCCTCCACATAATGCTATCCCGAACTGTGACTGTTTGGCTGAAATCTATCACTTAAATGTTCAGCTGAGTTCTCCATACCTGTAACTGAAAATGATTTTTGAAGATAACATAATAATAAAATTTTCAAGTTAGTATAATTTTTTTTTCTCTGCTGTATATAAAAATTTCTGCTGTTTGGACCTAAATTAGTCCTAGAGTTTGAAGGTGTGCTCTGATACCACATGTAACATCCCAAAATTAGTAAAAATTTAAAATTTTTGATATTAACAATAATCGCCAAAATTGTGTTAGATTATGATTGTAGAAGTAATGATTCTCAATAGTAATGCTACTTGACTAATAGCTGTTAAATCTAAACACACATTAAAATTCTGTTTTGAAGAACAATACGACAAAATGAACTTAACAACTCAGACTAACTATGATTATGATATTTAATGTATTTACTAATCATAAATTAAGATGCGACCTTTATCATTTGCAAAACATCATGGTTAAAGTAATAATTGAAATGATAGGCTAGAGTTGTGATGAGGTACTTTTACTTTTAAGATGATACTGATGGTTTGTTATTTGCTATCCAAGGGTGTCCTATGAGGGACCCCAAAGCTTACTTAGCTGCAACGCTAAAGCATCGAACCTGTTCTATGTGCAGAGGATAGGTAAAAAGATCATAAATGCAATACTTTCCAGTTATGTATTTTCAAAACATTGTTAAGAAATAGAAGTAGAATGTTTAATGACTGTAAGCAGCTATAAGAATGTACAGGTATGCTTCAATTGCTTACTCTTCTGCTTTTCAAGATTTATCTTGTAGCTGATTGATAGTTCAATCCAATTAATTAATGAAAGTGTCAAAATTTGCATCATCGTCCTTGTAGTTGTTTTGCGATTATTTGTTCCGTAATTAATGTGGTTGTAGTCGTCGTTGTGGTTGCGATGATGGCTGTCTAGAATATCGTCATTAAAATATAGTACCAAGTGGTACCACTCCACCAAATCATATATTAGAAATTGATGGGAGATTAACAATAGTCGTTGTTGTCATAATACTAAATTATGTATAAAACTTTAATTATTAAATAATTGCTACCATAATCAATTTGAAATCAACTTCCTATCTATGAATATGTGATTTGAATGCTACAATATATAGTTCCTATCCTATAACTATACATATGGAATTGAATAGGAAAAATGCAAATATATATATAAACATTAGACTAATTTCAACAACATATTTGAATGTAATGTATTCAAATTATAAACTATAATAACATTATCATATAATCAATTTACTATATATATATATATTAAACACTTTATAATAAAATAAAAACAATTCTAAACATAGCCTAGTCTTTAACATTAGACATTTTGCATATTCGTAATCACAAACGTGGCACTATTTGCCAACACACGGCTCCCAACCTAACTATACAAAGCCTTAAACCTTTTAATGTAAACAATATAATATACATGGTGTTGCTAAACTATCCGATGGACTTTTAAATGACCATGAATATAAATGAAATAACGTTGTTAAACATAGCATTTGAACTATATTATGCTAACCAATGAAATGAAAGGATATTACGATCACCAAGGTGCTGATACACATTAACTGTTGGGACTGACAGGTCTGCGGGCTCATCAATGGGCGTTGGTCTCGAAACTGTAGTGGATACCACGTATTGCTTCTGCATTTAACATTTAGTACTTTCCTTTTACTGACCTGGATCTCCAACACTCCACGTAATACAGTGTGGGTGATAAGTTTCGGGGCTCATCACTGTGTATGGATAGTTTCCTTAGAATGAATATTGTTGGCTCCTCTGTGTGCCATGGTGGCAACGCTAGGCTATCGCCGGTAGGTGAGTATTAAATAATGCGATTTCCTGTCCCGATGCTAACCGTGCTGTCAACACCACGGCCGTTGATTGTGTAGTGCTTGAACCGTTGGATCTGAAACCCTATTCTCATCGTTGTTTGAGCATTAAGAATCCTGGAACAAGGGTTTAATGTATTATTGTTTTGCTTGGGGTGGCCGACAGGCTGCCGAAAAACTTGCAGGATGTAGTGAAGGGGTTTCGACCCCGAGACCTTCAGGTCTGTTTAGAAAATTGCAGATTCTTAAATCCTGTATGGTGTTACAGTTGTGTTCACAGTCTCTGGTTCGAATGTATTGAGTGTTGATGGTTTCTACGCCCTTCTTAAATTTGTAGACGTTATTCTTAACCGGCAACAGGGTAGAGTTCTTCTATCACCTGTCTTCGTCGACTTCATAGACCATGCCAAGGTTCGGCCACTTGTTAAAGAAGGTATGTACTGAAGAGAACTAGTAATGTTTTGGCTCTTTCACGCTTTCAACTTTCAAATTTCTAACTTAGTCAAAAAGTGTGTCGGTTGCAGGTTTGAACGGTCATAACAGACCAGGGTTTGGCAGTGCAAATCACGTGCTTCCTTCGCCAGTAAGCTTTGGGTCTTCCATACCCTTATAGCACTCTTCGTCTGTGGTTGGTGTAGTTTTTCATCGATGAGGAACTGTCCTGCCCAGCTTTACAGTAGCTCTGTTGGTGAAGATGATGGAAACCTTCGAAGCTTGTTTAATAACTGTGATACTTAGTATTTATTTTGAAGTTGGTTATTTGAATGTAACTTCTTTGGTGCTTTTGAGTGCTTTGAGCTTTTTGACTATCGAAAACAGGGACGACACCTTGTTTGACTAAATGACTGTGACAACAATTTTGAAAACCTCATTTGAGGACCACGATTTTGATGGTTTTTAAGAATGGAGAAAAAAAAGAGATTGGAGCTGAGGCTCGTCTTCTGTAATAGCAATGTTTCTCCTCCGTCGAATGCATACTTGGACTTGTATGATGATACTCTTTATTGAATAAAAATAATGTGTACTCGGACGTTTTGTGTAGACGACTGTGATGCTTGATTTAAACTGTAGAATGAATGTTGATTTCTGATGATGATATTGTAAGCAAAATTAGAAATAGAAATTTGAAATGAAAGGGTTTTTTCTTTTTCGTTTACAAAAGGAAACCGTAGGGTAAAACCCAAATTGTACTTCTAAATGTAACTAAGATAAGTCGAATAAGACTCAGACTATGATGCTTGTAGAGAAATAATGAATCCAGGTAAAAACGATGAAAGAAAAGAAAACAATCCTATCTAGGGTTTCGATACAGAAACTCAGAAGTATAAAAAGAATATTGCTTACAATTTAGATGGATAATAAAAGATGGTTTTAATGATGTTTATAACCTGTTCTAAAACCTATCTTTATACAAAATGCATTAAATGAAGAAGATAAGAGAAGGACTGTGAGTGTAATGTGCAAAACTTGTGAGAATTGTATAAATTAACTCTATCTATTTTAATATAAAAGAAATGCTGGAGTATTTGCATGGAGATAGTGTATGAATTATGAAACTGTGTGAAGATTACTATTTTCCAGTTTGTCATACAAAATACTTTTTATTAATTTTAGTAGTCTTTAGAACAAATGCAAAATGTTATTCTTCTACTTTCTATGCATATTATGAAATTTTACTAGATACAAGGGAAACTGTATAGGAATCAATCATTGAATGTTTTTCATTTACTCAGTATAGGTCAGAAAACAATAAACATATATTTTACTATATTTATCTGTCGAATTCACATGGCAAAATGCCTATCTTCTAATCTATCATTAATTTGTGTATCTCTACTAGAGTACGATGCTGCCAAATAGCATGTGGAAAAATGGGGATATTGATTTATCAATTCATCTTCGCCATTAAACTTAAACAATTCAGGCTTAGAACAATTCTAGGATTAGATTTTGCCTTCAAAAACAGAAACATAGAAAATACTATTAAAACATAACAAAAGTTAAATAAGAAGAAATTATAGAACCTGATGAAACCTGTAGGGCAACAAACAACTCAGGAAGATCGTTCCACCCAACCGAACTCCTGAAAACAGTCAAATACTGTCTTATGACCCCCGAGCTTCTTCGTTGAACCACCAGGAGGAAGAAGCTTCAGGAATATGGGATTCTTGTTGTTTTAGTAATCTTCTGAGTCGTCAATACGTCGCAGTCCAAAAGACTTGCTCCTGCAACTCTGTTTCTCTTCAATAATAAGTAAAAACTCAGTTTTCAATCACCACTAATCTCCCTTATTCGAATCTCTCTTGAAATCACCTAATTTGCAAGAGGAAAACATTCTGCAGAAATGTTGATTAAGGGCTGCCTGCCTAATTCAAATTTTTCTTTATAGCCTGCCTAGGCCTTTTCAGATGTTACTGGGTCATTAAATGATCTTCCTGCTCACTCCCTCCACCTAGGGAATAATGCCCTATTTAAGGGGAAGTTGTCCCATAACCAATAGTTAGTGGTGTGATGTAACTGGTGCCATGTGTCCCATTCCTTCCAACAACTTCCATTCCTCCTAGTGGGTTAGTGAACACTCATTCAACAGTTATCTTGAGTATTTGTCTCCTAATTAATTTATTGAAATAATAATATTTAGTAATTACATTCATCCATGATAAAAAATGATCATAATTACAAAACTTGTAATTAATTTTAACATAAAGTATTTTTGCAAATAAATAATAATGTTCAAAAATTTGGGTAGGTGACAGACTCCCTGAAACCTGGTTTTGTTGCACGGTTGGAGTTCTATGCCCCCAGCAGGTATCCAGCATGTGTCCCTGAAGGCCTTTTGGAAGTGAGACAGGGCGAGCCATAGAATGAGGACCACGGCTCGAATCGGAAAACTGTTGACTGTGTTGGATTCAGCTCGCTGGGATATAGCCAGGGCTGCCCCTCCCCTCTGGCCCGGTGGCCCATGTGTCACCTTGCAGGTCCATCTTGGAAACTATGGTTTTGCTTAGTGTGGGAGTCTGCAATTTTTGCACATGGGGGTCAACTTTGGAAAATCATCCACCGCATGGGTATGGCTAGTGTTCCCAGCCTGAACCTGCCTAGACACACCTGTAGGACTCCCCAGAAACCGATTTTGTTGCACAGTTGGAGTTCTATGCCCCCGGCAGGTATCCAATAAGTGTCCCTGAAGGCCTTTTGGACGTGATACGGAACAAGCCATAGAATGACGACCATGGCTCGGATCAACGAAACATCAACTCCGTTGGATTCAGCATGCCGGGATAGTGCCACGGGTGCCCCTCCCCTTCAGCTCGGTGGCCCATGTGTCACCTTGCAGGTCCATCTTGGAAACTAGGGTTTTGCTCAATGTGGGAGTGTGCAATTTTTGCACACGGGGGTCAACTTTGGAAAATCATCCACCGGGCGGGTATGGCTAGTTTTCCCATCCTGAACCTACCTAGACACACCTGCAAGACTCCTTGGAACCTAGTTTTGTTGCACGGTTGGAGTTCTATGCCCCCGGCAGGTGTCCAGCAAGTGTCCCTGAAGGCCTTTTGGATGCAAGACGGAACGAGCCATAGAATAACGGCCATGGCTCAGATCGATGAATCATCGAATTCGTTGGATTCACCACACTGTGATAGTGCCAGGGGTGCCCCTCCTGTGCAACTCAGTGGCCCATGTGTCACCTTGCAGGTCCATCTTGGAAACTAAGGTTTTGCTCAGTGTGGGAGTGTGCAATTTTTGCACACGGTGGTCAACTTTGGGAAATCATCCACCGGGCAGGTATGGCTAGTGTTCCCAACCTAAACCTGCCTAGACACACCTACAAGACTCCCCGGAACCTGGTTTTGTTGCACGGTTGGAGTTCTATTCCCCTAGCAGGTATCCAACAAGTGTCCTTGAAGGCCTTTTGGATGCAAGACAAAACGAGCCATAGAATGACGCCCGTGGCTCGAATCAACAGACTGTCGAATCCATTGGATTCAGCATGCCATGATAGTTCTAAGGGTGCCCCTCCCCTCTGGCTCAGTGGCCCATGTGTCACCTTGCAGGTCTATCTTGAAAACTAGGGTTTTGTTCAGTGTGGGAGTGTGCAATTTTTGCAGATGGGGGTCAACTTTGGAAAATCATCCACCGGGTGGGTATGGCTAGTTTTTCCAGCCGGAACCTGCCTAGACACACCTGCAGGACTCCCCGGAACTTAGTTTTGTTGCACGGTTGGAGTTCTATGCCCCCGGAAGGTATCGAGCAAGTGTCCATGAAGGCCTTTTGGATGAGAGATGGAGAGAGCCATAGAATGACGACCATGGCTCAGATTGACAAACTGTTGACTCCATTGGATTCAGCATGCTAGGATAGTGCCAGGGGTGTCACTCCCCTCTGGCCCGATGGCCCATGTGTCACTTTGCAGGTCCATCTTGGAAACTAGGGTTTTGCTCGTTGTGGGAGTGTGCAATTTTTGCACACGGGGGTCCACTTTGGAAAATCATCCACCACGCAGGTATGGCTAGTATTCTCAGCCCGAACCTGCCTAGACACACCTATAGGACTCCCCGGAACCCAGTTTTGTTGCATGGATGGAGTTCTATGCCCCCGACAAGTATCGAGCAAGTGTTCCTGAAGGCCTTGTGGATGCGAAACGGAACGAGCCATAGAATGAAGACCGTGGCTCGGATCGACGAATCGTCGACTCCGTTGGATTCATCACACCGGGATAGTGCAAGGGGTGCCCCTCCCCTCAAGCTCAGTAGCCCATGTGTCACCTTGCAGGTCCATACTGGAAACTAGGGTTTTGCTCAGTGTGGGAGTGTGCAATTTTTGCACATGGGGGTCAACTTTGGAAAATCATCCATCGAAAGGGTATGGATAGTGTTCCCAGCCTGAACCTGCCTAGACACACCTGCAGGACTCCCCGAAACCCAGTTTTGTTGCACGGTTGGAGTTCTATGCCCCCGGCAGGTATCCAGCAAGTGTCCTTGAAGGCCTTTTGGATGCGAGACAGAACGAGCCATAGAATGAAGACCGTGGCTCGGATACACGAACGTTCAACTCCGTTGGATTCAGCACATCGGGATAGTGCTAGGGATGCTGCTCCCCTCTGGTCCGGTGGCCCATGTGTCACCTTGCAGGTCCATCTTGGAAACTAGGGTTTTGCTCAGTGTGGGAGTGTGCAATTTTTGCACACGTGGGTCAACTTTGGAAAATCATCCACCAGGAGGGTACGGCTAGTGTTCCTAGCCCGAACCTTCCTAGACACACATGCAGGACTCCCCGGAACATGGTTTTCTTGCATGGTTGGAGTTCTATGCCCCCGACAGGTATCCAGCAAATGTCCGTGAAGGCCTTTTGGATGTGAGACGAAATGAGCCATAGAATGATGACCATGGCTCAAATCGACAAACCGTCGAATCCATTGGATTCAACACGCCGGGATAGTTCCAGGGGTGCCCCTCCCCTCTGGCTTGGTGGCCCATGTGTCACCTTGCAGTTCCATCTTGGAAACTAGGTTTTTGCAGGTACATGATGAATATTTTAATGATGATGATGATGGTGATGATGATGAAGATGTCGATGATGATGGCTTGGTCTAAGGTGGTGCTCTCAAATAGCTAATTCATTATGAAATATTTAACAAGAAATGAATTAAATTTAATATAAGTGTATTGTTTAATATAGTGAGCATGAATTGAATTAATTTTGTTGGGTGAAGCCAATAACCAACATGATGAACATAATATAATTTTAGGGTTTACTGATCATATGTAAAAAATTGTATATTCATAAAATTGACATACAAGAGAAATTTTGGCATATTTATAAACAACGTAAACATAAATTTGGCATATCAAAAACACAAAATTGACATATTCATATGAAACATACATGTGAAAATTGAGCATATATCAATATTCAATTACAAATAGTATAAATAGTATAGTATTAAAAGTATGTAACATACCTCATCACGCTAGATACCACCTATTATCATACAACCAAGAACTCCATATCATTTCTTATACTGATGGTCTCCATCAGTCTCTCGTGCTCTATATCCAGTAAGAAGTAGCGTACCTTCGATGTATTTCGGCTAGGCATTGTTCATACCTGGAGGTTTGTGCCAATGATTAAGTTGGTAAAGTGATACACACTTGCACCTGGTTTGTAATCCCTGTAAACATATCCACCCTTCTTTGTTGCATTGCTGTCCGGTGTCAAGTATTCACCTTTAACAACCATAGACCCAGTTGGGAAGTGGTTGTTTTCATTGTCAGTCATGAACATAATGAAGGTTTGCTTTCCATCTATACAGCGTTCCAACCAGTAATCACCACCCCATTCAGTATCTTTTGAGGCAACCACTGCGTATATGTGCCTTGCATTATATGATTGTAGATGATCAAAATATTTTTCATGTGATACAAGGCCATTAATGTGCATTTGAAGACTACGTAAACAAACAAAAAATGTTAAGGAAATGCATCATACCGAATTGTACAAGGTCTAAGACATGATCAAAATCTGCAGAAATAGATGATTGCTCTTCTTCTGATGGAGTTAACTCAACAATTGCACGTTGATCAAGTGGAAGTGATATGTGATCCCATCCATCACCAATCCAATGATTCAAACCCATCCCAGTCACAATCACAACAAGGTGGGAAAAAACAAGCGAGTTTTCTGGTCCAAATTTCAAATACTGGGTTATCAGAGCTTCTAACCAAATGAAAGCCACAAATACCAGGCATAGTCTTGAATTCCCATGCATATGAACGATCTATGTCTACCACCTCCCAAAAAAATCTCTCCACATGTCTCTTTCTTGTGGATTCTACTTGCATAGTTGATTCCTCTCCCATTACTGATGTGCACCACCTGACTGTAGATTGAGCATTTAGAATAGTAGATTATATAGATACTTTCAACTCCTCTCTTCGTAGGGCTATTTTGACACATGCTCCAGCTCCATCATGCTCTCCTTTACCATGCCTAGTCTCAAAATAGTTCCACATATGTGGCACTTTGCAGTTTTTATGCAATGAACACAACCACTGAAATATGCATGCGTTTTTGAACTGACCAGCACACCCATCAGACCAAATCTAGTGTCGATCCATCTGTATGTTCCTTCCCTTCAAGTGATCATAGAACATGATGAAGTAATGATGTACATAGTGGAAGTCATGGCACCTATCATCACTTATGTAGAAGTGATATTCCTTCAGAATTTCTCTTTGCTCTTTAGTGTTATTTGGGCCATGCCTATATGTGATATGGACCATCAAGGAAACCTACTCAGAGTGATAATATTGACTTTGGATCTCATTTTGAGGTTGCATGTTAAAATTTGAGCATTAATTCACAATACTCTTATATCTTTACTGAGAGAATAACATATACAGTATATCAATGCATAGCAATCACAATAAGCATGACAAGCATCACAAGAATCAAAAGCATGAGAGACAAGAGACACAGAGTTTTCATGGGAAAACCCTAAGGTGAAAAACCCCACAACTTCCTCAGAGATAGAGAGAGCAATGGCTCAACCAAAGTACAACCAAAATACACTTGAGATAGTCTCCTAGTAGCAGATGATCCTCCTCCTCACTAGTGCGCCACTTTCTGAGTGAGAGAAGTGTGACTTTCCAAATGATACAAATAGAGATCTCCCGATCTCTATTTCTACTAACCTGTTTACCCAGTTACATTATGGGGCGGACTTGTCTATCTAGATAAATCCATAATATAATATATATTTTAGGGCCGACCCCACACATGGTGGTCTAATCACCCATCGGCAAGTACACACACTTGCGACACTTGTCAATCCACAAGATGACACTTCCATATAAAGGAATAACACATCTCTAGAAAGGGTACAATAAATATATATGAAATACATAGATGAAATACATTCCAAAGTTACATATACATCAACACTCCCTCTTAACTAGGAAGGTATTTCTCGACACAGATCTACTAGACAAGTCTTCTTCTCGGGATCATCGTCACTGCTGCTGCTATCTCAACCAATCTCTGACTCTACTCATCATAGGAAGTTCTACAGAGCCATTCCTTTTTCATACTGGATGTAGGTCCACCACCTGCAGGTCTTCATCATCACTAGCCATACTGTGGAATCCTCAGGACTTATTACGTGCGTTACAAAACCTCGAAAGAGAATTCCAGGCTATTATGAGCACACGACTCTACCTATAGGATCTCCCAGGGCCATATTATATGTGATCTCACCACAAAACCTCACAAGAGCATCCCAAGCTGTTACGAGCACACAGCTCTACATATAGGATCTCATAGGGACAAATTATATGTGGTCACCACAAAACCTCGCAAAAGCATCCCAGGATGTTACGGGCACACAGCTCTACCTATAGGATCTCCCAGGGATAGATTATATGTGGTCATAGAAAAACCTCGTAAGAGCATCCCAGGACTTATTACGAGCACACGGCTCAACCTATAGGATCTCCACAAAACATCGCAAGAGCATCCTAAGCTGTTACGAGCACACAACTCTACCTATAGGATCTCCTAGGGATAGATTATATGTGGTCATGGAAAAACCTCGCAAGAGCATCCTAGGACTTATTACGAGCACACAACTCAACCTACCGGATCTCCCAGGGACATATTATATGTCATAGGACAAAACCTCGAAAGAGCATCTACCAGATATCCCAGGGCCAGATTATATGCCCTAGGCAAAACCTTGAAAGACTATCTGCAGATCTCCCAGGGCCAAATTATATGTCCTCCCACAACAAAACCTTGAAAGAGCATTTGCCAGATATCCCAGGGCTAAATTATATGCCATAGGCAAAACCTTGAAAGACTATCTGCAAATCTCCCAGGGCCAAATTATATGATCATCTACACAACCTGATCCGCGACCATAGAGTGTCAACCTGATACTCACCATACATCATCCTGATGTACACATGATCATCCTGATCATCATCACTGCAACATCCTACTGCATGTCATCTGGAGCAACATCCTGAAGCTCGTCATCCATGATCATCCTGATCATACAATGCATCTACCTGATGCATACCAAGTATCTACCTGATACATATCATCAGACATGATCCACCTGATCATACAGTGTATCCACCTGATAAAAATACAAATACATGATACATATCACCATACATGATCCACCAGATCATACAATGTATCCACCTAATACATATACAGATACATGGTCCAAGCATCCAACATGATGCGTACCTGCATATAAATGATCCAACTGATCATATCCAACATCCAACATGATGCATACATACATATAAATGATCCAACTGCTCATATCCAGCATCCAACATGATGCGTACATACATATACATATAAATGATCCAACTGATCATATACAGCATCCAACATGATGCATACATACATATAAAAATGATCCAACTAATCATACAAAGCAGAAACCAGAACATCATCCTGATGCTCATCATCCAACGCTTACATCCACAGCCATGTGAAGGATCCTCCTTCCAACATGGTTGGAATGGCTTCAGCAAATGTGTCCATCACTTCTTCCTCGAAGTGTCATCAATATGAAGAACGCCAAGCCTCTCCTTGAAGTACTCAAACTTCACCCTGGCTAGTGGCTTCGTCAGCACATCTGCAATCTGCTCGTCCATCGCAATGTACAAGAGCTTCACAGCTCCTCTCTGCACCATATCCCTGATATAGTGATATTTGATTTCTATGTGTTTCAACCTGTCATGAAACACTGGGTTCTTGGATAGCTTCACACAACTCTGGTTATCACAAAAGATACCAGTAGCATCCAAAGGGAGATCAAATAACTCAGACAGTAGCTTCCGTAGCCATACTGCCTCATAACTAGCTGAATAGGCTGCAACATACTCTACCTCAGCTGTACTTAGTGCTATGCAGGACTGCTTCCTTCTAAACCAAGAGATCACATCTGATCCCATACTGAAGAAGCATCCAGATGTGCTCTTCCTATCTGCAGCACTGCCATCCCAATCTGAATCAACATAACCCTGTAGGTTAAACTTTCGATTCGCTTCATACTTGAGCCCATAATCCACTGTACCCTTCAGGTACCTTAGAACATGCTTTACAGCAACCAGGTGAACACTCCTCGGATCCGTCAGGAACTAGCTCAATGTGTTTACAGCAAAGCAAATATCTGGTCTCGTGTTCATTAGGTACATCAAGGACCCAATCATCTGACGATACATAGAGACATCAACCGGCTCAGATGAAGAATCACATAGAAGCTTCAAATTCGATGCCATAGGTGTGGCCATGGCCTTGCAATCTATCATCCCGAATCTCTTCAGGATATCTACTGTGTACTTTCCTTGACCAAGGAAGATCCCACCTGCACTCTGCCACACCTCCATACCTAGGAAATAATGCATCATTCCCAAATATTTCATATCGAACTCAGCAACAAGCTTCCTCTTAGTATCTGTAATCAGTTTGTCATCTCCTGTTACAAATAAGTCACCCACATATAGGAGTAGAATCACAGGATTCCCTTCCTCAACCTTGTAGTAAAGGTTGGAATCCGCTTTACTCTTGGTAAAGCCCAAATTAGATAGGAAACTGTCCATCCTACCATACCAAGTTCTGGGAGCTTGCTTCAAGCCATACAAGGCTTTCTTCAATGTGCATACATACGACTCCCTGTCATGTATTTCGAAACTGAGTGGCTACTCCACATATACTTCCTCTTCAACTACACCATTCAAGAAGGCAGCCTTGACATCCATCTGGTGTATTTTCCATTTCATTGTTGCAGCCAGGGCAAGTACTGTTCTGATGGAAGTATACCTGACTACAGGTGCAAAAGTTTCTTCATAATCTATTCCCTCTTTCTGAGAGAAGCCACGAGCTACGAATCTTGCTTTGTATTTTTCTACACTGCCATCTGCAGCACGCTTGATTTTGTAGATCCATTTGAAAGTCACAACAGACTTCTCTTTAGGTCTTAGGACAATATCCCAAACATCATTCTTCATTATTGATTGGTATTCCTCAACCATATCATCCTTCCATTCTTTCTTTTCCGCTGCTTCTTCATAACTGGAAGGTTCTTTGTTCATAATGTCACAGAGTAAAGCAACGTAGATGGTATGTGATCTGGTTCTCTTCTTTTCTCTGTGTTCTTCTTCTGGAATTCCAAATCTTTCTGCATCTGGAATGAGCTCTCTAGCCCATGCAAGTTTCCTCTTGTGAGAGTTATCCTCACAGGGTGGATCTACAGGTTCTTGCGGATCTTCAAACTCACGAACAACTTCTGGAATTGCTTCAGTCATGGTAGTGTCTTGAAATCTAGTTTCCTTAGGGTCTTCATAAACTTCGATAGGTGCCTTCCTTGATTTGATGAATGCTGAGTTTTCATCAAATGTTACATCCCTACTGACATCAATCTTCTTGAACCCTGGAAAGTATATTCTATAAGTCTTCGAGCTTTCACTATAACCCACAAAGATACCCTTCTTTTCTGAAGGATCTAGTCTGGTCCTCTTTTCTTTTGGGACATGAGTGTATACTGGACAACCAAATATTCTGAGATGGTTGACTTCAGGTTTCTTACCAGAAAAGACTTCTTCTGAAGTTTTGTTGTCCAATATTTTGTGGGGTGTTTTATTCTGCAGATATACAGTTGTTCTAGCTACTTCTGCCCATAGATGCATAGGTAGATCCTGGTCATGCAGCATTTCCCTTGCTGCTTCCATGATAGTTCTGTTCTTCCTTTCTACAACTCCATTCTGTTGAGGATTATAAGGAGCAGTCAACTCCCTCTTAATCCCTGAATCACTACAAAGCTTCTTTAAGTCATCTGAGGTGAATTCTCCACCATTGTCGGATCTGAATGTTTTGATCTTCTTGTCAGTTTGATTCTCCATCAAGGTTTTGAATTCCTTGAACTTATCAAACACCTCATCTTTGTTCTTCAAGAAGTATACCCAAGTCTTTATGGAGAAGTCATCAATAAATGAGACATAGTAAACATACCCACTAAGAGAACTGAATGACATAGTACCACATACATCTGAGTGGATGATTTCCAGGATATCTTTTGCCTTGCTTTCACTGCTTGGGAAAGCCTTCTTAATATTCTTACCTTTTGCACATCCTTTGCTAACACCTTCATGTTTGGTCTTGATTTCAGGAAGACCCTCTACAACCTTGCTTGCAATTGGAAGTGCCTTATAGTGCATATGAGCAAGTCTTCTATGCCAAAGTTCACTTGGCTCCATCGATTCATGCACCATAGCATGTTCAGGTTGTCCCTTCAATTTATACAAACCTCCCTCTTGCTCTCCAATCACTACTGCATCATGTATGGTCTTTCCCTTTGACCACATTAGGACTTGGCCATCCACAAATGCAACCCTCATACCTTTTGCATCCAAAGCAGAGATGGAGAATAAGTTCTTCTTGAGCCCAGGTACATAAAGGACTTCTTTCATCTTCAAAGATTTTCCAGAATCTAGGTTGCAGGAGGCTTCACCACTTCCTTTGATTGGGTATTGATAATCATCCCCAAGTTTCACCTTATGGGGTGATTCATGTTCAGATAGATTCACAAAAGATTCCTTAAACCCAGTCATGTGTTTGGAAGCCCCACTATCAATCAACCAATCATTACAACCATGGGAGATAGTACCTGTGAGAGCAGAGATTAGAACATACTCTTCTTCACTTGATGATTCATCATCACTATCATCACTTTCTGCCCTAGCCTTCTTCTTTGGAGGTTCATCATCCTCGGCAGCATGAGCATGGAACTTTCTTTTGCTGCCCTTCTTCTTCTTGCTGGAGTTGTTGTTATTATCCCTTTTGTTCTTGGGACAATCTGAAGCAAAGTGACCCTTCTCATTGCATGTGAAGCATCTTAGATCCTTCTTATTCTTTTGATAGGATCTCTTGTAGCGAGAGTGCTCCTTCTTGGGCTTGCTTCTTTTGGTGTGAGCTGCAAGAGCTTGATCTTCAATCCCCATCTTTTCTTCTCATGCCACAAGCCTTGCTTCTTCTTGTGAGCATTATTCCCATAGTCTGTTGAAGGATACCAACTTCTTTCTTGCACAGATTCCTTGAATAAAGGAGTCCCATGACCTAGGTAGGCCATTTAGAGTGGTCATGACAACTTCACCATTCTCCACTATTTCATCTACTGCTTCGAGTTGTTCCTTAATTTGGGAGACCCTAGAAAAATAAGATTGAATGGTTTCTTCATTCTGAAACATTACTCCTTTCATAGAATAAGCAATGATTCTCTTTGCCTTGACCAAGTTCTTCTTATGCAATACCTTGGCATCTTCATCCTCTAGGATAGGGATGTCTTCTTTTATATATGAGTCCAACTCATTCTCTTCCAAGATTAACCCAATCCTATACTTCCAAGCTCGGAGGTTATCATCCCCTTCAAGCTTATCCTCAAGATTGGTGTGGTGAGACATCTTAAAGAGTACTTCAAATGGAAATAGAAAAGATTTAGGTCTTACCACTTGAAATGTTGAAAACTAGATCTGGTCTCGGATTAGGGTTTGTCGAAAAAACCCTAAAATTCAAAATGTGAATTTCAACATTCTGAAAGGATAGAAAGATGCGCCTTGATGAGCTTATCATCCTAGTGCATTCAGAATTTGAGATCAACAAAGTTTTACCCTTCAGAAGTGCATTTTTGTCCTCTCGGGTTCACTAGGGAGAGCCTTGAATTAGGGTTTGAGTTTCCCGGAGATCTACCCAGCCAAAAATCTCGATCCAAAGCTCTAAACTTCGATTTTTGTAAGGAGCTTCCAACTATGTCTTCAGATTCCAAAAATTCCTATTGTTGTGGAAACCCTAATTTTTAGGGCCAAATCTGAAAATGAATTGAATTATGATTGGATAGATAGATTCTCCTTGATGAGTAGAGTCAATCTACTATGCTGCTTTTCCAAAATTAGTGGAGAGAAACCCAATAAACAATAAACTCAATTTTTCATCACTGCAAAATGTCTTCTTCTCAGGTTAGCTCTGATACCATGTTAAAATTTGAGCATTAATTCACAATACTCTTGGATCTTTACTGAGAGAATAACATATACAGTATATCAACGCATAACAATCACAATAAGCATGACAAGAATCAAAAGCATGAGAGATAAGAGACACAGAGTTTTCGTGGGGAAAACCCTAAGGTGAAAAACCCCACAACTTCCTCAAAGATAGAGAGAGCAATGGCTCAACCAAAGTACAACCAAAATACACTCGAGATAGTCTCCTAGTAGCAGATGATCCTTCTCCTCACTAGTGCGCCAATTTCTGAGTAAGAGAAGTGTGACTTTCCGAATGATACAAATAGAGATCTCCCGATCTCTATTTATACTAACCTATTTGCCCAGTTACACTATGGGGCCGACTTGTCTATCTAGATACATCCATAATATAATATATATTTCAGGGACGACCCCACACATGGTTGTCTAATAACCCATCGAAAAATACACATACTTGTGACACTTGTCAATCCACATGATGACACTTCCTTATAGAAGAATAACACATCTCTAATAAGGGTACAATAAATATATATGAAATACATAGATGAAATACATTCTTAAGTTACATATACATCAACATTGCAGAGTGTAGCTCTTGGCAAAATCAACAACTGAAAGTATAGTACCAAGGGAAAATGTATCTCTACATATACTAAACTTCTCATCCTGCCAACGCGCCACGTGGACATGCTGAACATATTGATGTGTATTTTCAATAAATTCCTTGATGAAGTCACTAACTTGTACCTAATGACACAAAATGATCTCAATGTCAGTTTTTTTTGTAAGTAAGGATTGAAATGTAACCGTTACAACATAATTTTATAGATATAAATGCATACCTGAGATGTCACCAATTGTATTTTTTTGCTTTCTTTCCTCGGGACTATTTCATAGTTGATATATTTGAAACTTTTCATGTCTGTAACCATTTTCCCAAATTCATTGTCTCCATTTTCATGCATACATTGGCTCAATAATGCCATTCCAGCACAGTTGGAGCATGTTCCATCCAAACAAGATTTTGCATAGTATGTTTTCCCCTCGGGCCTATTGCACATGATGTTATGAATGAATTCTCTTGATGAAGTCGATGGTATTGTCATGGAGCAATCCTGCACATGGTTAGTATGCAACACATGACGAATGTACAAAAATGTTTCATAGTAATATTCATATTCTATATGGTATTTACAACAACAAGTGTTACGAAGAGTATTTATTCTAACATACCGTGGCTTACATTTCTCAAAAGATCTTTGCCCCAAGTTCAATTGTATATGCTCAATCCTAAATTTCTCATAAAGTTCTGTCTGTGTTATATTAAGAAGATGCTTATTATGTGGTTCATGATCCTTTGAACCCCTTCTCAGTTTTAGTACATCCTTTCGGTTTGAAGAAGGCCTTGTGTGATCATGCCAAAAACTGTGCACTAGTCCCTTTACTGCATCAACTAGCTTCATGTCACGACATGGAAACCGACCAACAAAGGCCCAAAAATCTATCTGATCGGTTGTGTCAAGATGTTCTCTTCTAATAGAATACCTACGAAGGGTTTTTACATTCAAATTAACTAGTTAGGATGTAGGCCTGAGAATACGAAGGGCCCTAGTGTTCTTATTTGCAATTGCTTGTGATAACACACGACGAGCAGCATTGCGGTCCTTTGAACGTGTGTTCTTACCAATTTTACCAAATGCATCTACTAGGCTTTTAACTATATGAGAACTTGGTTCAGAATTCTTTATCATCTTTATCTCTAACTTTTTCCTAACAACATTCATGCTCCTAGATTTTAACAATGATAAAAATAATCTACATTTATCTCCATCACATTTAGAAACAAAATATTTATCAAGTATCTATTGAGTTTGATAAGCAATACTATGTTTAGATAGCGTACTTTCAATGTAATTGATGAGACTTTCATCAACTTGTATACGCTTCGGAGTTCTTTGACGTGTGCTTGCTAATGGAGGTAAGGGGGTTGGAATTGTACCATGTAGCGCATCACCAAGATGCTTTGGCGTTTCAATAGTAGCTTGGTGTCCTTCATTCCCTTCCTGGTAATTGGATGGTGGAAGTCCAACATCCTCATCGATGGTCTGCGAAAGTCCAACATCCTCATCGATAGTCTGGATAGCATTCTCTTTTTCAACAGTAGGAAAAATGTACAATGCATCTCTGACTTCATTGCTTGTATAACCACATCCGGATAGCAAATTTTGTGTTTCTCCATGAGCTTCATCTTGAGATGGTAACTTATCACTTTGACTTGAAGTGGGAATTGAAACATCCCCTAATGAGCACCTACGTTTTGCTTCTTGATTACTTCTATGGTGTGCTTGTTCAACAACTGTTGTGGAAATTGAAGGTCCCTCTTGTGGTGGATTAATAGGATGAACTATGGTATCCTCTACAATTGGATTTGGATTAGTTTCCAAAGAAAGCATCTGATTCATCACGTATATTCTTTTATTTTCTTTCTCTTCTTCAATGACTTCTTGAGGTCTCTTCTTCCTTGTTGATTTGTTTACTTGGTTACATGCATTCCCCATCACCACAATGATCAATTCAATATAGTTTGTTTTTGTTGCTCCTCAATTACAAGATCTTCAATAATAAGCAAATGAAAGTTTAGTCATAAATTTTTTATGCTCTTTGATTCTCTTGTACACTTGTGTATATCCACCATCACCATGAAATGGTCTTGAAGCTTGATATCTTATCTTGTGTGCTCCTCAAATATAAGCCAAATGAGTCTTTCAAAGACCTTATCTTTGGTTTCAGTCAATTGGAGATTCTTCAAGCTTGCTGATTATCTTCTTCCAATATGGCCATATAACCAACACCACACTGAGCAACCATGAAAGATGTCCTCAATGCTACACCTGCATAAAAAAAATAATGATGGAGATGGTGTAGAATGTGAGAATTTCCAATGGCGGGATTGTGCTGTTCGAAAAATCGCGGGAGTGTTGTTTTGGCTCGGACAGAGTGAAGTTGCTCTCGGACAGGGACAGTCCATTGTTTATAGAGTTACAAAATGCGCAAGCGTTATATAAATCTAAAATGCATGCGCGATATGAAGTGTAAAAACGTGTACGCTATATTGTCAAGCACAATAAATAGGTTAGGTGCACGGCTAGGGCAACGAACAAAATAAAAAAAAAACAAATATTTTATGCGGTTACATACATTGTCAAGCATACCCCACTCTCCATCTCTCCACCTTCTCTTTATCTTCACCATTATCCCTCCCTATAGCACTCTCTCCCTTCTTCTCCCTTAATCACTAACCCTCTACACCTTTATCCCTCCCCCCTGCCCTCTTTGCCTTACTTTGTTCCTAGAGCCCCTCTGATACGAACCGTTACACCAAAAACTCGAGGTGTTAGTGAAGGCCGCCCACTAGGATCTTAACATCCCACCACGCTCCGCAGTCCAGACTCTGGGATGGATGTGCGCCCATACAGTGGTGTCCCCTTTGCGTCGTATGAGCCCCGGGCGAACACTGCAATGCTGGCGTTGCCACCCGCTCTGCGACTTGAACCTGGGGGGAGGCTCTGATACCAGATGATACAAACCGTTACACCAAAACCCCGAGGTGTTTTCTCCTGCACGGGTGACAACCATAACCAGGTTTTTTTTTTTTTTTTGTGGAATGAGTAGAAAAACACAAACAAAAGTTGATTTAGTAAAGGGAAATTTGGATTGGGAAAACAATCTGATGGGTAATTAGGGTTTGACTAGATTTTGGACACTGGCGAAAGGACAAGAAAGCAAAAAAGGGGAATTTCAGAAGCGGGGTGATAGAATGAGAAAACTTGGCAGAGAGGGACAAAGAAGCAGAATTCAGAAAGAAATTTTGTGGTAAAATTTGAAGGTGATTGGGTGAAATCTGAGGAAGTTATGGCAAACCCTAAAAATAGACAAATGTGGGATTTCGGACTTTGGGAAGGGGAATTGGGGATAGGGTCCTTAGGAATGAAAGATGCAGAATGTAATGACAGGGGTTCCCCGAAAATTTCAAGAAAAACAGAGTGAAAATAAGGGAGATATGGAGAGAAAACTGAATTATTATTATTATTATTATTATTATTTTCCAGACTGGAGCGGCTACGGCTCGAAAGGGATCTGAAACAGCGCCGAATGGATTGAAAATGGCTGAATCTAGAACGGCGTGCAAAATGGATCTGAAATGGCGCAGCAGTGATCGACAATAGTTCAGCTGAAAGTAGATATGGACCCCAGGTATGTGCGGCTTCCTAACAGTTCAGGGGTTTCACTCGGCCACCAATGCTGTCTGACGGCTTGCGTGTTGGGGCAGTACCCCTCACTCCACGGCTCAGGTAAAACTCATAACCGCTTTGCCACAAACGACAGCTCTTGGTTTACCTCACGGGTGGGAACTAGTCAATCAGGTAGGGGTCGTTGCCATTTTCACTGGCAGGTCCTCTCAATGGGCCAGCTACTTCGGGGTTCCTATGGTACTCCTCACAATGAGTTTTAGGGCTTATGCCCAAGTACTTCCCACAGTTAAGCGGATAGGGATTATTCCCAAATCTGAACCTGCAACAGATGCGAAAAAAAAAAATTGGCAGAATTTTCACCGAGCGAGCCCAAGAAATGATACAAACCGTTACATCAAAACCTCGAGATGTTAGTGAAGGCCACCCACTAGGAATTTAACATCCCACCACGCTCCGCAGTCCAGACTCTGGGCTGGATGTGCGCCCGTACGGTGGTGTCCCCTTTGCGCTGTACGAGCCCCGGGTGAACACTGCAATGCCGGCGTTGCCACCCGTTCTGTGACTTGAACCTGGGTGGACGCTCTGATACCAGATGATACGAACCATTACAGCAAAACCTCGAGGTGTTAGTGAAGGCCACCCACTAGGATCTTAACATCCCACCACGCTCCGCAGGCCAGACTCTGGGCTGGATGTGCGCCCGTACGGTGGTGTCCCCTTTACGCCGTACGAGCCCCGGGCGGACACTGCAATGCCGGCGTTGCCACCTGCTCTGTGACTTGAACCCGGGTGGAGGCTCTGATACTAGATGTGATGCACCTGCAATAATTAATTAATAAGAATATGCGAAATAGGATAAATAATAGAACATAATCACTTTTATATTGATCATGGGCCACTTCGAGGGGGCAACCTCCTTTGAGCAAGCTCAATACAATTAACTTCATGGTGCCTTCAATGACCTCAACACAAAATTATATACTAAGTCTATGCCCAATACTATGAGTCAAAACCATGGGACATATAATACTACGGGATGACTTACAAAGCATATGCGTCCAATACTATGGGTCAATACTATGGGCTAATATAAACTACGGATCAACAAATACTACGGGACGACTTACAAAGCATATGCGTCCAACAACAATATACCAACATAGTAAAGAGAAGGGTTGACATAGGCTCATAACACCCTTCCCCATAAAGGCCTTTAGACCCTCTTCTAAACATTAATCCCTAAGTGCATAACTGCACAAGATGATGATGATGATGAGGGTTATGATGATGAAGACGTTGATGATGATGGTGATGGTGATGTTCGGATGATGATGATGATGATGATGATGATGAAGATGATGGTGACATGATGGAGATGTTGATTTGATGAGGAAGATGATGATCATGATGGTGATGATGATGAATATGTTGATGATGGTGATGATGGTGATGAAGATGATGATGATGAAGAAGATGATGATGATGGAGATGTTGTGTTGATGGGGAACCTAGAGATGACAATGATGATGAAGATGGTGATGGTGATGGTGATGGTGATGATGATGAATATTTTGATGATGATGTTGATGGTGATGATAATGAAGATGTTAACGATGATAGTGATGGTGATGTTTAGATGATGATCATGATGATATTTAGAAGATCATGATGGTGATGATGGTGATCATGATGGAGAAGATGACGATGATGGATATGGTGATGAGGAACCTACAAATGCCAATGATGATGATGATGGTGGTGATGAAGATGATGATGGTGGAGATGTTGATGAGGATCCTATAGATGCCAATGATGATGGTGATGACGATGAAGATGTTGATGATGATGGTGTTGGTAATGATGATGAAGATGTTGATGATGATGGTGATGGTGATGTTCGGATGATGATGATGATGATGAAGATGATGGTGACAAGATGGAGATGTTGATCTGATGAGGAAGATGATGATGATGATGGTGATGATGATGAAGATGTTGATGATGATGATGATGGTGATGAAGATGATGGTGATGAAGATGATGATGATGAAGAAGATGATGATGATGGAGATGTTATGTTGATGGGGAAACTAGAGATGACAATGATGATGAAGATGGTGATGGTGATGACGATGAAGATTTTGATGATGATGATGATGGTGATGATGATGAAGATGTTGACGATGATGGTGATGGTGATGTTTAGATGATGATCATGATGATGTTCAGAAGATCATGATGGTGATGATGGTGATGATGATGGAGAAGATGACAATGATGGATATGTTGATGAGGAACCTACAGATGCCAATGATGATGATGATGATGGTGATGAAGATGATGATGGTGGAGATGTTGATGAGGAACCTACAGATGCCAGTGATGATGGTGATGACGATGAAGATGTTGATGATGATGGTGCTGGTACTGATGATGAAGATGTTGATGGTGATGTTCGGATGATGATGATGATGATGATGATGAAGATGATGGTGACATGATGGAGATGTTGATCTGATGAGGAAGATGATGATGATGATGGTGATGATGATGAAGATGTTTATGATGATGATGATGGTGATGAAGATGATGATGATGAAGAAGATGATGATGATGGAGATGTTGTGTTGATGGGGAACCTAGAGATGTCAATGATGATGAAGATGGTGATGGTGATGGTGATGATGATGATGATGAAGATTTTGATGATGATGTTGATGGTGATGATGATGAAGATGTTGACGATGATGGTAATGGTGATGTTTAGATGATGATCATGATGATGTTCATAAGATCATGATGGTGATGATGATCAAGAAGATGATGATGATGGATATCTTGATGAAGAACCTACAGATGCCAATGATGATGATGATGATGGTGATGAAGATGATGATGATGGATATGTTGATGAGGAACCTACATATGCCAATGATGATGGTGATGACGATGATGATGATGATGATGATGGTGACATGAAGGAGATGTTGATATGATGAGGAAGATGATGGTGATGATGATGAAGATGTTGATGATGATGATGATGGTGATGAAAATGACGATGATGAAGAAGATGATGATGATGGATATGTTGTGTTGATGGGGAACCTAGAGATGACAATGATGATGAATATGGTGATGGTGATGACGATAAAGATTTTGATGTTGATGGTGATGGTGATGGTAATGTTTAGATGATGATCATGATGATGTTATAGAAGATGATCATGATGATGATGGAGATGTTGATTTGAAGAGGAATATGATGATGATGATGATGGTGATGATGATGAAGATGTTGATGATGACGATGATGGTCATGAAGATGATGACGATGAAGAATATGATGATGATGGAGATATTGATGGAGAACCTAGAGATGAAAATGATGATGAAGATGTTGATGATGATGATGATGATGATGGTGGTGGTGATGATGAAGATGTTGATGATGATGGTGCCGGTGATGAAGATGATGATGATGATGATGATGATGGAGATGTTGATGAGGAAGGGGGAGATGACAATGATGATGAAGATGTTTATGGTGATAAAGATGTTCATGATGATGGTGATGGTGATGAACATGATGATGAAGATGATAAGGATGAAGAAGATGATGAGGATGGCGATGTTGATCAGGAACCTAGAGATGACAATGATGATGAATATGTTGATGATGATGATGATGATGGTGATGATGATGAATATGGTGATGGTGATGAAGATGATGATGAGGAGGGTATCCACCTTATGTATATATTCGCAAATATCCAAGTCCCTATAGAACTCTCTCCCTTCGTTCTCCCTTAATCACAAACCCTATGTGCCTTTATCCGTTCCCCATGCTCTCTCTATCTCACCTTGTATCCCTCTCTCCCTATCTCTTTCTCTAGATTTGTCCCTAGTTATGTCCCTCACTCCCTTTACCTCCCTCCCTCTATGTCTCTTTCTCTCCCTTACACCATCTTCGTCCCTGCCACCCCACTGATTCCTCCTTTCCTATCACACACACACACACACACACACACACAACCTCCCACTTTCTTTGTCGCTCACAACTCCCTCTAGTCTCTCTCTCCCCAACTATCAATCTCTCTCTCTCTCAAACACACACACACACATTAGGTCCCTTTCCATTCTCAAACCCATCCCCCCTCCATCCATATTTATCTCCACCTTTCTCCCTCCATCCCTCACCCTACCTTCTCTCCCTCCCTCTCTCATCGACTGTATCTCTCTCACCTTCTATCCCTCCCTCATGTTATCTTTCCCTCAACCTATCCCAATCTCTCCATCACTCCCTCTCTCTCACACACTTTATGTCCCTCCCCCCTCCTCTCATATTATCTCTCTCTCTCTCTCTCTCTCTCTCTCTCTCTCTCTCATCACCACTCCCTACATGTCTCCCACCAACACTTTCTGTCCCTCTCTTCCTATCTCTTTATTTCGTTCTATCCCCATCTATCTCTCACTCCCTCTAAATCCATTCCTCCCCATTGTCCCTCTCCCTCCCTTGCTCTATGTCTCCCCCCTTTGTATTATTTATTTCTCTCTCACATCCCCCTTGCCTCCATCCATTCCCCCTTGTCACTCAAGTCTCACTTTCAACTTCTAACTCTATACCTCTTCAGAACCTATTTTACTCCTAATAATGCTCTCAAACCCCACTTCCCGTCAACCCCTGTAGCCCATCATGTTCTCATTCCCTTCATCTCTCCCCACTCAAGCTTCCAACATCCTTCGAAGCCCTTGACCCTTTCCCATCCCTGTTAAATATTAACCATAGATTCCCTTGACCCTTCCCCACCCCTTCTCAAATATTAAACAAAAATTCCCTTGAGTCTTCAACACCCCTTCTTTCTCAAGTATTAAACATGTATTTTATGATTTAAATAACGCGAGCGCGTTTTGGAACTATATAACGCGTACGCGTTATGTAGTTATATAAGGCGTGCGCGTTATGTACATCTAAAAGCGCGACAATATTTTTGAATTTGGAGTTTGCTTACATGTCAACAGTAATCCCATGTGAATGCTTTGGAGTTTGCTTCAGTAATTCCAAACCTGTGCAATGTTAATGAAATACCAAAGCTAATTGGGTATTTCTTCCAGTTTCTGGAGAAGTCTGTGATGAACCACTCGTTATAATATGCTACATACAGTCATTTTTGACGAAATCTTAGGCACAAATAGCATTTTTTCTACAGATTCGAAATATGTAACTTTTATTTTCAAATATTAATTTTTCCTATTTTCTTTCAATTTCTTTTCTGTCCTACTTCCTTAACTCGTGAAACACACTATTAGTGTTTCTTCCATAACTTTTTCAATTCTTGATCATTTCAAAAAAAAATTGTATGGTGCACAAGAGGACACTAACCTCCACATTCTATGAAAAACCCATGTCAAGATTTTTACAGTAAGACCTTCAAAGTCTCTACCCACAAAAGATGTACTATTTTTGAGGTTTGAGCACTTAGACAATTATAAAAAAATTATAAATTACTAATTTAATTTTTGAAAAATAGTGGCGCACAAGTGTTATGTGTTCTCTACATGCATGCCGATTTTTGTAGCTTGATTCCATAATTTAGGCCCTCAAAGGCTCAACCCACAAAAACATATACCTTATCATTTGCCTAAAAAATAAAAAGTGTATGTTAGGAAAAATGAATCTTGACATAGCTATGCGAATTTTCAATACATAAAAGTTATATATTCGAAAACGTGATTCAATTTTCTACATTTCATCTTTTTTACTCAATGCAAGATATTTTGCGTAAGTAGCTCAAAAAATCCAAGTAAGTTGAGGGATGCCTCCTTTTTCAGTTTTCTATTGCATCTAACGTACCAAAAGTGACCTTCATTAGCTTGCAGTGACCCTAAAATATGATAATATTTAAACTCTAATATTTTAAAATAAATTACTATTAATATATTTTTTATTATATTGATAAATACACATCTTTATGTTATTGATTACTTGTGTTTCATAAAGATACATAATTAAAATTATAAACTAATATTTTAAAATAAATTACTATTAATATATTTTATAGTATGTTGATAAATACACATCTTTATGTTATTGATTACTTGTGTTTCATAAAGATACATAATTAAAATTATTATCAATATTATAGCAAAGAATTACATATATTTTAAAAATTAAAATACAACAAAAAAAAATTCCATTCAAAGAAATAAAATTTTCATTTAAAAAGAACAAATTAATAAAATTTTACAATTGCGTTGTTCCTTTGAGATTTAATTGTAGGTATCAAACACCAAACTTGGGATATGGATATTGATGAAGGGTAATAAGTCAATTATAACAAGAGAAAGGGGTCTTTGTCTCCAACTCTTATGGACAAAACTAGTTGAGTAGTGAGTACAAAGTGCCTCCTCCTTCGGTAATATAGCATCAAGAAAAAGGTCACTGGTCTTAAAAACCCACTTTTTCTTTTAATGAAGATTTCTATTCTTTCTTGGAGTATGAGAGGATTGATGTATGTGAAATAATGCTACTTCAAAAACAATAATCGTCCAAAAACCATACTACAAATTCTCCTGGTTCTTTATTTTTTTCTAATGGATAGTTTGTCTTTCCAAGTTCCTATTCGTTGTTGTAACACTCCAGAAATAATAAATATTTTATTATTGCAACAATTATTATTATTTTAAAAGTAAAAAGTAGAACAATTGTATTGAGGATATTTTTATTTAATAAAATATAATAAAAATGGGAGACAAGAATGGATTTAAGTGTTGAAGAGTGTTTGCTGAACTACAAGAGAAAAATGATAAATGGTTGAAGTTGTAATAGATGCACGAGGTATCATCCCTAAAAATGAGGTCACCACTCCTAGTTGATTGCTAAAGAGGAGGAGGCTCATAAATGACCAAGTCTTAGGCAAAAATACTAGAAACAATAAGTCCATCAACAACACGATGGGAGATGGAGCATTGAAGAGTTTTCAGTATTGTTTAAATTTTTGTGTGAAAATCTAGATTAATATAATAAACTAATTAATCTATTATAGCAACCTAAAATATCGTAGTAAATACCGGTTGAATGGCAATTTTTTTAATTACCAAGGATATTAGCCATTTTATATTCGTAAATAAACTAACCACCTTAGGATAAGCAAAAGAAATGATATAAAAATACCTTTAAATTAAATACTCGTAAAAGTTTTGTATTAAGCTTTCTTGATTTTCGTTGTCATACAAAGATAGTTTTATAACTATCGAATAATAGTTTAAGTTAAATACAATTAAAGATCTCTAGTTTCTAAGCCAATAGGTAGAAGGATTTTTACAAGCTAACCTATTATCATCATTCCGATAATTCTTTTCCTACTGTGCGACACCTTTTAATTCACTTTTTTCAAACCCTAGTTTTTCCAATCAGAAACCCAAACCAACGGAATTCGATAGATAGATTACAAACTGTTTCAGAGCTAAGAGGTCCTTTATGAAAGTAAAGCCCTAAACATGGAGTAGGGTAAATCCTTATTAATTATCCTTTAATAATTTCTTAAACTTAACAATTCTTCAAGTTTCCAAACCTGCGAGGTTCCCAAAGTTAAACACTTAAAAGATAGACTCTATTACATAGGGAACGGAACGCTTTCACAATATCGTGCCCAGTCTTAAAGCAAAATACGTATTTTTGTCTTCTAAGAAATAAAGGAATAAAATTTGCAAACAGAGCACCATTTCCATCTTGCTAAGCAATCGCTTATGCAACATTACAATACTATAAGGTTTAATAGGAAATCACGCATACCGCAGGGAAGATTTACTTACTCAAACAGTCATCCTATAAACTCCAGGAAGAAGAATATCATAAACGAAACTTCGAGTTTGATAAGTAAAACTTTGATGCAAACTCAGGAATAAAATTTTATAACGCAGACATTTTTCGCTGTAAGCCAGAATTATATATATACATTGACGCGAATTCAAGTCCTTTTAATCAAAAGTATTCAAAACAAAAACATCTGGAACATAATGTTTACACATTGGGTGAAAGCCCAATTTAGGCGTTAAAGCCATATTTCTTTTCCAAACAAATTTCTAAAACAGGATTTTACAATTGGGTGAAACCCCAATCTTGGGCATAGTAGCCACCAAGAAGTTATGTCAACGCCGAAGCCAAGAATGTTGCTACGCCACCAAACTGGTGGATTAACCAAACCATACATAAAACTTTGATGGAAACCTTATTCATTTAAATAAGAGATAGTGGAGAACATTACATCTTAAAACAGACAGAAGTCGAAAAATTTCCAAAGAACTCTTAAGGATGCCAAGAAACTTTAACTGAGCAAGCTCAAGCCTTGCCAATCAACCAAACACGGAACCGACAGGGCAATCATCAAACAGGACCCTAGACTTACCACATTAAAAGGCATACCACTTGGATGTCTTCGTGACAGTCGCATACCAAGAACGCATGGAATCCCCCTGCCAACATTGCATAGTAGTCAGAATTTTATTATAAATTACAAATGCAAGATTATTTACAAATCTATTGTAAATTCAATTGTACCTCTGCGAGTGTTTTCATGGCCGACGCAGAAAGGCATGAGGGTGGCAACGTTGTTTCGCATCAATGAGAGCAACCTCCCAACAAAAGAAACCCAAGCTTCTGCGTGGTTGAGATTTCGTTTGTACAGAAATAATACAGGGTTTCCATGGCGGCCATGGTAGCAGAGAGAGAGAGCTCGGCTCTCCTCTTCCCTTACAGTTTTCCAACAACAATTAAACCCTCGCGAAGGTTTAGCAAGATGTCTCCCAAGCACGTGAGAACCACGTGATAGTCTTTAATGAGCGAGCTAGTCCCCATCATATCAACTTCTCGAAACCCACTTTGGTATAGTTGGAGACTTTGCTTTTCCCATGTTTTCAATTTAATACCACCACCATATCTTCCACACATTAACAACATGTTATTATCATTATCATTGGATCTTTGAACCCTTATGGAGGTGTTCCCCTTATTGAGGCTAGTACTTAAGGATTAACTCGAACTTTTACTCAACAGTAAACGAGGTTGGAAATTTTACCATTCTCGACAATGACTTTAACCTGTCACCTGTGCCAAGGAACCGATATGTTTTAAGCTTCAAAAACTAAGTAAGCCCGAGGGTTTGCTGGAGAGATCCTTGTCGCTTAATAAGAAAATAACCATATTCAGTTAAGCAAGTCATCATAAATAAATAAACCAATCTAAGCAACCATGAGAACCATGAGTTCAAACAAAAGTTTATTCATGATAATGTATGTCGTCATTAAAGTCATGATAGTTAGAAGGTGTACATTTACTTTACATTTACATTTACATAGTAATATCTATCTTTGTACCTTAAAGATTTTTTTTTTTTTTTTATTTTGTGAAATTGAGGGATATCACTGTTGTAGTGAATTCCCAACCGATAGCAATTGCCATAATTTCATTTTAATGTCCTCCTAAATTTGAGTGGCTGATTTTGTTTGCCAACCTGCAAAATCTTAATATAGAGTACACAGCGTTAGCTGATATGGGAAGTCCTGGAATATAAATTGAGGGAAATCGCAGAAAGGATAATATAAAATATATGTGATTCTGTGAAGTCTAATGGAATTGACAGCACTGAAAAGTTTCCAGTCTGAAATCTAATCGATGTGACGGTCTTTCAACAGTTTGATTGGAAATATCTTCACAAATTTTCCTACAGCTAATCTGAGGAAGGAAATGCGCAGTGTCCATGTGGATTCTCTTGTGCCATTTATTTTTAATCTGAATGAAACATAACTCTAAGCATCGTACGCCACAAGATTAGTGAGGAGGATAGCGATTGTCGGTAGCCAGCTTGAGTTCTGCAGCATACTGATTAAAAAATCATTTTAAATCGGAACTAGGGCTAGAATTTGACCACTCATTCACTTATCGATTTTATTGTTTAGAAATATATTCACACTTCTTTACAAAAAGAAATTATATTTTAAAAGAGTTGGATCTTGCTTTACGACCAATGTAAGTTATAACAGAACATTTAATCCTCCGATTCTGTGCGTCATTGAAATTAAACTTTTAGATGATGTTCCCCTGAAGAAATGCATGTATTTGAGAGTTAGTGATCGAAGAGTGATATGAGCTTGAAGAGATCAGCATTCATGGTTGCCCTCAGCGTGTATCCATTTTCTAAGCACACATATGCAATCGTTGAAACAGTTAATTCTTTTAAGAATGGCGGGTGTCTTTCATGGGTCCAAGATCAATACATACAGCGAAAATATTACAATTAAAAATTAACCTTCCGTATGTGTCCTTGCACGAAATCAAGTATTATTACGTTAATTTGGCTGATGTCTAGGAGGAACAATAAAAGAATGGCATTCTCTAGAAAGATTTGCTGCCATTTTTATAGATACTCACGTTAAACTTTACATGATAACAAAATTTCCAATATTTTAACTTTTAAGACATGAATTCATAGCTATGAAATTCGCCCCCATACACAGCCGTAAACATGAAGAATTTATAGATCTATCACCCCAGCTGTCTGACCATTCAATTCTGCCCGAAATTGTAATTTAAAAATAAAAGGTCTGTAAATCGGCCTGTACACGTATACTATGGCAAATAAATCCTACGGCCAAGATGCTTACAACTATATTTTCATTAGATCATAATTGTTGACAGTGAGATTCATAATTGTTTACAAATATATTTTCATAAGACCATAATTGTTGAGAGTGAGATCATAATTGCTGACAGTCATGAGATGTAAACAATACAACAGATGGATGCATTGAATTTATGAAAACTGTTAGCAATATACATCCAACAACATTGCATTCAGTATTGCTACTGAGATATCCACCTTGAGATATAAAGAAAACTACTTACGTGGAAGTGGTAGAAGTTGCACATTCAAGTACCATAACTAAACTTTCAGATAAGCTGTCAGCATTCATATAAACAGGAGATCTTTCATAAATGAAAAGATGCTTTAAGGATTAACATTAGTTTGTTTGATTTGTCTTTTCTGAACTTATAAATTTTTACTAGTCTATTATTTAATAATATGGTTAAATCTTATATTTTATGATTATGATTATTAGACAAGTATACTGTTTAGATTGAATTCCATGACAGTGGTTTGAAATTCAAACGAAACAATATATAAAAAGAATATAAAACATAATTGGTAATTGAGGAATCGATAACTCGTAACTCATGTATTTATAATGGGTAGCTGATTAATAGATAATAAGTGCATGTGAATAACTAGTAGATGAACTACTTTAACTAAAAATGTGAGATAAAAAATAAAGAATATAAATAATAAAATAATAAAAATGTGAGATAAAAAATAAAGAATATAAAAAATAAAATAATAGCTCACAAATAGATGATTAATTTTTTAATACAATTATCATTGTAAGGGTTTCAAGGTTTGAAATGGGCATATTAGTGCAAGTCACTAGCTCGGGAGGGTTTTACAGATTTTCATATGCTAGCCATCGGGTTGAAAATAATAAAAATGTGAGATAAAAAATAAAGATTATAAAAAATAAAATAATAGCTTACAAATAGATGATTAATTTTTTAATAGAGTTATCATTGTAAGGGTTTCAAGGTTTGAAATGGGCATATTAGTGAAAGTCACTAGCTCGGGAGGGTTTTACAGATTTTCATATGCTAGCCATCGCGTTGATGTGATGCAAATATCAAGATTTCAGTCATGGCCTCCCTTTGTATGTCTCGGGGTTATTGTTAAAATATATCAGATATAAGCAAATACAAGATAGAACACAAATGAGCATATTCATTGCTTTCTAATTATTAACTTCAATTTTATATAGGATTACATCACATCAATACTATTGTCCAATACTATGGGACAACCAAGTGTCCTAGTAAACTAACAAACACAACTAATTAACCGACCCATGACCATTGTGATTACAATTCTTAACACACCCCCTTTATCTCAAATGGGATGGTATTCTCAGCACTATCAATGCCTAAGTGCTTCCTCTGAAACTCAAATGTAGATGTTCCCAAAGGTTTGGTAAACATATCAGCCAATTGCTCCTTAGATCCACAAAACATAAAAGTAATCTCTCCATTATTGACTAACTCACTTATAAAGTTATAGCAAGTGTCAATGTGTTTACTCTTTCTATGAAACACATTATGTTTGGACAATTGTATGGTAGAACTATTGTCACAATAAATCGTTGTTGGTTCTCTTTCTGTGTGTCCCATATCCTTCAAAATTCTTCTTAACCAAACTACGTGGCATGGTGCTGTAGTTGCTGCGACATATTATGCTTCTGCAGAAGACATACTAACAGTGGGTTGTTTCTGAGAGGCCCATGAAATCAGACTAGTACCAAAATGGAAAGCATAGTGAGATGTGTTTTTCCTATCATCAATATTGCATGCAAAATCATTGTTAGTGTACCCTGTAAGAGTATTGTCTAGTGAATGAGTGTACCAAAGTCCATAACCAATTGTGCTTACAACATATCTCAGAATTATTTTACCAACTTTACAGTGAGAGTCTTTGGGAGACTCCAGAAATCTAGAGATCAAACTTACAACATACATCAAATCAGGTCTAGTTGTAGTTAAATACATTAAAATTCCTACCAATCTTTTGTAAATTGTAGAATTTACTTCTCGTCCTTTATCATTCTTGCTTAACTTGATTCCTGTATCAATGGGGGTTTCTACTACTTTACATTTATCCATTCTGAATCTATGCAAAATGTCTGTAGCATACTTATGATGATAGATGAATATGCCATTTTCACTTTGGTCAACTTCCATACCAAGGAAGTACCTCATGACACCAAGATCAGACATTTCAAACTCCTTTTTCATGACTATCTTAAATTCTTCTAACATCAGATTTCCAGTATAAATCATATCATCAACATAAAGACATACAATCATAATGTTACCTTGTTGATCTGTTTTGACATACAAAGTGGGTTTATTGCTGCTCCTATTGAACCCATTATTGATGAGGTAAGAATCAATTCTGTTATACCAAGCTCATGGAGCTTGTTTTAGACCATACAATGTCATTTTTATCTTACATACCTTGTGTTCTTTTCCTTTGACAACGTAACTAGGTGGTTGGTTTATATATGTTAATTTTTCGATAATTTCATTCCATTATCATTTAGGATCACTAAGAGAATAACATGTACAACATATCTACAACATATCAATCATAGACACAATAGCAAGAACAAAAAAGACACAGAGTTTCCTCGGGGAAAACCAAGAAGGTGAAAAACCCCGCAACTTCCTCAGAGATAAGATAAGCCACAAACCAAGATCACAATGATCAAACCCAAAGAGATGTCTCTAGCAGATACTCCTCCTCCTCCACTTGTGCACCACTTTTTCTCTTAGCTATGCGAGCTTGAGAAGTGAGTGAATGAATCAAATGAGAGACACAACCTCTCTATTTATACATTGACCTGTCCTGCCAATAACTTAACTGGGCCGACCTCCTAGTGAAGTTTAATAACCCAACCACTTAACTCAACCAGGGCCGACCCCACACTGGTGGTCTAATAACCCATCAAATATAAGTTGCGATACTTGCAACACTTGCGACAGTTACAAATACAAATGACGACACTTGTGATTGGAGGAATAAAAAATCTCCATCATGAATATAATAAGGTGCAAGTGTAATACATAGAAGAATATCTTCCAAAGTTACAAATACATCAACACTCCCTCTTAACTAGGAAGGTATTATTTCGACATAGGTCATTAATACATAATTCCACAAGTCTTCAATTCTGGAGCTGGATCATCGTCACTGGATCACGGAGCATCATCATCATCACAACTGTTGTACTCGACATCTCGATGACTGGGCTATCTCTGAATTCTTCTTGTCATAGGAAGTTCTACAGAGCCAGCCCTTTTTCATGCTGGTTGTAGGCCTAGCCTCCTGTAGGTCTTCATCATCTCTATGAGATCGCCATTTGTGGATCCTAGGACTAATTACGTGCATCAACAAAATCTCAAAAGAACATCCAAGGCCTTTTACGAGCACACAACTCAACCTATCGGATCTCCCAGGATCTTTTACATGTGACCGTCACAAAACCTTAAAAGACATTAGAGGAAATTTCAATTTAAAATGGGCCTTCCAAAAATAATACAAATTCCACGTCATCATGTATTAGCCAATCAAAATGCTTTAAAATTAAAAAAGGGAGCACTTAAAAAATTTGGAGGGAAAAAATAAAAACTACTTTTTTGGATTGTATTTTCAACTTATCTCCTTGTAGGTTTACTCAAATTCCAAGAAAGAGGACTCGTTGGATGCATAATTAAATTATGCATCCAATGAGTACCCATGTTGCATAATTTTAACAACATTCACACCATGAAAAATCGAAAATACATTAAAAAACGTGTTTTTTCTCACTAGAAACACGTTTTTAATGTATTTTCAATTTTTCATGGTGTGGATATTGTTAAAAGTATGCAATATGGGTACTCGTTGGATGCATAATTTAATTTTGCATCCAACGAGTCCTCCCACTTGAAATTTGAGTAAACCTACAAGGAGATAAGTTCAAAATACGATCCAAAAAAGTAGTTTTTTTACTCTCTCTCTACTATTATTTTATTATTTTCCTTAGGAGGCCCATTTTTTACCCAAATTTCTTCTAATGGTTTCTTTCCTAGCAAGATCTCTAAAGAGCATCCGAGGCCTTTTACGTGACTAGCACAACTTGTCCGGATCTCCAGGACGTATTATATGTGACCCCTACCAAAAAACCTTAAAAGACTGTCTTTCCCATCAAGATCTCTAAAGAGCATCCGAGGCCTTTTATGTGACTAGCACAACCTGTCCGGATCTTGAGGAAATATTACATGTGGTCCCCACAAAACCTTAAAAGAGTGTCTTGCCCAGCAAGATATCTAAAGAGCACCCGAGGCGTTTTACGTGACTAGCACAACCTGTTCGGATCTCCACGACGTATTATATGTGGTCTAGGAAAACCTTAAAAAAGTATCTTCCCGAACAAGATCTCTAAAGAGCATCTGAGGCCTTTTACGTGACTAGCACAACCTGTCTGGATCTCCAGGACGTATTACATGCTACCCTTGCACAACCTGCCCACGGCCACAGAGTACCATCCTGATACTCAAGATCAACCTGATCATCCTCGCACACAGCATCATCCTGATGTTCATGATCATATTGATCATCATCATACAACACATAATCCTGATGTACATCATCATCGCATGATCATCCTGATCATCGTCACAACATCATCCTGATGCATATCATCATTGCATGATCCACCTGATCATGTCCCAGCATCATCCTGATGCATATCATCGTCGCATGATCCACCTGATCATGTCATAGCATCATCCTGATGCATATCATCGTCGCATGATCCACCTGATCATGTAAAGCATCCACCTGTTGCATATAATCACACATGATCCATCTGATCATGTAAAGCATCCACCTCATGTCTATGGTTTTCTTATATTTTATGATCATGATTATGAGAGAAGTATATTGAATTCTATGACAGTGGTTTGAAATTTAAAATAAATAATATATAAAAAGATATAAAACATAATTGGTAATTGAGGAATGGATAGCAGGTAGCTCATGTATTCATAATTGGTACCTGATTAATAGATAATAAGTGCAGGCTAATAACTAGTAGATGTTCTAGTTTAACTAAAAATGTGAGATAAAAAATAAAGAATATAAATAATAAAATAATAAAAATGTGAGATAAAAAATAAAGAATATAAAAAATAAAATAATAGCTCATGAATAGATGATTAATTCTTTAATACAATTATGATTGTAAGGGTTTCAAGGTTTCAAATGGACGGATTAGTGCAAGTCACTAGCTGGGGAGGGTTTTACAGATTTTCATATGCTAGCTATCGGGTTGATGTGATCCAAATATCAAGATTTCATTCATGGCTTCCCTCTGTATGTCTTCGGGTTATTGTTAAAATATACTAGATAGAAGCAAATAGAAGATAGAACACAAATGGGCATATTCATTTCCTTCTGATTATTAACTTGAATCTTATATAGGATTACATCACAACAATACTATCGTCCAATACTATGGGACATGAAATACTCTGGGACAACCAAGTGTCCTAGTCAACTGACAAACATAACTAACTAACCAACTCATGACTATTGAGATTACAATTCTTAACACAGCCCCTTAATCTCAAATAGGATGGTATTCTCAGCACTATCAATGCCTAAGTGATTCCCCTGAAACTCAAATGTAGATGTTCCCAAAGGTTTGGTAAACATATCAGCCAATTGCTCCTTAGATCCAAAAAACATCAAAGCAATCTCTCCATTATTGACTAACTCGCATATAAAGTGGTAGCGAGTGTCAATGCGTTTACTCTTTCTATGAAACACATTATATTTGGACAATTGTATGGCAGAACTATTGCCACAATAAATAGTTGTTGGTTCTCTTTCTGTGTGTCCCATATCCTTCAAAATTCTTCTTAACCAAACTGCGTGGCATGGTGTTGTAGTTGCTGCGACATATTATGCTTCTGCAGAAGACATACTAACAGTGGGTTGTTTCTGAGAGGCCCATGAAATCAAACTGGTACCAAAATGGAAAGCATAGCGAGATGTGCTTTTCCTATCATCAATATTGCATGCAAAATCATTGTTAGTGTACCCTGTAAGAGTATTGTCTAGTGAATGAGTGTACCAAAGTCCATAACCAATTGTGCTTGCAACATATCTTAGAATTATTTTACCAACTTTCCAGTGAGAGTCTTTGGGAGACTCCATAAAAATAGAGACCAAACTTACAACATACATCAAATCAGGTATAGTTGCAGTTAAATACATTCAACTTCCTACCAATATTTTGTAAATTGTAGAATTTACTTCTCGTCCTTTATCATTCTTGCTTAACTTGGTTCCTGTATCAATGGGGGTTTCTACTAGTTTACATTTATCCATTCTGAATCTATGCAGAATGTCTGTAGCATACTTATGATGATAGATGAATATTCCATTTTCACTTTGGTCAACTTCCATACCAAAGAAGTACCTCATGACACCAAGATCAGACATTTCAAACTCCTTTTCATGACTGTCTTAAATTCTTCTAACATCAGATTTCCAGTATAAATCATATCATCAACATAAAGACATACAATCATAATGTTACCTTGCTGATCTGTTTTGACATACAGAGTGGGTTCATTGCTACTCCTATTGAACGCATTATTGATGAGGTAAGAATCAATTCTGCTATACCCAGCTCATGGAGCTTGTTTTAGACCATACAATGCCTTTTTTATCTTACATACCTTGTGTTCTTTTCTTTTGACAACATAACCAGGTGGCTGGTTTATATATGTTAATTTTTCGATAATTTCATTCCATTATCATTCAGGATCACTAAGAGAATAACATGTACAGCATATCTATAGCATATCAATCATATACATAATAGAAAGCACACAAGAGACATGGAGTTTCCTCGAGGAAAACCAAGAAGGTGAAAAACCCCACAAGTTCCTCAGAGATAAGATAAGCCATAAACCAAGATTACAATGATCAAACCCAAAGAGATGTCTCTAGTAGATACTCCTCCTCCTCCACTTGTGCGCCACTTTCTCTCTTAGCTATGCGAGCTTGAGAAGTGTGTGAATGGATCAAATGAGAGACACAATCTCTCTATTTATACACTGACCTGTCCTGCCAATAACTTAATTGGGCCAACCTCCTAGTGAAGTCTAATAACCCAACCACTTAACTCAACAAGGGTCGACCCCACACTAGTGGTCTAATAACCCATCAAATATAAGTTGCGATACTTGCAACACTTGCGACACTTACAAATACAGACGACGGCACTTATGACTGGAGGAATAAAACATCTCCATCATGAATATAATAAGGTACAAGTGTAATACATAGAAGAATATCTTCCAAAGTTACAAATACATCAACAATCCCTCTTAACTAGGAAGGTATTCTTTCGACACAGGTCATCAGAAACATAACACCACAAGTCTTCAATTCTGGAGCTGGATCATCGTCACTGGATCATGAAACAACATCATCATCACAGCTATTGTACTCGACATCTCAATCAGTGGGCTATCTCTGAATTCTTCTCATCATAGGAAGTTCCACAGAGCCAACCCTTTTTCATGCTGGTTGTAGGCCTAGCCTCCTGAAGGTCTTCATCATCTTTGTGAGCTGGCCATCCTATGGATCCCAGAACTAATTACATGCATCAACAAAACCTTGAAAGAGCATCCCAGGCCTTTTATGAGCACATAGCTCAATCTATCGGATTTCCCAGGATCTTTTACATGTGACTGTCACAAAACCTTAAAAGAGTGTCTTTCCTAGCAAGATCTCTAAAGAGCATCTGAGGCCTTTTACGTGACTAGCACAACCTGTCGAGATCTCCAGGACATATTATATGTGACCCCTACCTCAAAACCTTAAAAGAGTGTCTTGTCCAGCAATATCTCTAAAGAGCATCTGAGGCCTTTTATGTGACTAGCACAACCTATCCAGATCTCCACGACGTATTACATGTGGTCCCCACAAAACCTTAAAAGAGTGTCTTGCCTAGAAAGATCTCTAAAGAGCATCCGAGGCCTTTTACGTGACTAGCACAACCTGTCTGGATCTCCAGGACATATTATATGTGGTCTAGCAAAACCTTAAAAGAGTGTCTTGCCCAGCAAGATCTCTAAAGAGCATCCAAGGCCTTTTACGTGACTAGCACAACCTATCCAGATCTCCAAGACGTATTACATGCTACCCTTGCACAACCTGTCCATGGCCACAGAGTACCATCATGATACTCAAGATCAATCTGATCATCCTCGCACACAGCATCATCCTGATGCTCATGATTATACTAATCATCATCATACAGCATATCATCCTGATGTACATCATGATCACATGATCATCCTGATCATCGTCACAACATCATCCTGATGCATATCATCATTGCATGATCCACCTGATCATGTCACAACATCATCCTAATGCACATCATCGTCGCATGATCCACCTGATCATGTCACAGCATCATCCTAATGCATATCATCATCGCATGATACACCTGATCATGTAAAGCATCCACCTAATGCATATAATCACACATGATCCATCTAATCATGTAACAGCATCATCCTGATGCATATCATCATCACATGATCCACCTGATCATGTAAAGCATCCACCTGATGCATATAATCACACATGATCCATCTGATCATGTAAATAATCCACCTGATGCATATCATCTGGAGTATCGTCCTAATACTCATCACATATGATCATCCTGATCATCATCATAGCAGTAACTGGAGCATCGTCCTGCTGCTCATCACACAACATTTACATCCACATCCATGAGAAGGATCCTCCTATCAACATGCTTGGAATGGCTCTTGCAAATGTGTCCCATCACTTCTTTCTCAAAGTATCTTCTATCTGAAGAACACCAAGCCTCTCTGTGAAGTACTCAAACTTCACTCTAGCTAGTGGTTTGGTCAACACATCTGCAATATGGTCATCTATCGCAACATATAGGAGCTTCACTACTCCTCTCTACACCATATCCTTGATATAGTGATATTTGATCTCGATATGCTTCAACCTGTCATGGAACACCGAGTTCTCTGATAACTTCACACAACTCTGGTTGTCACAATAGATACAGGTAGCATCCAACAAGAGATCAAATAACTCATACAGTAGCTTCCTAATCCATATTGCCTCACAACTAGTGGAACAAGCTGCAACATACTCTGCTTCGAATGTACTCAGTGCTACGGAGGATTGCTTCTTGCTAAACCAAGAGATCACACCTGATCCCATACTGAAGCAACACCCCGAAGTGCTCTTCCTATCTGCAGCACTGCCTGCCCAATCTGAATCAACATAACCCTCCAAGTTAAACTTTTGATTCGCATCATACTTGAGCCCATAATCAATTGTACCCTTCAGGTACCTCAAAATATGCTTTACAGCAACCAGGTGAACACTTCTGGGATTCGTCAGGAACTGGCTCAATGTGTTCACCGCAAAGCAAATATCTGGTCTCGTGTTCGTCAAGTACATCAAGGACCCAATCATTTGACGATACATCGTGACATCAACTGGCTCAGATGAAGCATCACATAGAAGCTTCAAGTTCGATGCCGTAGGTGTGGCCATGGCCTTACAGTCCATCATCTCGAACTGCTTCAGGATCTCTACTACATACTTCCCTTGACCAAGGAAGATTCCATCTGCACTCTGCCACACCTCCATTCCTAGAAAGTAATGCATCATCCCCAAGTCCTTCATCTCAAACTCGACAGCAAGTTTCCTCTTCATATTGGCAATCAACCTATCTTCACCTGTAACAAATAGGTCATGCACGTACAGTACTAGTATCACTGGATTTCCTTCCTCAAGCTTGTAGTAAAGGTTGGAATCCGCTTTACTCTTAGTAAATCCCAAACTAGATAGAAAATTGTCTATCCTACCATACCAAGTCCTAGGGGCTTGCTTCAAGCCATACAAGGCTTTCTTCAACCTGCACAAATATGACTCTCTGCCATGTGTCTCAAAACTGAGTGGCTGCTCTACATACACTTCCTCTTTGACTACACCATTCAAGAAAGCTGTCTTGACATCCATCTAGTGTATCTTCCACTTCATCACTGTAGCCAGAGCAAGTATTGTTCTGATGGAAGTGTATCTGGCTACAGGAGAAAAAATATCTTCATAATCTATTCCCTCTTTCTAGGAGAAGCCACGAGCTACAAACCTCGCCTTGTATTTCTCTATGCTACCATATGCAGCATGCTTGATCTTATAGATCCACTTTGGAAGTCACAACATACTTCCCTCCAGGTCTTGGGACCACATCCCAAACATCATTATTCATGATCGACTGATATTCCTTGATCATGGCATTCTTCCATTACTGCATTTCGGATCTTGGGAACTTCATATTTTTCAATATCTTCAATAGATAGTTTTCTTTGAACTTTGTTGCTAGAACAAATGTTGTAGTCCTTCTTTTGTAGGTGATTGTACATGATCTTTCCTACCAGTCAAATTCAATTGCATGATTAGAAACTTCTCATATTTTTCAGAACAAAATATTACACATAAGGAATATATGTCATACAGTCATGCAATTATCTTAGCCAATGCTTCAATACAACATTTATCCATATCCCGTAACTTTCTAGATGCCTTCCATCTCTACCAGAACATTGTTAAGAGTTTTCACTACTCCCAACATGTTAGCAAAGATGATTCATTCTAGATAAGTAGCAATGGAATGTTGTACAGTGCCATAGGCCACTTACCCATTACATGCATATTAGTAGTATACTGTTCATTAATGCAATTATTCTAATATGCATAATACTCAACCTAAGTCTAGGAACATAAGTAAATACATCATTGAACAATATTATTTAAACAATCAGATATACAAGAAATGACAATTCAAATACTTATCTTTGTTTGTTTGTTGGGTGGACTCCCTCTCAATCTTTGCTTCCTTGCAGGAGATGTTGGAGTCCGACTCTAAAGTAGCTTCTTCTACTTCTTTCTGTTGTGAATTGCAAGGAGTGGTCAACTCCCTCTTAATCCCTGAATCACCAATCAGAGAACTGGATGACATTGGACTACATACATTGGAGTGGATAATTTCCAAGATTCCTTATGCCTTGCTTTCACTCCTTCGAAATCCTTTCTTTGTGTTCTTTTCTTTTGCACATCTTTTGCAAATATCTTCATGCTTTGACTGGATTTTAGGAAGGCCTTCTTCTGCTTTGCTTGTAGTTGGTAGTGCCCTAAAGTGCACATGAGCAAGCCTTCTATGCCAAAGTTCACTTGGCTCCATGGATTCATGTACCATGGCATGTTCAGGTTGTCCCTTCAATTTGTACAATCCTCCCTCTTGCTCTCCAATCACTATTGCATCATCAATGGTCTTACATTTAGGCCACATAACTACTTGGCCATCCACAAATGAAACTGTCATCCCTTTTGCATCCAAAGATGATATGGAGAGAAGATTCTTCTTGAGTCCAGGTACATATAGAAGATCTTGCATCTTTAAAGACTTCCCAGAGTCTAGCTTGTAAGAGGCTTCACCAATTCCTTTTATAGGATATTGATAGTCATCCCCAAGTTTCACCTTGTGAGGTGACTCATGTTCTGATAGGTCTACAAAGGATTCTTTAAATCCCGTCATGTGTTTGGAAGCCCCACTATCAATAAGCCAATCATCACATCGATGTGAGATAGAACATGTGAGAGCAGAGATCAACATATATTCTTCCTCACTTGAAGAGTCTTCACTTTCATTCCTATTTTTCTTCTTGGGAGGTTCATCATCCTCAACAGCATGAGCATGATACATCTTCTTGTTGTTCTTCTTCTTATTGTTGTTGTTGTATCCCTTTTTGTTCTTGGGACAATCTGCAGCAAAGTGTCCATTCTCATTACATGTGAAGCATCTTAGATCTTTCTTATCTCTCTGATGGTTGTGAAAATATTTCTTGTGATGAGATGGCTCCCTCTTGGGCTTACTTCTCTTGGTGTGAGCTGTGAGATCTTGGTGTTCATTTCCCATCCTTTCTTCTGAAGCTACAAGCCTAGCTTCTTCTTGAGAACATTCCTCCCATAGTCTACTGAAGGTAGGGTACTTTTTAAGGATTATACAAGTATACTTAAGTATATTATTCTAGGCGATTATTTAGGATTGGAAAAAACATATATATATATAGATTGGTAGGTGAATATTAAATATGAAACCTACAATTTACTCCTGAAACTAGTGAATTTTGGTGAATATTATGATAAAAAAAACATATTTTATGTAAATATAGGCAATATTAGAGACTAAAAATGATCAATTAGCGATTTTTTTTTTTGAAAAAATGCCCCAAAATAGCCAATTGGCGAAATTTTGCCCCTAAGCATTTCCCTGACTGAAGGAGATCAACTTCTTTTTTGCATAAACACCTTGGATGAAGGAGTCCCATGACCTAGGTAGGCCATTCAAAGTGGTCATGACTATTTCTCCATTCTCCACTACTTCATCGACTGCTTCAAGTTGTTCTTTGATTTGCGAGACCTTAGTAAAGTAGGATTGGATGGTCTCTCCAGTCTGGAACTTTACCCCTTTCAATTGATTCTACAGAGTCATCTTCTGATTTATATTCATTCCTTCAAACAACTTGGTCAAGGAGTCAAACATCTCCTTAGGTGTCTTTAGGTAAGATGCATGGGGTATGAGATCGAGAACACAGGCTCTGATAGCATTATTTGTTGGTATCAGAGCCTGTGTTCTCGATCTATTGCTATCAATTATGTTTCTCTTATGTGCGTTATTTCCTTTTGAGGAGGGAAGAGTTATTATCTTCAAATTCTGGTATTTGATACTTCGTTATTTGAAGAGCTAGCATATGCATTCACCCGCTCTCGGCGCTGTCAGCCATAAAGGGTATTCAAGCGTGCAGTAGTTCTTCTTCACGGTGCTACATTTCTCCAGGTTCACCTTTGAATTTATCTCTTCTATTATGGATTCTTTAAATAGCAGTTTTTACTTCCCTGAATCTGCTTCTTCTAGAAAAGAGAAACATACTAAGCGATGGTCATGGTTAAATAAGTATTTAAACAAGACTGATTTCGATACTCCATATGATACTCATGTTAAGATAAACATACTAAGCGATGGTCATGGTTAAATAAGTATTTAAACAAGACTGATTTCGATACACCATATGATACTCATGTTGTGTCTCAAGAATATGAACCTCAGCCAAACTGGTCTTTGCCTGAGATTGATGTCAATAAAATATATGATCTTCCTATGTTTAAGTTTCGTGCCACTCAGTTATTTCGTTTCACTTCTATTAATATTCCTATATCTATTGGTCAGTTTGTATATCAGATCCTGTTAATCAAATCTAAAGATATAGCTTGGGGTTTGGAGCATGAATATAAATATATCCATATTGGTTTAATACAGTTCGGTATCAATCCTCTTGTCCGTCCCGGATTGGATACTTCCTGTTTATCATGTGTGTTAGATTCCAGGATAAACAAGTTTGAAGATGCCTTGTTAGGAGGCTTTCAGAGTCCGTTAAATAATGGCCCTGCGTCATCTTCCCTGGTTCCCAGATATCAGGTGTCTCTCACGGACCCCTATATCAATGAATTTTTACAAGCATATATATAATTTTCTGGTTTTGATGTAGCTCCACAATCCCAAATTGCTCAGTTTCATTGTTCTCTATGTATTCGGTTTGTTTCTACTACTATGCCTGCAATTAATCCTAAGTTGCAGAAGAGAGCGCTTCAGGAAGGAGTTGTTATTGGTCCAGGAAACACTACTCCCCTCAAACTCGGATTTTCTCACGTAACCTTACCTAAAGAATGGAACAGCACATACAAATCACTTTCTTAGAGATATCCAGAACTCCATGATGCTTCCTCCAAACAACTTCGTGTTGTCCAACATCCCGATGGTAACACTTCTCTTAGATTTGCTCCTACACAATCATTTCCTCCACCATCACCTGCAATTAGTATATATGTTTCCCATTCTCAGTATTTACCCTGCAGGTTAAAAACCCCATTACGTTCATCTGCACATATGCAACCATATGATTCTCAGCTACACCAACATATGATTAACCACAGTCAGTTTCCTTCTGCATCCTGTAAATTTTGTAAAGAAAAACATACCCCACAAAAACAAAAAACATTTCAGTTTATTAATTCATCCTCTTCCTCTGTTGATCATAAAGGTCAGCATACTAATTGTCCTGATTGTTCTTCTTTGTTTCGAGATATTAAAAGTTTGTCTCTCCCTCGAGAAAAATCTGGAAACTTGTCCCAGATTTCAGCAAGAAGATTAGATTTTGGAAATTCCAGTCCTTCTTTTAAGGATGGTAGTTTACAGTCAGATTTTCAATTTGTTAATTTGAGAAGCCCGAATGATCCTAAACCTCCAGAACAAATCCAGTTACAGAATTATGCTAACTTCCAGTCTATATGTATAGCTCAAAACCTGGATGATGTTGCTAGAGATGTTCTTGAGCTCAAGGCTCATCTGCAGACACTGCATGGATCTTGAAATCATATTTCGGATACTGTTGAATCTTTGGTTAAGAACCAAAAAAAGCAGACAGCTAGGCTATCAGATATTGAAGCTGGTCTCGATGTTATTACAAGATCTGTAGAAAATCTACAGTCAACACTTCCAGCTCCTTCTTCTTCTTCTCCTGACTATAGTCAAATCAACCAAGAAGGCTATAAGTTCAAATATCATTCTGGTAGCTCAAGCCCCCATAAATTCCTGAAACAGTTAAGTCCACATAGACTACAAATTCTTTAGCATGGTGCTGAATTGGCTAGAGAAAAGTATGAATTGTTGAAACAAAGAGTTCTCTCACTTGGTTGCTATCGCATTAAAATGGCATCCTCCACTATCTCTGTGGATTCTGAGATAGGTGAAGCCTCTAGCAACCCAAAAAGAAATAGAGTTGAGTCACATTTCTTCCAAAATCAAGCTAGAAGAGTTTCAGGTCAAGATGTCATCCACAATAATTTTCGTAGTCCATTCAGCAAATGGACAAATGAATTAAAAAATGTAGATATCAAGATTGATTCCAAAGATCTATCCAAAGGCTTTGGTAAGACACTGATTATTAATTTGGATTGCTTGGAAAATGATCAGATTCTAAATCTGTTCCAAAATATCAATGCATGGGCATTCCAGAGAAAAGAAGAAACTAAAGCATCGTAGAAAGATATAGCTATGCATCTTACTTGGGCATTTACTGGAATAGCAAAGCTCTGGTAGGAAAAACTTTCAGAAGAAGAAAAAGAAAATTTACTAGAGAATGATGATCCTTTAGAAGCTTTGTTTCAAGCCCTTGCTCATGAATTTCTTGGTGCATTACCTCCTGATGCATCTCATACTGCTCAATTGTACATGTCCCAGAAATTATGTGATATCAATCTTCTTCAAGAATATGTTTGTATAATGCAGACCATGTTGTACAAAATTACAGATCATCATAATGTTGCCTACCTTAGCCATTATCTTGCCTCTCTTCCCGGAAAAATCCCAGTTCTTGTAAATACCTATTTGTCAGATCATCAAGTCAAGATTGAAGAGTTATCTCTTGTTGGTTTACATCAGCATGTGCTCACAGCCCTCCAAAAAGAATGTGTTTCCATGAAGACACAGAAAAATCTCAAAAAACAATTTTTTGTTTCTTAGTCATCCTGTCAGCAATTTCATGAAACTTCCAATTATGGTTGTTTCAAGCCTCATCCACATAAAACATATGCATGCATATGTAATTCCAAAAAGTCTGGTGAATCCAGTTCTTGATTCCATCCCAGATTCCGGTATTCCTAAAAAAGAATCTCGAAGTATCTGAAGAAACCTTTTTTTCAAAATAGAAAGAATAGGTTTGTCTTTAAGAAAAGGACCTAGCCGCTTGGAAAGTATACCTATTACATATGTGGCAAGCAAGGTCATTGGGAAAACAAATTTCCAAGAAGAAGACAAAGTTTCAGAATAAAATCTGTGAGATTTTTATAGCAGAGTACAATCCTGTTGAGTGGGATGTAGTCCCTGAGTTACAATCAGAAGATGAAGGATTCTCCATTCATGAGTCTGCAGATGAGTCTAAATATAATTCTAGTTCTGATGAGTTAGATCTCCATAAGCTTTCCATTAATTCTTCGGATAGCTCTCATGATGACCAAACCTTTATCAGTAATTGTTTTATGTTTTCTTTTGCTTCTCTCAAAAGTCAGACATAAGAGTTAGAAGAAAAAAAGGATAGTCTTTCTCCAGGCCTGGTCATAATCAGAAGAAGAATACAAGAAAATATTGATGATTTGACAAAAAATTTGCCAAAACCTTCACAGTGTGTCCCTACATAAGAAGGGTCAGATCCAAGCGAGGCAGATCTTCTCAAAAAAATTGTTTTCTTTGAAAACAAAGTAAAAAGAGAGAGAGAACAGTTAGCTAACTTAGCTACAAGTATACAAGGATCTCTACATCAGCTCGATGAACTGAACTTTGAATATATCGAGCTAACAATGAGAAAATATCACAACTTTACCCCAGCTCCAGAAACAACAGAAGAACCAGTCCTTGAACAAAAGAGTTTAGGAGATCGGATGGTTGTACCTATCCAGATCAAAACAGAAGGGTATAAAGCTTACGACTTGGATGCAAAAGTAGATACAAGCGCCATGAACAGTTGTTGTAAATACAAAGCCATTCCAGAATATTTTTGGTAGCCTATCTCTATTCACTTTAGAGCAGTTAACAAGGAACTCATCAAGGTAAATTTTATTGCTCCATATTTTCCTATTTTGTTAGCAAAAATCAAAACATATGTTACTTTATATTGTTTAGACACATGAGTTGACATATTGCTAGGACAAGATTTTGTCAAGAAACACCTGCCAATGTCAGTTAGAGAAGATTCAGTTGATTTCACAGTCCAAGAAACTGTGACTTCCATTCCAGTAAAGTCTACTTTCACTATTAGAATTTCTCCTGAAAAGCCAAACATTGTCGAAGAATCAGTCAAGGATTTGGCAGAAATAAAAAATATTGTCAAACATGCAGACCTACATGGTCAAGAAATCATTGCAGAAATAACTCAAAAGTTACAAAAGGAATGTACTTCTGATCATCCAGATGCCTTATGAAAGAGAGAAAAATACTATGTCACTTTGCCATACAAACAGAATACAGAAATAAAACCTCAGAAAGCCTCAACAAATAATATGAGTCCTACGGAGCAGCAAGCATGCAAAGAAGAAATCCAACAGTTGTTGGATAGGAAGATGATAGAACCTTGCAAAAGTGCTTGGGATTGCCCATCATTTTATGTCAATAAGCATTCTGAGCAGAAAAGAGGAAAGAAAAGATTGGTAGTTAATTATGGAGAATTGAACAAAGCTTTAGAACCAATCAGGTATCCTCTACCTCATCAAGATTTAATTCTGTCAAAAATAGAAAAAGCCAATGTCTTTAATAAGTTTGATATTAAGAGTGGTTTTTGGCAAATCGGCATAGTACCAGAAGACAGGTACAAGACTGCATTCGTAGTTCCTCATGGCCAATATCAGTGGATAGTAATGCCTTTTGTCCTGAAGAATGCTCCATCAGAGTTCCAAAAAAGGATGGAAGACATTTTTCATTCTTTAGACTTTGTTATTGTATATATTGAGGATTTGCTCATTTTTAGCAGAGATATAGCTGAGCATAAGATCCATTTAGAACAATTTCATAATTTTGTTTTTAAGCATGGGATTGCACTTTCGTCATCCCCAGATAAGTTTGTTATTGCCAAGACTTCCATTGAATTCTTGGGCCTTCCGATTTCACAAGGAAGAATAATTCTATAGCCACATGTTTTGCAGAAACTCTTAGAGTTTCTTGACAGATTGCAAGATACTAAACAGGTTCAGCGATTCCTCGGCTGCTTGAATTATATCAGACAATTTTATTAAGCACAGGCAAAAGACACAAAGCTGTTATAGAAAAGATTAAAGCCTGGCACAGAATGGATACCAGCTATGACTGACACAGTCAGAAGAATCAAAGCAAACATCTAGAAGCTTCCTCCCCTTGCTCTTCCAGTCCTAGATCTACCTTTTATTTTAGAGACTGATAATTCTAATCAATTTTGGGCAGCTGTGTTGTGCACAAGCATTCAAAGAAAGAGGAGGTTTGTGCTTATACTTCTGGAACATTTTCTGAAGCAGAATCCAAGTACCCATCATCACACAAAGAGATCCTTACTGTCAAGAAGGGTCTTCATCATTTCATACTTTTCCTCAAAAGTGTCCGTTTTACAGTTAGAATAGATCTTAAGCATATGAAGGGTATGCTTGGTAACAAAAGACTTCTAGAACATGGAAATGCCAAAGTTCTAAGATGGGAAGTCTAGCTTCAAGGTTTTGATTTTGAGATTGTCTACAAAGCCAACAAAGATAATCATCTTGTTGATATGTTAACCCAAGAAGGATCACAATTCCGAGAGATCAAAGTTTTTGAAAAGGGTGAGTCTTCATCCTCAGCAGCAGACAATTCAGTTCTTGTTTGTCATGAATGCATTTATTGTTATTGCAGTAATTGTTTTCACAACAAAATCCAGACTCTTCCTTTCAAAATCCAACAGCAGATACTTCAAGATCGGCTAAACTCTCCAAAGGGACGCCGCAGCTACAATATAAATTTCAATAATCCCCTTATCAAAGTCAACCATGTCAATATGATTATTGGGAATTTTCATTTGCTTTCAGGAGAACAATAATTTTTTGTTTATATTTTTGATCCTGCTATTAGATGGATAGATTTTTATGCCATTCACCAGCTTGCCAGAGCAAATGGAAAAGTTATTGTATGTTTCTTTTTTGATGATCTTCATACTCGCCAGTGGAGTCCCTAGATGAATATTTTACTCTTTTTATATGTTCCGAGAATCTCATCCTTAGAGCATGCCTCTCCCCAGGTTTTCATTCCTGTCTTGAAAGATGAAATATATGGGGGCTCTCTAATCTATGGTATTTTCCAGTTCGACATCCTTTGAAAATGTGCTATTGTCCACCCCTTAGTTACTCTAGGACAATAATTCAAGCTCATTATCAAACACCGTTTCTTTGGTGATGTTTCTATTCCCAGCTACATGAGACCTGAACTTTTTAGATAGTCTCCTTTCTTTGCATGTTTCCGAGAAGATGCCCCTCACTGGATGGAGGATGTAATACATTATGGTACTGATTATCACTGCCAATACTTTCTACAAGATTCTTCAGAAGACAACGAACTTGACCATGATGGATTTGGGTCCGAGGGATTTGATTCAGATAATCATCCGCCTGACTATGGTTAACAAGTTTAATTTTGTATTTTATGGGTTCTTTCATGAATCTCCACTTTGTATATATATTTTCTTTATTTACTTTTACTGTAAGCATCATGAAAGCCATGGTGGGATGGCCTTTAAAAGCATCCACGATGTACTTTGTCGGGACTATGTCTCCCACTTTAGTTTGTTTGGATGACCCATTGTAATAAAGTTGTCGGCCAGTAGTTTTATTCATGATGAGTCATGAGTCTGGGTCCCCATGTGGCTCTGCCTCGAAGGGACGAGATAATAATGGTGCGGTCCCACCAATACCCCGGAATCTTTGCTTTAGACTTCCAGTTGCCTGTTCCAAGCCACCTGTTAACCGAATGTAATGCTATAAAAGAAAGGATTGAGGTCTTAGTTAGTCATTCGAGTCTAAGCGTTCTAGTGGTTAGATATTTGCAAGTGTCTGTGAGTTTTTGTGTCCACTCATGTGTTGAGCTACTCTACAAGTCTGAGTCGAGTCCGATGTATGCTATACAAGTTTCCTCTGAGGTATAAGATTGCATCAAAAGCCAAGCTCAGTCTGTAATTAATGTCAGTTTGTGTAGGGTGCTAGTAGGCATATTCCGGTGTCTCCAGGAAGCTTTCTGGAAGTTACAGCTTGCTATTTCTTAAGGATAAATGATCCCAAAACATTGTGTCTAGGAATATAGATGTGTTGCAGTGACGAGCTTTGCCCTCCGAAGCCGATCTGTGTATTGTAATTGATGGATGCTTACTGAAGATAATGCTGAAGAATTGTTGGAGACTGACTCCAGTTGTGTGTTCTAGTCCTGTGTTTTGTTGTTCCACTATTTGTTGGCCACCGAGTGTGTTCGAGATTTCCATTTGTGAGTGGTACACGATTAACCTGATGTAAACATATAGATCTCCATTTGCAATAGTCAAGGTTTAACATGAGGTAGCTAATTTGTTCCTCTAATGGGTCCCTCTATATGGCTCAGGGTTATATCCTGTGATACTATACTTGGATGAATTTCTATAGGGCTATGTCTTTGTTATGGCATGTGGAATCTTAATTGAAGCGAAGAGGTGATTCCTTGTTGACTCATTATTCAATCTAAGACTAAGCCATTGAGTGAATATTGCTTTTCAGATATGGTCGTGATATGCTATTCATATGCCATTTTGGAGTTTTACTATTTATTGTCTGGTCCATTCCACTTTTCATTTTTTTTACTCACCTTGCAAATTTGGCTCAGTGAATAAGGGTTTCCAGCTTGACAGATAAGCTCGAAAACAATTGTTTAACGGTTTCTTTCTAATGGTGATGGATTAGGGTAATTTAATAATTTCCTTTCCCTTTGTTTAGAATTTCAAAATATTTTAACCGTCAACATATTCATAACGTGAATAATTTTGCCTCTGTATATCATTGGGAAAACGTGTGTGGAATAATTAACGCATAACAATAGATACAAGGTAGGGTTTATATAGTCCGTTAATGGTGTTAGAACCTACACCAACCACATACATTCCTTGCGATGTTTTATATGGTGTGTAAGGTGATATGGATTTTTTATATGGTGTGTAATGAGATATGGTTGCTGCTATAGTTTTATGAATGAATATTGAGTTTACATTACCGTATGAGATAGGGGAAATCTATTTGAATTACGTAGCCACATCTAACGGTAAGGAAAATACAGATATCTACTTATTTTGATGATTTTATTTATGTATTTACACAACAAACAACCTTAGCATTAACATTCTGAAGTGGCTATCTAAAAAAAATTAAAGAGTTGTAAGTACCACTCTCTTCCATTATTATTGTTATATATAAAGAATTAATCAGTAACATCTTCTTACAGTGTTTTTCATCTTTCTTACGATTTTATATATTGTTATTTTTTATGTGGTTTTTCAAATTAAAATAATTAATATTTAGGCAATCTCTTATGTCCTTCTTACATGTATATGGGCCCTCACACGAAGTTGAGGGACCTTTTCCATGAAATTGTGTAAATGCAAAACACGCAAGAATTGTGTAGATGCACAATGCTCGTGCATTATGTAAAACTAGGAATGGCGGGCTCCGAACTTGCCATGTCATTTAACATGTAGGATTGGATCACAAAATGCGCGAGTATTATGGTGATACATAATGCTCGCACATTATGTATCACCATAATTCTCGCGCGTTGTGGTTAATATAACAAACAAACAAAAAATAGTGCCACGGACCGCGACACTATTTTACCCAAACACAAATGCTCGAGCGATTTTGCCTTCCCAAAACGGATTGGAGAAGCTCAACCGAGGAGATTTGGAGGCTTAGCAATCCCAAATTCATATTGCAAGGATGATTAGAAAGGTAAGAATCTAAATCATTGCCTCATCTCGTCATTAAGTTTATAAATTGTTATGTTTCCCTAATCTAAAAATATTTGTAAATGAAATGCCAATACTTAAAATTTTAAAATTTTAATGAATTTTACATCCACCCCGTTAGACACAATGGCTCACTGATCAAATCAATCATCATTGTCACCTAAAAATATTTGTAAATGAAATGCCAAAACTTAAAATTTTAAAATTTTAATGAATTTTACATCCACCATGTTAGACACAATGGCTAACTGATCACATCAATCATCATTGTCACCCAACATATATGTCTATAACATCATTCTGAATATCATTAATTGTCATAACCCAAGCAAGCATTATGTCCTTGTTTCATGCTGCCCTAGATCAACGCTTTGTTCATCGTATGTAGCCCCGATAATCATGAATTCATTCTGTCCATACATATCATCAACATCTTAGTTTGTACACCAGCAACACATTAGCATATTGTAGCCCCAATTAATCCAAAGATAAAGGTTAAACTCTAAATTCTATTTTTGCTCCATAAACACCTCATAAATTATAAATATATACATGTATATATTTATTTAGAATTTCTTTTTCCCACCTAATTGTGGTCTTCATACCCACATCATCACCATTTTATTTTGCTTCTAGCATGCCTGCACTAGATTATAACTCATGCTCGCAAGGGCCATATTTATGCCTTGAACATGCCTGCAATTAGACCTTCTTCAATTTCCTGCATAGGGGTATTTGCCATGCCTCCAGGATGCCCGCAGCTTCCAGAAACATGCCCGCATATGCATCTTCAAGATGCCCACATGTCACCTTGCCCACATGCCCGCATGTCCATTAGCTTCATTTCTAGATGCCCGCAAATGCCATAAGGGATGCCCGCAATCTCCTTGCCAGGTGTCAACTTCAAGCTTCTTTGCTCACATCATGCTTCTTTATTCATGTAACTTGTTATCTCCAAGTCATCCTTGTCTAGGGTATTAGGACCAACTCCAAATGACCACAGTATGGGTCATTTGGCTCATTAGGTGTGCCAATTCCCATCACCTTGTCTTTTGTCTTGTCTTTTCCAACTCCTTGTCAAGTCACCTTGTTTGTTTGTCGTCATGCCATTTACACCTTTGTCATTAATGTTGTCATCAATGACAATCCTATTCACAAGATAATTCTATCAGATGCAACTCACTGGGATGCACCAACACCCCAACAACCATAGATTTACAAATGATATTTCAGACTCTTCTTAAGTCTGCAGATTACATACATCATCAACCAGAAGCCCTTGTTTGTTTCCAAATCACTTCATAATTCTCATCAAGCACTCATTATTCAATATAACTTCATTATGTCCATCAGCAAATATCACCAATGAGATCACATCTTCATTATGTCATCATTATTCATGTCATATCAATTTGTTGCCATGTCTCCATTCATACACTTTACACTGTCCATATGCACATCACAACATTATTCCTATATCATCAGTCATCTCTTCATCATTCTACCGGCATGTCTTCATTTTGTCCATCAATAGGCTACCTCGGTTTAACCAATAAAAATACATATCTTTTACACATCATCATGGTCTTTATGCCCGCATGGTCTCCACCCTTATTCCCTCAATGACCCATACTGTATGCCTGAGATGATATTTATGTTTGTAATGTATTCGTTCTTGCACAAAGTTTGTAAATTTTTCATTTTTGAGAGATGTCATTATAACACATGTATATGTTTCTAATGATTTTTATTTTTATTTTTTGTTTGCAGTGACGACCATGGATGCCCACTCTGACATCTAAAGAGAAATTCAGAGGCTCGGAGAATTCGAGCCTCAATTACTATTGTTGATGACAGGCATGTTATGCTTGCATCCAATTTGGATGCAATGATCGAGACCTTTAGTAGGTATAAAGGTGCTTTGCAAGATATTGCCATATTTAGAGAAAGAAAGAGGCAACAATATGCGGATGGACTTAGCTACAGAGAAGTCAAGAAGTTGAAAATCTCAAAAGAACAAATCTTTTCCGTGTTTAGAGATCCATAGAATGGTGAAGTCCCTAATGCAAACAAAAGACACATTTCTATCGAGTGGTGTACATATCAACCATTCATAGATAACTGGATGGACCGATGGTACATGGTGTTTGATGTACCACCACACAACAACAGGGAAATTCCTTTGTATTTTCTAAGAACGATGTATGCAGAGTTTGTGCTGGGGAAGCATGTTAACTATTTTGATATCTTGGAGTACCAGAGTGTTGGGATGGGGATGCCTCAACAACGTCCCAATGCGAGTCACATAGATCCCAATCGCCCAGTAGCTCCACCTCGTAGGAAGCTACCCAAGCCAAATGTGCCTCCTGCACATTAGTTGGTCCCATAGACACAAGAGTCATTCCTACTGTTGGCACAGGAAGTTGTTTGATATAGCACGTATCTTCATGGTACGTACCAGGTAGGGACATTAGAGCCACCATCTATGGGTGGAGTAGAGCCACCACCTGTCGATGGGGTAGATCCACCACCTCCTGGTGCGGTAGAGCCACCACCTTCCAATGGTTGAGGAGCATCTAGTAGTGGCACTGTACCTACATAGCATGAGAACAGCCATCAACCCCACCCATGCACAGTATGCGGCCATCCTTGCTTTGGTCTCGTCCAAACAAGTGATACCCTTACTGGGAATTTCACATAGGTAAGTAAGTGGTTAACAATTTAGTGTCATTTTTAAATTATTTTTCCTTACTATACACATATATATAGATTGCTAATATTTTTAATGGTTTTAAAACTTGTAGTTACTGCAAGAAGGGCACGGGGTTGAAGACCTTTGCACTGATGATGCAGAGCATAGTCCAGAGGCTCATGCACGAGCACCGCATGATGATGATGATGATGTTGCCATACTTTCAGTGACAACAACTCACAATGAGGTAACTATTTCAACAAGACATTATTTTAATACATGAGTAGATCCAGTTAACAATTTAGTGTTGTTTGTAAATTATTTTTCCTTACTATACACATATATAGATCCCTAATATTTTTAATGATTTTTAAACTTGTAGTTCCCACAAGAAGGGCATGAGGGCTAAGAGGCTCATGCAGTAGAACCTTCTGAGTTACAATATGTTTTCATACCTTCAGCGACAACATCTTATGCTGAGGTAACTATTTCAACAGGACATTATTTCAATACATGTTATTTTTTTATCACATGTTACTTAATTAATGCTACATGATCTAATATTTACAATTTTCTAAATTGTAGTTTGTATATCCCCATCAAATGGAAATGATTTCATCTAGTGAGCTCCCCCCTGGTGGGAATACAATCGATAGCATGCCCACAGAGACGGAATGGATGGCAGATCGTTGCTTAGAATTTATTGACGTATACAGTACATCGGTATGTATTTCATCATTTTCAGTTTGTTAATACATGCTATTCCATTGACCAATGCATTTCTAACTACGTCAGTATTGGTGATTGTAGCCACCAGTAGATATACGTTTGAGACTATCAATAGTTCGATCTCCCCACAGTCCCAACGTGCAAAAGGGACAAGTGTACAATAGAGGCTCCACTCCTGGAAAGACTGTGGATGTCCTCTATAGCAGACACACGAGAGATCCACCTACCCCTGACATAACAAAGGTCATTGATGCTACAGTCAATTCCGCATCTACAATAGCCACAAGTCATATGGAGGTAACTATTTGGACAATCACAATGCATAGTATTTAACCATGTTACTATATTGTTTATTCATGCATGTCTAACTATTTCACCATTTGGTGATTGTAGCCATTAGTGGCAGAAGTGCCCAGCCCCTCTGTTCAATCCATGGTTTTAATCGGGTCTCCTCTTACGATGAGATGTTCATTAATGACCAAGTTTTTTATTCAATTTACCCAAACACATTGATCAACGTTGAATTGTGGAATTAATTGAGATATGATCTTTTATTTGCAGAGGACAACTATAGAGATGCCTTCCATGAGCACATCGCTCACATCTATACCCCATGAGTACTTGGTGAGTTTTCTTCATAAATAATTTGGCCATAAGTTAATTTTTTTAATTTGTTGATGGTAGGGTATTAGTGCAGTTATTTGATAAAAATAATGATTTTTTTTGCAGACTTCTGAGATACCGAGCAATCCCAGGGAGATGGTCGATAGAAGAAAGTCGGGGAAAAAAAAGAGAAAGATTGATTTTTTATTTTAAATAGTCTTGGATAGATGTATTTTGACATGCATGTACACATTGTTGTACTTAGGGATACATGTACATTGACAGGCCATTTCAGGGCCGACTACTTTCCCATATTTTGTATTACAAACACTCGACTATCATAATATTCCATATTTTCTCTTGAGTTTCGACTTGTGCTTGTGATGATTCATCTCTTCCACAAATTGATAAATTATGCTATTTAAATTCATAAAGTTACATTTCAAGCAATATTTATTCTCTTACATTTATTTCATTGATCAAGTAACATCTCACCATTTTGTTATGAAAACATTATCTTAATGGAAAAAACTAATAATATCTTTCAATAGTTCAATGAACTTAGCACATGCATGCTAATTTGATATCTACTTTAAAATTGTGTTTTTTTTCAACTCCAAGGGTTCATACACATTGATCATGATTATGGTTGCAAGGAAAGTATGTTGCAAGGAAAAAACAAAAGTTAACAAAATAAGTCAAAATATGTTTGAATAACCTCTGTGATAATAGTAACATGCTACGCATAACATGAATGTAATCCTATGACATTTTCAGACAATAAGAGGAAGTCCAATAGATGCTACACATTTTATCAATGCTACCGTATTTCATCAAACTATACGTACATGAGCATCTATGCAGTTCGATTGAATGGCAAGGAATGCATAACTAAAGTGTAATAAAATTAATTGGCCCTTCATGTACATATGGTCAAATATATGTAACAAATATACCCTAGTTTGTTAAAATATGCTAACCAATAATTGGTCATGAATTCACTCTCATAATATCGTTGAAGATATAAAACCTATCCTTACTAAACCCTAGTATGTAAGACCCTAGTTTTTTCTTTACCTCTTTCATATGTCCATTTTCCAACTGTCATAATGCAAAACTAATCATCCAGAATCCATGGAAAATGAAATACCTAACTAGTTTAATGATATTCCTTGATAATGTTGTATTGATGAATGAGAATAAGATGTTCATGGTCCTATGCTTGTTTTGATAAATTGCACAAGTTTCATAATCATCATCATCACCCTCATCCTCATCCTCATCCTCATCATCCTCACCCTCATCATCATCTTCATCATTGTCATCATCATCATCTTCATCATGATCATCATCTTCACCACCACCACCACCACCATCATCATCATCATCATCATCTTCAACACCACCACCACCACCACCACCATCATCATCATCATCATCATCATCCTCCTCCTCATCCTCTCCCTCATCCTCATCCTTATCATCATCATGGTAAACCATTATCTTCATCATCACGATCATCATTCTCATCACCCTCATCATCAACATCTTCATCATCATCACCACCACCTTCATGATCAACATCCTCATCCTCATCATCATCATGATCATCATCCTCATCACACCCATCCTCATCATCCTCACCCTCATCATCATCATCACCATCATCGTCATCATAATCTTCATCATGATCATCATCTTCATCACTACCACCACCATCATCATCAGCATGTTCATGGTCCTATGTTTTTTTTGACAAATTGCACAAGTTTCGTAATCACCATCATCAACCTCATCCTCATCCTCATCCTCATCATCCTCACGCTCATCATCATCATCCTCACCCTAATCATCATCATATTCAACATGATCATCATCTTCATCACCACCACCACCACCACCACCACCACCATCATCATCACCACCACCACCACCACCACCACCACCACCATCATCATCATCATCCTCATCATCCTCACCCTCATCCTCAACCTCATCATCATCATCATCGTCAACATATTCATCATCACGATCATCATTCTCATCACCCTCATAATCATCATCTTCATCATCATCACCACCACCATCATGATTATCATCCTCATCATCCTCACCTTCATCCACATCCTCACCATCATCATGATCATCATCCTCATCACCCTCATCCTCATCCTCATCCTCATCATCCTCACCCTCATCATCACCATCACCATCGCCATCATCATCATCATCATCTTCATCACCACCACCATCATGATCATCATCAACATCAACATCTTCATGGTCCTATGTTTGTTTTGCTAAATTGCACACGTTTCATAATCATCATCATCACCCTCATCCTCATCATCCTCACCCTAATCATCATCATCATCATCATCCTCACTGTGCTCTTCCTACCCATGTTGTCACCATAACCATCCCATTTTTCACCATAAGAAGGGAAATGCTAGCCATAAGTGCCCGGTGGATGATTTTGCAAAGTTGACCCCTGTGGGCAAAAATTGCACAGTCCCTTACTGAGAAAAACCCTAATTTGAAAAATGCACCTACAAGATGACACGTGGGACATGGGACTGGTGGAGAGGGGCACCCCTAGCACTGTCCCGACGTCCTGAATCCCACAACGTCGATGGTTTGTGGATCCAAGCCATGGTCTTCATTCTATGGCTTGTTCCGTTCGACATCCAAAATCCCTTCAGGGACACTTGCCGGATGCCTACCTGGGCTATAGAATCTCAACCATGTAACAAAACCAGTTTCCGGGGAGACATGCAGGTGTGTCTAGGATAGTTCCAGCTGGGAACGCTAGCCACAAGTTTCAAGTGGATGATTTTGCAAAGTTGACCCCCATGGGAAAAAAATTGCAGAGTCCCTTACTCAGCAAAACCCTAGTTTGCAAAATGCATTTACAAGATGACACTTGGGCCATGGGACCAGCGGAGAGGGGAACCCCTAGCACTGTCCCTACATCCTGAATCCAACCGCGTCGATGGTTTTTCGATCCGATCCACGGTCTTCATTCTATGGCTCATTCTGTCTGACATCCAAAAGGCCTTCAGTGACACCTGTCGGATGCCTACCGAGGCCACAGGATCCCAACCGTGCAACAAAATTGGGTTTTCGGGAGACATGCAGGTGTGTCTAGGATGGTTCCAGTTGGGAACGCTAGCCACAAGTTCCCGGTGGTTGATTTTGCAAAGTTGACCCCCGTGGGAAAAAATCGCACAGACCCTTACTGAGCAAAAACCTAGTTTGCAGAATGCACCTATAAGATGACACGTGGGACATGGGATGGGCGGAGAGGGGAACCCCTAGCACTATCCAGACGTCTTGAATCCAACGACATCGACGGTTTGTCGATGCGAGCCACGATCTTCATTCTATGGCTCGTTCCCTCCGGCATCTAAAATGCCTTCAAGGACACCTGTCGGATGCCTACCGGAGCCATAGAATCCCAACCGTGCAACAAAACCGGGTTCCGGGGAGACATGCAGGTGTGTCTAGGACGGTTCTAGTTGGGAGTGCTAGCCAAAAGTGCCCGATGGAGGATTTTGCAAAGTTGACCCTTCTGGGAAAAAATTGTACAGTCCCTTACTGAGCAAAACCCTAGTTTGCAGAATACACCTACAAGATGACATGTGGGCCATTGGACCAGCGGACGGGAGCACCCCTAGCACTATCCCAATGTCTTGAATCCAACAGCGTCAATGGTTTGTCAATCCTAGCCACAGTCTTCATTCTATGGCTTATTTCGTCCGACATCCAAAAGACCTTCAGGGACACCTGTAAGATGCCTATCAGGGCCATAGAATCCCAACCATGCAACAAAACCAAGTTCTGAGGAGACATGCAGTTGTTTCTAGGACGGTTCCAGCTGGGAACGCTAGGCACAAGTTCCCAGTGGATGATTTTGCAAAGTTGACCGTCGTGGGCAAAAGTTGCATAGTCCCTTACTGATAAAAACCCTAGTTTGTAGAATGCACCTACAAGATGACATGTGGGCCATGGGACCGATGGAGAGGGGCACCCCTAGCACTGATCCGACATCCTAAATCCAATGGCGTTAATTGTTTTTTGATCCAAGCCACGGTCTTCATTCTATGGCTCGTTCCATCTGGCATCCACAAGGCCTTTAGAGACACCTGTTGGTTTCCTACTAGGGCCATAGAATCCCAACTGTGCAACAAAAATGGGTTTCGGTGAGACATGCAGGTGTTTCTAGGATGGTTCCAGCTAGGAATGCTAGCCACAAGTGCCCGGTGGATGATTTTGCAAAGTTGACCCTTGTGGGAAAAAATTGCACAGTCCCTTACTAAGCAAAACCCTAGTTTGCAGAATGCACCTACAAGATGACACATGGGCCATGGGATCAACGGGGAGTGGCATCCCTAGTACTGTCCCGATGTCCTAAATCCAATGGCATCGATGGTTTGTTGATCCGAGCCACGGTATTCATTCTATGACTTGTTCCGTCTGGCATCCAAAAGGCCTTCAGGGACACCTGCGGGATGCCTACCGGGGCCGTCGAACCCCAACCGTGCAACAAAACCAGGTTCTGGGGAGACATGCAGGTGTGTCTAGAATGGTTCCAGCTGGGAACGCTAGCCACAAGTGCTCGGTGGATGATTTTGCAAAGTTGACCCCCATGGGCAAAAATTGCACAGTCCCTTACTGAGCAAAACCCTAGTTTGCAGAATGCACATACAAGATGACACATGGGCTATGGGAAGGGTAGAGAGGGGCACCCCTAGCACTGTCCTGACATCCTGAATCCAACGACGTTGACAGTTTGTCGATCCGAGCTAGGGTCTTCATTCTATGGCTCATTCCGTCCGGCATCCTAAAGGCCTTCAAGGACACTTGTCGGATACCTGTCGGGGGCATAGAACTCCAACCATGCAATAAAATAGGGTTCCGGGGAGGCATGCAGGTGTGTCTAGGATGTTTCTAGTTGGGAACGCTATCCACAAGTGCTCAGTGGATGATTTTACAAAGTTGACCCATGTGGGAAAAAATTGCATAGTCCCTTACTGAGCAAAACCCTAGTTGCAGAATGCACCTACAAGATTACAAATGGGCCATGGGATCAGTGCAGAGGGGCACCCCTAGCACTGTCTCGATGTCCTGAATCCAAATACATCGACGGTTTGTCGATTCAAACCACGATATTCATTCTATGGCTCGTTCCGTCCGGCATCCTAAAGGCCTTCAGGGACACCTGCTAGATACCTGCTGGGGGCATAGAACTCCAACTGTGCAACAAAACTAGTTTCCAGGGTGTCTTGCAAGTGGGTCTAGGGAGGTTCTGGATGGGAACGCTAGCCATAAGTGCCCGGTGGAGGATTTTGCAAAGTTGACCCCCATGTGCAAAAATTGCACACTCCCTCACTGAGCAAAACCCTAGTTTCAACATTTCAAGTATAGCATTGTCCAACGTTCTAACTGAATGAAATGCACGAGTTCCTTCGGTGGTCTTGCACTCATGTAACTATGAATGATCTACATACACCACCTCCCAAAAATATCTATGTACATGTGCTTTCCTGGTTGAGTGATCTTCCTGCGTTCTTGCTCCCTCCCCCATGACTGAAGCACACCATTCAACGATGGTTTTTTCATTTCGGATGATAGGTCCATCTGTGAAATTCATTTATTTCCTGCATAATGCAGTCTTTATGCATGCACCTGTTCCATCGTGTTCACCTTTTCCATGTTCAGTCTCAAAATAGTTCCAATAATGTGGCACCTCGTGCCTTTTGTGGAGCATACACAACCATTGGAAGATATAGGCATTTTTTAATTTCCCTGCACAACCGTCAGACCAAATCCAATGTTGTTTCATCTATATACTGTTATCCTTCAAGTGATTGTAGAACATTTGAAAGTTGTGTTGTACAAAATCCAAGTCATGACACCTATCATCACTTATGTAGAAGTGATACTCCTTCAATATAGCCCTGTTGTCTTCAGTACTATCTGCCCCATGTCTATAGGTGATATGGACCATTATGCTGACCTGGTCTGAGTGATAGTATTGACTCTGAATCTCATTTTGTGGTTGAAGAGTGTAGTTTTCCGCAAAATCGACCATTGACAGGATAGTCCCAATAGGAAATGTATCCCTACATGTTCTAAACTTCTCATCTTGCCAACAAGCCACATGCACATGCTTTACATAATGTTGTATCTTTTCAAAGAATTTGTCCATGAAGTCGCAAACCTGTACCTAGGAGATCAACAATAAAGACATTATATCAATAGACTGTTGCATATGAAATTGCAGTCCGAAGACAAAATAGTATCCAATAGCTCATTACCAACCTCAGAAGTGACCAATTGTATTTTTTTTCTTTTGTTCCCTCCATCAATATCATACGTGACATATTTGAATGGCTACAAGTTCACCTCCTGCCTCCCAAGTTCATGCCCATCGCT
>BSBM01000371.1:1077500-1192500 GCA_027924585.1 Larix kaempferi | reverse complement strand
TGTTAATGCCCCCACATTCATGGGGAATCTCTAATTTTAATGTGTTGAACATACTCTAGGAACATGTTGCTGCAACTCTATCCCAAAAAGTTGTTAAAATTGTAGGGATCCTCCTATTTTTTTATTTACTTAGAATTTTGTTTGGCTTGATAAGTTTACTCTTGTAACTTAGAATTTATTTGAAAAAAAAAGAAGCTAGTAAAAAGGGAAAGTTTCTGAATCGGAGAAATTCCAGAATTCCGCTGAAACGGTCGAAGCAATTCCCGATTTTCGCTGAAACGGTTGGAGAAATTCTCGATTTTTGCCGAAACGGTCAGAGTAGTTCCTCGAGTCATGCCGAAACGATCGGATCAATGATGGTTTTCTTGGTAAAATTCTTGTTTTGGGGTGACTGGCCATTTTTCACTGAAATGGTCGGAACGCACCGAAATATGGGCGCTTCAAAAAGTGGTAAGTTCATGTTTCGACGTGAAATAGAAATGACGTCGATACATTGCGGAGTGAAGAGAGAAGATGTCGGTGAAAAGAAGGTTGGAGTAAAAAGGAAAAAGCGCTGAAACGTGTCACTGTGAAAAGGAAAAAACGCTGAAACACGTCGCTGGCGAAGGAAGAACCTCGCCGAGTGAGAAAAAGTAAAGGCTCCGAAATAAGGAAAATGCAAAGCTAAAAGGGGATCTCAAAAACGAATCAACGGAAAATGCCAATTACACCAAAACAATTTGGCGAAAAATGGGAAAAGTGCCTATATGCTTTGACGCAAAAACAAATTCATTGTGATGCCTAAGGAGGGAATAGTTAAAAGGTTTTACTTTGAAACGACCTTCAACAATTGGTGGACCCCGCCAGTAGATTCTCTCATGCATTTATTACTAGGGTTTTCTGGAGTTATATAAAGAACATAAAATCATTTTTTTTTACATTTTGTAACGTCGTTTTGTCCAAGTTGCTATCGGACTCCAAGGAGTACCCAATGTCGTCGAGAAAAATCCACTGGACCATTCTTGGACTGCTAGGTAGGCCTTCATCCATTTGTTTGCTTTCCTGAAAATGTATTTTTCACCACTGGTAAAATAAACCGTAACCCAAGCATGAGTTTTTGTTGATTGTACATTGTTTAGCTTGACTCCTGTTATCAAAATACCATTCTCTTTCTGGATGGGAGTAGGTTAAGAGGTGATTATAAGTATGAGGTAGTGGTCGATTTTTTTGGGGGTTCTCCCCGTTCGAACAAAGACATCAAGCCATGCTTATCATTCAGTATTTTCCACCCCATTACGTGTATTGAGCATTCTAGTCGACTTAACCTTGTATGGTGGTTACTCCCCATTTGGTAAAATAGGCACCCGCCTACCTTTGCCTACTATGGACATTTTTCTCCAAATTTAGGATAGCCCTCACAAATCTCTAGGTGCTTGCATCCCAACCACTGGTTACTTCAGTATATATGCCACTATTACGGTTTTATGACCAAGTGCTTCCAACTTTTTTGACCTAGAATTTAAGTTTCGTTCTTGGGTTCACTTGTATTTTTTTCATGGTATATAAACATCCGTGGTGTAGCTCCTCTTAGTTTCCCGCAGTTCCCAGCTACCTCATAATTGACTAGATATTTTCATGGCCATGCCCCTTTTCATGAAAATAGTTAAGAGAGGATAGTCCTAAAGATCTGAAACTCATGTTTGCTATAGGTCTGAATGATGGAAAAAAATGTACAAAATAATAGAATCTCAAGTTTGGCACTCAGGTCATGTTTCATTTTGACAAATGGGGTTTTTGAATGAGTTGGTATACTTTGAACGTTCTTAGTATTTAAACAAGTGGAGAATACGATCTTGTAAAGAGAAAATTCATCTTCCATGCCTATTTAATAATTGTTTATCTTCTCTAAATAAATGGACTGAAGTTCAAACATTGTTATAACTTTTCGTAATAAGATAATAAGACAATATTTGTTTCTAAAATCATTTTGGAGACATCTGGTGACCTTTTTCTAGTGGTACACTAGCAGATCTAAAGGATTCTACATGAAAACCCAAAACACATCAGCTAATGCACAAAAGTGTACATTTTGAAAGATAGCCAACATAACTAACATCCACTAGGCTTCATGGAAGTAATAAATTTTCTAACTTCATTTTTTCTATAAACAATATTGATAAGGGATGTTTTTACATGCTTCTTATTTCTATTGCTTTAACATTAAAATGTGCTCATACATTGATTTGATGTCTCATTAGGATTCATAAATGCAAAAAAGAGCTGCTAAGTGAAAACGCAAGATAGCTGAAGCAGACTCTGACATAGAGATTGTTGCAGACACTCCAATGGAGACTATATTTGAGGACACCAAATCCACGACAGGAATCACCTCGGAATACAAATGGGGTGAACTATATCATCTCATCAGGGATCAGAATGTACCCAATCCATCCATCGAAGAGATGATGGTGTATCAAAATATAAAGAAATCCAGTCTCCATAAAGCAACCACCTGACCAATGCTTTTCCCATGTTCCGAATTCATTGAATGGATTCTACCTTACATAGACACAGGCACAAGGATTATCTCAAATACAAGAGGGGAAGGATTTGCTTCATTCCAACCCGGTCACATCACTAAGGCATATCGATTACCATCACCCAAAGTCATGATGACGGAGGACTAGATCAAACGTGTGAATATTGACCACTTTGAATACGCCAAGAAGATGATGATCCCAGGAAAGCATCTGAGGCAGAGAGCGAGTGGAGAACAGGATAACCTGAACCTGAGGGAACCGATCTGAATCATAACTTTAATATTGAGTAGAGTTTTAGGTAGAGAAAATGGGAACATATACAAGCTCAACTGGGTACCACTCATGTATCATATAGCCTTCCATGACACTATTTTTAATTGGGATAGTATTATCTCAAAGAGCATGCCGTCGACGATAGTTGTAGCCCAAGGAGGAATGACCCAAAATAAAGAAGAATTTTTCATGTCCTCATACCTTATGGATTGTATACTGGTCATATATCATTTCCCTAAACTGGGATGTGTGTGGAATCAAGCTGAATCCCCCCTTTATGTGGCCTATGAGATCACATGGTCCCACAAAAATGCGAGCTATTACAAGCTCGTCAGTGAAGAACTTGTTATTCCTTTGCATTGGTTTATTTTTAATGAAGAACCAAATTTCTTGTCTGATAATGCTATGACAATCATAAATGATTATGGAGATTACTACTTTAGCCAAAATAGCCCCTTTTTGCCTATACTTATCAACACCTTTTTCCCTTGTCTTACCTTATTTTCCTATGACCCAAGACGATATCTTTCCAAGTCAACCATCGATCTTAACATGTATAACTTATTATTGCTTTATTTTATTAATGACTAATATTGTTTATGGTTATGAACTTTATATTTGGATTAGCGCTAAATTGTATTGATTTGATAAATATTGTTCAAAACCTTGAAAGAACATAGGTGTAGTAGCTCGCTAAAACTATGGAGGAAATAAATACTTGGTGCCAGTTGTCCCTTCCTCGATCTAGTTCCATACATTAATGTGACAGCTTGAGCATCTTTCCACAAGGCTAGCTACAACTGGTTCATGCTAAAACATTCCAAGCATCTTCTCTTCTAATCAGTTGGAATCCGTTCGGTCCATCAATAACTTTGATTAATAGCGCAGGCCTGATTGTGAACAACTTCATTCAAATGCATTTATGGCTGTAACTGTTTATGTTTTAATTCGGAATCCTAAAGATCGTAGATCTTCATGGATTCCCGATATTAGTGGATCGGGATTATGTCACCCATGTATAAGTATGGAAAGGCGATCTTAGGATGGGGGTTAGCATTATATTGTAAGAGACTGTAACAGAGAGCACTGTAACTGTGGTTCTACCATTTTAATACAAGGAGTAGCAATTCCCTTTATCTCTGCGTTTTAATTCTTGTTACTTCAGTGGCATCTCTATTAGAAGGCCATGGCCCGCCTTCTCATAGAGATTTCCGAGTTAAGTAGATGTTTAGTTTCTGTTTATTTTGGTTTGATGTGTAGTTACATTAGGAGTATTTACAGATTGTTGCAACAGTAGTTAGTTAGATAATTGCATGATTATAGTTTTTCTTTGGTTTGTTGCAACAGTGTGGTGTGAATAGTCGACTGTGTAGAGTAGTTATCCTTTTTATGCGAGCGGGTTAGATCGATGTTACAGTCAACCTCAACTCATGTTCATTATTGTTATTTATCTTTCTTAGGGTTTGTTGAATCAGATATGTTATGTTCTGGATTCATCTTTCTTAGGATTTGCTGAATCAGATAGGTTATGGTTTGAATTCATCTTTCTTAGGATTGTTGAATCAGATAGATTATGGTTTGAATTAATTCCAATCTTATATTTTTAGGATTTGACTTCTTGCAAAAGCAATTCTAGTTAATTCATTCTTAGATTAGTCACTGTTGGATTGATGTTGTAGGAAAGTAGAAGTTCCTTAAAGATTCTTAGATAGATAATTTAAATTGGTTTTCGCATTGAGTTGAGTTTGGCTGAGTAGTAGGTAGGATGATTGATCTTTACTTATTCAATCAACTACTAATTTGTTTATGCATATATTTTGCTTAGTTACCTTTGAAACAACAAGACTTTCATGGGTTGACAATTTATCTTGAGCATTCTGTTTGTTAATTTGAATTGATTTGCATATAGAGTGACCAACATTTTAGCGTCGTTGTCGGGGAAGGTAATTGATAGACATAGATTTTAGTTGATTAATTTGATTTCATTAGCTATGAAATATTTTAATCTTGCGTGAATACAAGAATAAAAACTCGGGAACCCCCCAAAAATACTAATCCTACAAATGGAAGAGGTTGTGGCAGTAACCAAGGTTTAGGAAGACAGACATTCATTGATGAATTGATCACCAAGGATGATTCTTCTACCAGACTATAGCGAACATCTTTAGGAAGAGGAGGTTCCATTCTCTCTAAGCTTGAAACGTATGCATCAACCGTAGAGAACGTAATGGGACCTTCAAATCCCATTCCAGAGAAGAGACCTCTTGGAGATAAGGGAAGTGCTGCGGGTGCAGTGGCTTGAGAAGAGATTTATCGAATCAACAGACACAGAGTAACTAAGGAGGAGTGGTTAGATCACTATTAAGAACTGGAGGAAGAAAGAAGGAGAGAGGAAGAAAGAAGGAAAGAAGAAGAAATAAGAGAAGAGGAGGAAGGAATAAAGGAAGAATAGGAGAACCAAGAAAACATGGATAATGAATATCATGGAGAGCATCAAGAACATCCCAATAATTACGAAGAGGAAGTGGGGGATAATCATCATGGAGACACTGTTGTCACACTTGATTTCCCTATCTGACAAGCACCAGGGGAGGTCCCCATGAAGAATATTTCACGTTCAGTTTTGTCGAATTTCCATGCTAAGTCCTCCGAAGATCCAAATGAATTCCTTTTAGAATTTTATATCCTCTGTTAGAGCTATGATTACACCTCTAGTGCACAGAAGTTGAAACTATTTCCTGCTACCCTAAAGGGAAATGTCCTAGAGGGGTCTACAATTTACTAAATTCTAACACTTCAGATGGATTTAGAGACCTCCCTATGAATCCATCTACAGTGTTAGAATTTAGTAAATTGTACAAATTCATTGTCAAAATTGTAACTTTCCATTGTCGGAGTGACACAACTAAAAATGACCAAATAAATGACTAGTTGTTATGTGGTCATTTTTAGTCTAGATATATGGTGACCAAATTTGGTCATTTATCTTGTCTTTTTTAGTCTAGTTTTTATCTCGTGACCAAAAGTGATCATTTATTTTGGTCTTTTTTAGTTAGCTAGCTTAAATTTATTAATTTTGGTCATTTATCCCTTGAAAACAACTGTGGTGACCAAAATTTTTGGTCTCCTGGTCACTAATCTCTCATTTTGTACTAGTGTGACAACAAACATATAATCCACAAACAACATCAATACATCAATAATAAGATCACTCTAAACAGAAAAACATTTGATTAAAGTGATATAAAAATACATCAAACTGAAAGTGAGAAACAATCAATAGAAACACTATCAAATTGTAAAAATCAAAACAGAATTAAGTAAAAAACATTGACATGTATTTATATTTAATCATAAGTCAACTTGGCTCAAAGATTTATATCCATCCACCAAAAATATTTAAAACATGCTTACAGATTCAAAGAGATCTTCCACTCTGGTACATGCAAAATCCCCTTCTTCGACCCTCAGTTACCAACCACAGTATCATCTTCAAACTTTACATTTATAATCAGATTTTGTTTCAAAACAATTTAAGGATCCCAAAACTATAGGAAAAAGGTCTAAAAATAGAAGCCTTTAATTACATTTGATTATATCAAATCCTAATAGACTCATGTGACTAACTAGAAGATAACTCAAAACATAATTGACTTTAAACATTGCCATCTGGATGTTAAATCTTACGACCAGCCTCTTCCAGCATTGTTAAACCATCTAATGCCTGGGACCTCTTCCGAAGGTGATTGATTTTTGCTTCCATAGCTCACACCTTCTCCTGAAATTCCTGATTGATTCTGGATAATTCCTCAACCTTTTCCTGAGCTATTTTTCTTCTTCTGACTGCTTCATTAGCAACTGAAACTAGTTCTGCATAATTTGAATTAGTTTCTTCTAGATCATTCATTATCATTATGTTGGCACCGACAAGCTAATCATTAAGTTGGTTTAAATGTGCATTCTAGGTTTTATAATGTTGCAGAGCTTTCTGTATATTCACAACTTTTGTTTCCTCTTTAGTATGCAATTTCTCGTCTAAGATACCCAGCCTTTCCTCTGACTACTCCATAGTCACGATTTTCACTGCTGGAACTTGCAAATATTCTCTAGCACCTTGAAATATCTTACTAGTTCCTGCACCTGATTCTAAGATGATTTTCTTATTTTTATCAACAAATTGCATAACTGGCACATCGGGAATTGAGTTAATATTTTCTTCAATATTTTTTAGAGGTAAGGATATCATCCCTTCAATTTTCCTGGACTACACGTCTTCTTCACTAGATGATTCTTCAATCTCAATTGCGCCCTCATCTTTGAATTTAGGGTTGAGAACCCTCTTTAAAATTAGGTGAAACTTGTTTGAAGATCTAGTTTTTTGTCGCCATCTAACAGCTTTATCTTGGTGTTTAGATTGGGCTTCTTTGACCTTTGAATATTTAAACTATGATGTATCTTCTTCCATTTCAATTTCTTCTGTAAGACAAGGGGTTTTAGGGGTTAGTACCACCAGCTCTGCTTTTGGACCATTTATGGCGTCTGAATTTTCAATCCCCTGCTGCGTATCCATAATTTTCCTTTTATAAACCCTTGCTTTCATTAAATTTTTTGAATCTTCTAGTTTTTCTTGTGGTTTTTCAACTTCAAATCCAGACCAAAACAAGAAATGCCCCCAGGTTCGGGATTCCTTTTCTAATTCCTTTAAAATCAAAATCTTGATCTCACCATGATGAAAAATACTCTGAGAAGTATGATCTGGATGATTTTTTACCCTTACTGCTAGTTTTGACAAAATTTTGAGTAGATAGAAAGGTAAATTGATCTTTGAAATACCTTCTACATGAAGAATAAAGCGTAGATGGTACTTGTATATTGTTTCAAAATGGCCTTTGAAAGTGATATAGAATTGAATAATACTCAAAACTTGTCGCCATTATGCCCTTAACGCATTAGCAGGAATTCCTTTTTTCCAATATAACGCTTCATTCCCTGGTAGAAGAAATAAATCCATATTAACTTCAAAAGGAAACTTTTTTAACCACCTATCACCAGAAATGGATAACCCTGTAGCTTCTGCAATTGACATTTCAGATACCCCGAAGTTGAGATTGGCAAACCTGACTGTTTCACCGGTGAAATTCCTCAAAAATTCTCGAGAAACCTCAACATTATATCCATCCATTCGCTCAAAGAATGTAAACCATCCCACTTTCATAAGCATTTGCGCGCACAATGGGTGTTCTTCAGCCCATTTGGTATCGGTTGGTTCGAACTTGAGATGCTTGCCGCTCATCTTTTTCATTGCAATAATTAGAAACTGAAATCACAGATCAAACTCTAGATATTTGTATAACTATTATTTAGCAGACTTCATCATTGGATATAAGCTTATGTAAGAGGGCATACTATGCTGACATGTGAATGATTAAAGAAAATGAGGGTGCAAGACTTTGTCAAATTTTATCATCATAATACAAATAGGTTTGTCGCATGAAAAATTTGAGCCACGTTTCACACACTCTTAAATGATTTCGAATTTGCCACCAACCTTGAAAAAAAAACTTTTTTGAACATTCTGATAGCGTTGAAGTATGTATTTCTATGTTAACCCGCTACTAGAATGTTGTTTCCAACTACCATTTTCTTGGGTTAATAATCACACGATGTGACATTAGATTATGAAGAAACATTGCATGAAATTTTATAGAACTCAAGCCAAAGTTCAACTTATAATAAAAAAGAATACATTAAAAAGGAATAAAACACAAAAGTAGAAAAATAAAACTAATAAGGGATTCCAATCAAAAAGAAACTTGCATAAAGAAAACCATAAAAAGCGTAAGGTTCTAAAGAAACAAAGGTTTATCTAGGAGTACAAGTCCAGTACTAACACAAGGATTGATCGGCATGAGTCAACATCTATAGAAATGCTGGAGAGTTACCTTGAATTTAATGATTTAGATAAGAAATTGAAAATTAATGTGCTAATGATATTATGAGCTTAGTTCATGTTTTATAGTTGAGTTCCTACCACCTGGATCAAATCTGGCTACACATCAAAGTTTCAATTACATCATCATTGGTGTTAACACCTAAAAAGTGCTCACTAGCTCATTCCCTTACTCACATGACCCATTTGTCCACTTTTCCACCATCTGAGCCTCTGAAACCAACAAAAGGTCACCAAAAGACCTTAGTACACCCCTTTTTCCATTAAAAAAGATTATTTTTCCAAGAAAATCATAAAAAACCCTCAAAAAGGGTCCAAATTCCCAAAAATATTAAAAAGGGAATTAAAATATTATTTTTATTCAAAAAAGGAAAAAGGAGGGAAAATTACCTAAACCATGTTGGTCAATACCATTGGTTTCCACAAAACCACAAATGGTATTCCTCACCACCAAAACCTATAAAAAGGTGGTAGGGGCTCCTCATTTCACATCCATCCATTATCTCATCCTTATGCTGCTGAAATCTCCCCTGAGCATTTTAGCCATTGCAAACCACATTGGAGAAGAGACCATTGGAGATTGGAGTTGCTCATCCTTGGAGCCATTCAACCTCACCATTAGAGGTATTGATTCCGCAAGCACTTGCTTGCCCCACTATTTCAATACAAATTCTTTATTCTTATATGTTCTTGTTCTTGATTTTAAATTATTTTAGTTATTTGCTTAATATCTTTGCTTAGATCCATGAATAATCTTGTTTATTTAGTTTATTGTTTTTATTTCTATTGAAACTGCTGCTACTAGTTAGCAGGTGCCCATAGCACTAAGCCTGGTTGCAAAACCGAGCCAACAATTGGTTCTCATATATCCAATTGTTTTGATGGAATTTGAGGATATAGATGGTGAAGAACAAGGAACCAAGATGGTTGTGAACCTATAGATCCATCCTCAACTACTCCCGAGTAAACATGAATGATCAGTCAAATATGGGGTCAATCCTTCATTACTGAATTAATGTGGGTAATACACTTTCCATTATGTTAAGATTCCAACGATTAGGGCTCAAAACCAAACCATTTTATTTTCTTACCCCAGCTAATTCCTCCATCCCAGTTGGGCTTTGAAACTGATCCAATCGAGGCGCAATGAAGATCGAGGCTTTGAATAGAATAAATTATTTATTTTAAAAGTATTGACTTGTATGTAAATTTTTACCATGCTTGAATTTGCAATTTCATCTAGATTTATCTTTACATCCAAATATATGCAGATATCAAGCAATCTTATCCCTGCATATGCAGGTTACAGGTTTTTGAGGACCGTGGACTCTGGAACATGAGCATCATTTTTGGTTGCCAAGAAGGTCAATGGAAGGAATATAGCATAGTACGAGAGCTGTAACAGTAAGTAATTCGCGAATCACCAAACACCCACTTTGAGGCTTCTCTCACGGATCTGAGGTTTCTTCTCTGGTAGGTGAACATTTTGAGGCTTCTTCTCTCATGGATCTAAGGTTTTTTTCTTCTCTGGCAGGTGAACATACAGATTGGGATGGACACTCGCAAGCATCATATCTTTGAGTGAGCATCCTCAATCCTTCATTACTGAATTAATGTGGGTAATAAGCTTTCCATTATGTTAAGATTCCAATGATTAGGGCTCAAAACAAAACCATTTTATTTTCTTACCCTAGCTAATTCCTCCATCCAAGTTGGGATTTGAAACCGATCCAATCGAGATGCAATGAAGATCGAGGCTTTGAATAGAATAAATTTTTTATTTTAAAGGTATTGACTTGTACGTAAATTTTTACCATGCTTGAATTTGCAATTTCATCTAGATTTATCTTTACATCCAAATATATGTAGATATCAAGCAATCTTGTCCCTGCAGGTGCAGGTTGCTGGTTTTTGAGCACTGTGGATTCTGGAACATGAGCATCATTTTTGGTTGCCAAGAAGGTCAATGGAAGGAATATAGCATTGTAGGAGAGCTATAATAGTAAGTAATTCGTGAGTCACCAAACACCCACTTTGAGGCTTCTCTCACAGATCTGAGGTTTCTTCTCTGGTAGGTGAACATTTTGAGGCTTCTTCTCTCATGGTTCTAAGTTTTTTTTCTTCTCTGGAAGGTGAACATACAGATTGGGATGGACACTCGCAAGCATCATATGTTTGAGTGAGCATCCTCAATCCTTCATTACTGAATTAATGTGGGTAATAAGCTTTCCATTATGTTAAGATTCCAACGATTAGGGCTCAAAACCAAACCATTTTCTTTTCTTACCCTATCTAATTCCTCCATCCCAATTGGGCTTTGAAATTGATCCAATCGAGGTGCAATGAAGATCGAGGCTTTGAATAGAATAAATTATTTATTTTAAAGGTATTGACTTGTATGTAAATTTTTACCATGCTTGAATTTGCAATTTCATCTAGATTTATCTTTACATCCAAATATATGTAGATATCAAGCAATCTTATCCCTACATATGAAGGTTGCAGGCTTTTGAGGACTGTGGGCTCTGGAAGATGAGCATCATTTTTGGTTGCCAAGAAGGTCAATGGAAGGAATATAGCATAGTAGTAGAGCTGTAACAGTAAGTAATTTGCATATCTTCATCATATGGAAAAATAACTCTTTGTTTTATATTACCAAATATATAACAACATTTAGTGGGCCTCATCACTAACAATGTAGCCGCGTAAGTCATCGGTGATACCCTAATCCTATGAATATCCAACTTAATCTCCATCAATTCACTATTGAAATCTTTCCCAACTTGCCCTCGTTGAAATTTCTCTTTCTCTATGGGCATCCTGCATGGATATGTCCACAAACTATTTTATTGTCCAAAACTAGGTTGAGGTTCATGAGAAGAGAGTTTTCATTCCGTTCCGTGCCCCAGATATTGTAGAAGGCATTAAGGATATATTCCTCAACTTCGTTAGTCTCCCTCTTGCTTTCTCATCCAGGGGTTGTTATTTTCAAAACAACTTTATTAGAAAACCTAGATGACAATGAGCCACATTTCAGACTTCTTTCTAAGAATGGGAGGCATGAGGATTTGGATATCCTAAATGAAATATGACTTAGAAAATATAGAATCAAATTTAAAATGAAAATGTAACTGTATATTTGTAATATTTTAAAAATCCATGCTAGAAAACATTCTCTTGGAACATGCCATTAAAATGTCTAATCCAAGAAAAATATATCTAGATTGAATATATGAAAAACGATATTTAAGCCAGAAAACACACAATATAGGACAAAACATGACCTAAAAATACACATGTGTAGTTCGTAGAGGAAAGACATCCATCCCTGACCACCAGAAGATTGCGACCTGGCAGGACTCTAGTGACTCTTTCAACAGTTAACCTTAAGTGTATTTACCTAATGTCTCGTATTTGTTTTCTCCTTTTAGGAAGAATTGCAATATATAACCACAGATGAGCACAAGAATCTTTCTGGAGCAAATTTGAAAGGGAAACCACAGATTCTTTCCCAAGTGCAGGTTGCAATGGAGTGTCTTCCTTCTCAAGTTGCACAAATCTGGCATCAATCATCCCAATCACCAGAAAAAGATCATGGAAATTGCAGCTGCATTGTCAAGCTAAGGAAAACCCACGACTTTTAGAGAAAATTGTAAGAACAAGTCTCATACCTTTTTGTTTTCGGATTGTTTGAGGTTGTACGTTACGAGAACATGATGCATGCTTCAATTTGTGAAATTAAGCCATGCCTCGATGTTAAAACTTATACTTGGATATTGAGCATTAGTCATGCTTTTCATTAGAAGCTAACTCCTTATCTCATCTCTTTGAAACCAAGTCCTTACCAAAATGGAGCCTTTCTGATAAATTGATGGACATATCACACAAGTATGTATAAAATATCATGAAGAAATATCTAAATGACTAACAATTTGGTCTGGAAAGGACACCAGTTCAAATCCAAAAGTTGTTATGTACATTTCAGAAATTGTAAAGATCTGTATGCCTTGTGTATGCTTGGGTTTGCTAGTAGTTGGGTATGTAAATATAACTAATTCCAAACGAGGGAGAGCTGTGTAACAAACCAGAGCCTACCTTATATTTTGAAGTAATTTTTATTGGAATGTTTTCAGTCTACTAGCATGTTCAATTGCTCCATGGGCATGCTTCATAGCATCCTAGCTGAAAACAATCAACTCTCATTCATCAATGAGAAGTATGAATGCTTGGGTACTTCAATGCTTCAGTTTATTAGCACGAACTCAACTCAAAAGGATGTCCATATACAAATGCCTTTGTTTGGGAACCGCCATAGATCCATTTTAACTATGGCCTTACCTAGCTCTGAGAGGGATCAAATCTCTTGAGTTGCAAACCCCTTTTAAAGTCCTAAATGCAAGAAAAGGTTTGCACCTAAAGGGATTTGAACCCTCTTGGTGTTTTGTAGACCTGTAGTTAAAATGGATCTATGCTAGTGATACCTTCATTTCTCTTATCCAGACTTGTCACAACAATATATTATATTTAAACCCTTGCTTTAGACTTATCCTACACATGAGTGCTCCAACATTGCAGCAGTCTTAGTCTTCAAAGGTCACCATTTTTGTTTCAGCAAAGTAGGTTATCTTTATGGGTATTTATCCCTTGACACTATAATTTTTCCTGTTAAAAATATTGAGTTCCAATGTCATCTCGTTTTGTCTTGAGACAACTCCCCACAAATAGTAATCATGCTTTAACTTGGGTTGTGATAAGATAGTAATCCCTTCATAGAATTGCTGGCATCTGAAGCTGATAAAGTGGAAGATCTCGTTGATCCGTCTTAAGGAATTATTGAGAATTCCTCTGATTGCTTATCTAATAATAAACAAATAGGTACATGTTCTCATCCTCGGAGTTGAACCTCAAGGTTTTCCTTACAATGGACCCCTTGTTCCATCAAGCACTACACGGAACATGGGATTTCAGCTACCAAATGACTTTTCACAAGAAAATCTTATGGGTTTTCAATTGCATGGAACAACCAATAAAGTAATCCCAGAGGAAAATCAATACCATGCTACAAGTAACACTGTAAGCTTGGAGGAATTTCAAATGTACAACACAACCAACAAACAAGTCTCAGAGGAAATAGGGAAACTATGTAAAGTCTGTGGATTCACAGTCTTGCCTCGTGACTATCAATGAAAAGTCTACGGGGTGGCCATTCATTTCCATTGTTATGATTTGAATCCCTTGGGTGCATGGACTACATTTGGGTGGACATGTGATAGTTTCCAGGGTGGTTTGATCCAAGACAAAGTATTTTACCAATAAAAGTCTCACTGTTACCAAGACAGGCAAATTTTTGGTCTAGTAGAATTATCTTGTTTTTTATTGGAAGTGCAGATTTCATCCTTCATCTTGCAGCTATCCTTTTCAAGTAGGTGTCTCTATATAATATGGCATGTGGTTGTCTTCTTAAACCTCTGCTCTGGTACTTTCTGTGAGTTGATTTTCACAACTGGATAATGGTGGAATTTATTTGTCATTAGCCGCAATAGAAATATGTAATGCTCCTACAGTTATTAGTCTTCAAGGCCTGTAAGATGGAAGATTGAATTTGTACTATTTCCAATTGATTTCACTCATAATTTTTAGAGTTTTGCCAACGATTTGTGTTGGGTTGGATTCTGCTGGAATTGTAAAAATAAGGATTTTGGATTTGTGACGGTTAATAGCAGAGTATGAATTATTATCTCATGCTATTGCATGCTGTCAGTGGGAATAATTATGTGAATTTGAGTGAGATGTTCACCTCTTTTTCATCCACTTACGATGCCCTTGATTATCATTTGACTTGGAACCAATAGTCCATTCTGCAAGCTATTAGTTTACTGGATTAAAACGAGCTACATGCATTGTACATGAGATTTGTGTCACGGCTGCTTTGTGTGGGAGAGTGCCATTGGGCCATTTATGTTGTTTTTCACATGGTGCTACTTTAGATATCCAATGCTTCATGAAAAACTTATCAAAGAAATTTTATGTCAATATTGTGAGACATGGGGTTATTTCATGTTTTTTTGTGTGTAATTTGAAGAGCGATCACCGATAACAACACAACATCTTTGGATAAGTGTAATTGGAACCAAACATGGATAATTATGTTGCCTTTGGAAAGTTGAGGTTATATTGCTTATGTTGTCTTTTCTATTGGTCTTTTTATTTTTGGTGGTAGTGTTGTTATCAATGACATTTAATATATAGTATAAATATAGTAGTGTCTTATACGTCTCTCTCCTTAACTGTAGGATTTCACTGCCAATATTGTGAGAACTCAATGATCACAGTGGGGCACCTTCTTGAGAGTTTACAATGGCAAAGGGAGTATTGTTGTCTTCCGAACTTGAGTCATCTTTAATTTTTTAGGATAGTTTATCTTCTATAGTGATATTATATCGTAGTGTTGAGATTGAGATGTGAGTATATTGAACCTCATCGAGATACCCATGTCACTTTATCTTTTGATGTATAGTGTTTTGTTCTGATTTGGCAGAGTAGTTGTTGTTGTTAAGACATTTTGATCCATGTGTATCGATGATCAGAGTCTAAATGCATGTTGTGGTTGTGTTAATATTCATATAAGAATATATTCCTTGATATGCAGAGTTTTGATTAGATTTACAAGAGTTCTTGTATAAGATATTTAGAGCTCTAATAGCATTGATGGTAAGAGGACAAATTAGGTGAGGAGCTTCGACATATGTAACATTAGTGAAAGTTGTAACTAACACTATTCTTTTAGAAGAAAAAATGGGCTCTTAGAAGATGAAGAAAATATTGATAAGACCAAGAGTTCACGGCCACAGGAAAAATGTTAAACTTGGCCATATGATTGGCATGAGGAAGATCAGTTGCATTAAAGAGCAGGAGATATATTCAAACAAAGCCAAGGGTATTCATGGGCATATATTCAATGAATAAACACAGGATATTGAGGAAGTTGCATAGGCTTATTCCAGGTGGGAGGACTATGCAGGAAGTGGACATGTTGTTCAAGGAAACTGCAGACTATATAGTGTCCTTGAAAATGTGAGTGTGTATTTTGCAGGCATTGTCTAATATCTGCACTAGCAATACATATAGTTCTTCATGAAGCATCAATTTGGATTTAAAAATCAATGATTGATCCTGTGGCTGCCTCCGCATGAATATTGAGATGAAAACAATGGGGATTCCGGAGTTGTATTACCAAAAGCTTATTCTTCATTGTTTTTTTTTACTTTGCTTTTGGTTTCAAATGCAATCTCTTGTGTTGAAATAAAGTGGAAATCCTATCTGTATTGGAATTATTGAGTGAGTTTTCTAGGCCCTACATTTCGGATAAACACTTCATCCACCATCATCAGGGAGACTACTGGAAAGATGGAGAACACAACAGCCCTATTAATGACAAGACATACATGATAGTTCTAAGAATGTAGATTTTCACAACGAGATATATCATTAATATATGTTTTGGAATCACTATGAAAGAGGTTTTAAGCTTGATGTTCGAGGTCAACACCACAACCACCATTTCCAAGAGTCTAGTAGATAGATGCAGTATGGGATTTATGTTCATGACAGGACAGACGAGATCATTAGAGAAATTTTGAGGTCAAAAAATGGCCTCAAAACAAAGAAAATGTACTATAAAAAACAACCAATCGCATTCTAGTAGATGACATCACCCCCCTTGGTTGAGGTGGCATTGCATGAGTTAAGAAAGTTTATTTGTCAAATTTTCTATGGAGGATGAAAACACATAGTTAACCAAGGTAGTGGTATAAGTACTTTTAAGTCATAAAGTAAAGTACTCATAATGATAGTCTTTTCATAAAATAATATTATTGTCATTTTCAAGTAAAGTACTCATAATGAATGCCTTTTCACACTTTCTCATAAAATAATATTATTGTCATTTTCAAGTGAAGTACTCTTAATTCATAAAGAAAGTACTTTCACATTTTTTTATAAAATAATATATTATCATTTTTATGTTTTTAATTTTAAATTATATATTCACTCAATTCTATTTAATAACATAATGTCAAACTAATAAAGAATAATAATAGATTTAATAAATAATAATAATAATAATAATAATGCAATGTGGATCATAATAATATTATTAACATTTTACATGTAAATAAATTCTCAATTAAATTACATTATATAACTTCATGAGAAAAGTACTAAATATAAAAAGTCAACATAAAATTAAAAAAATAGCTTTTAAAAATATTTTTATTATTTAATTTCATTTGCAAGTTCAAGACAAATAAATGCTAAAGGACAATAATTTTTTGGGAATTTACAATGAATCTTAGTCACATCAATGTAAACTTATTTTATTGATTTTATTTCTAGTGAATTTTGAAAAGCAACTCAACCATGATTATTTAAATTGTGCATAGAAAATAGTGTGGGAGGTGACTTGTCATATATACCTACCCCATAAAACCCCCAATTCATAATATTTTAATATATCTCATATTTTTGTAGTACATCTCTTAGAAGGCCATTTTTTGACCTCAAAATCTCTCTAATGACTTCTTAGAAAAAACTTTATTATGTTATCATTATTCCTTCAGTGATTCAGATATTTCCATAATAGAGTTGCAATCCTCCCAGAAGCAAATAATCCTGTGTAATCTATAATCTACTTCAAAATTAGATATGAACCCTAAGTGATCGTCCAATAGATGTGCCTTTGGATCCTTGCAATGTTTTGGAATTACATTTCTTTCATTTTGAATGACCTCAGTGATTGAGTATCCCTTTGAGAGATCTGAACATCAATTGCTAGAAAATGCATGTTGGATATATTCTCTTGTTATGTGTTGATATGGATCATTTTGTGAGAAAGAGTGGCATGGTGGATCTATGTCCAGACTTGGTAGAACTATTCTACAAGTTCCTAGAGACAAAGAAGTTGTCTATACTTACTAACTTGCTGTTGCATAAATTGATTGTTGATGATCAATGTGATAGTGTTGGATATAGTGATGGTAATCTGTGTTTTTAAATGGTATTCATAATGATCCATGGGAGTATTGTTGTCTTCCAAACTTGAGTAGTCTTTAATTTTTTAGGATAATTTATTTTCCACAATGGTATTATATCGTTTGGTGGGTAGTGTTGTTAGACGATGAAATTTTTATTATAGTCTAATTTTTATATTATAATTTATTTTATTATATGCAAGGATTTTAATTCATAGAAGTTCATTGTGCTAGTCCTCTTTGGGCCTTCTCTTCTTCCTTGATCTACATGCATGGCTTTATCCTCTCCAATAGGTGCACTACTTCTCTCCTTGATGGACACAAACCAGACAACTTGCTAGTCATGCAAACTAAGACAATTTTCAAGAAATGTATCATACCATTTCTAAATGGCTCAGAAACTCTAGGATCCAGAATCTCAAATGTGACTTGCTTAGTGTTGACTTTTCTAGAAATCCAACTAACAATATCTCTGTTTTCACCATATTCAATACTAATCGGTTGCTTTCTAGTCACAAGCTCCAGAAGCACAATGCCAAAGCTCTAAACATATGTTGTCTCACCCACCATAGTTGTATAGGCACACTTTGCAAAAATGAAAAAGAAAATTTCAAAGATTAATATGTTTTGCTTACACCAACTAGTTATCCAAGCAAAGAATTATGAAAAGGATATTTTGTATGTTATGACAAAGTCTTCTTTGTACTAGTGGAAGTGCTTGATATGGAAAATGGAAAGGAAAAAGGAAATACGAGGAGAAATGTATCCATGTGTTCTAGCAAAAGTGGGAGTATATTCTCAACTTCCAAAATATTGAAGGATTAGTTGTTGAATTTGGTATGGTGGTACCCAACCATTATTCTCATTTTTCAATATAGCCAAATCCATACTCTAACCAAATAATGGAACTAGTTTTTGTTAAATTTAAGCCATTTAACTCAAATTTCAAGTTTTTTTCATTCAAAAATTGATTCCCCAATTTGATATTTGTTCAATTTATCCTCAATACGATTGGAAGTTTACAGAGTTTGTTGGTTTTGATTGTCGAAAATTTCATGGGTCAAGGACCTTCCAACTTAAAAAATTTCATGGGTCAAGGACCTTCATACTGTATGTGTGCAATCACTCTACAGTAATTGCAATTTTTTTCACTTGGTTTTTATATTTATGATTTTTAGCTAGACATGTTAAATAAGTACTCTTTTTTCAGTTTATTGAATACATGATGTTTTACAACAAAATGTGTTATATCTAAAACCTTGGTTTTTGTAGTATCTCACAACCTTTTCGAGAAAACACATGATGCTTAATCTCATCTTGTTTGCAAACTTACTCTCACAGGTGGATAATGGTGTCATTGAACACATGTTTCAAGGTTTATATTGGAATTATTGGGATGTTCTCATTGTACATTTTCTTGGTGTGGTATGAATAACTAAATTTTCCTGAAGAGACATCTATTTGTTTCATCTTTGTAGTTACTTAGTATTACTTGCATCAAATCTATCTGTTTACTTTTTGGTGTGACTTTGATGGGGTTTTGATTCAAGCTGTTGGTGCAGAGTCACCTCCCAACCTCTGAAGCCACAATCATAATGTGGGTGCCTATTATGCGATTGTGAATACCATCAGCAGTTGCCACATCAGTAGATGAAACCTGGTATGTTGACCTTGCAGAGCGATTTAAGAAGGAATGCAATGAACTGGGTTGTTTATAAGGATCAGATCATCACCTTACTTTAGATGGCATACAATGTGTGTGTTATGACAGTTCGGAACTACAATTCACATGCTTCAATGAGACAATAATATTACCATCTATAACAACAAGAAAACTAGGTGAAAAAGGCATGCATGCATGAGTTTGCATGGCCAATATCCTAGTTTGCATGCAAGATAAGTGGGAACACTAAATTTGCATGAGCAATGTCTAGTTTGCATGAATGATAGGCATATTTCAGGTTGCATACTTCACTAGCATTGTGCATGATTCATTTCATAGCATTCAGGAGGTGTATTTTTTCAAAAAGAATTTATTCTCACTTTATTAATTGAGTCATTATAATGCAACCGTGCATTCTTTTCCAGTTGACTTCTAGCCTGGGAAAATATGAGGTAACATCTCTTTTAAGGGATTTTCATTCAAAAAAAGTGTATTTATTAATGATCAATATGCATTCCAAAATCAGACAGAGATCATCTTCTAGACTTAAAACAACAGTGAATCTCTACTTGGTAGCATGCACATGCAATCAGATTTAGGGTGCAAATTCCAAGGAGACCGGAGCCTATTTGAAGGAGACGTTTTCATTGTATTAAGCCTTAAGGTGGGATTAGGAGTAATTGATCCACATGTGTTTCCTATGTGATTAAATCTTGTAGAATGTGTTTTCAACTTTCTCATTATGTGTTACTTGAGACAACTTAGTAGATCTAAAGGACCTTCACCCATGACGGTCTTTATCAGTGAGCCCAGCTGTTGAAAGGAATTTTTTGGGTTCATTTAGAAGTTGTTGCAAGTGGACCTGAGCCCTAGACCTTTCAAATGACAAATAAATTGGCTTCTTCCTACAAGGGTTACATCTTTCAAAGATCTTGGACTTTGTGCACGACAAAACTCTTATAGACATCTGTGAGAAGTCCTTTTCTTAGATATCATTAAATAAAGTTTCTGACACCCTACTATGATGTGCCCCTTTCCCATGCGTAGAGAAGCTACAAAATGGATAGGCTTGAATTTCTCTTCTATGATGGTCTTTGTTAGTGATCCTAGATGTTCTAAGCCATTTTGTGGGCTGCTTTGTTGAAGAAGAATATATTTATACTGAAATAACTCATCTAGAACTTCTTTATAAAAGCATTGTCTATGATCTATTGTTGCCATGGAATTAATTACACCTTCCCCTCTTATATTAGTCAACAATACAACAGTTGATTGTTGAGTGTTCATATTCTTTGATGCATTATAGAAGGGTTGCGACTATAGAACATTACATCCCATTCAACATCCACTATTGTGAGGTAACTACTACCATAGAGTTGTTGACATCACTAGAGAATGATGGGATTGAATGGAACCAAAAAACCAACTGAGAAACCTGCAAAAGCAATGGAAAAAACAGCACGAAACAAGTGCACTAGAGGCAAAACAATGCAGCCATAGAACAAGAGAACGCCAAAGAAAAAGAGCATGTAGGATTAGTCACTAATAAAAAATAACAATGTCCATAAGATCACATAAGATGATATTACAAATGAGGTTTGAGTTGTGTATTTATCAACAACTCAAGTAGGGCATCCTCCCAAGTGGGGTTATGTGTCAACATAAGTAACGTGTTCTCCCCAAGAGGTTTAATGAACCTGGAAAACGTGTTTCCAACTCTAAAAGTAGTATAATCCAAAATGAGGATAATAGTATTAATGAACATGTACTTCCAAGGAATTATGACAAAATACACCTTGATTCAGAAATTTAGATGCGTTTTGGCACATAAGCTAAAGCAGGTTCTCCTTTGAAATCCAAAGAAAGTGTTGCTCCTACTGATAAAGTTCTGATTGATGATTTTGGAAATACTGTATTAGCACCTTTTTCTGGTTGAGGTATCATGATTCCCAAGATGCTGATGGTTCTCAACTGCCCACTTCACAACCTACAAAGGCATCACCTGTGCGCCCTTCCTTTAGTGATCTAAAGGATTCAGATGATGAAGGATTTATTCAACAGCCCCAGAGTGTGAGTAGAGTTATATCTAATGTCAAGGCCTTGTAAAATAAAGATACATTGCATTTTGTCTTACGTTGGATACTATTAATGGAAATGAATGTGGACCAACCAAGGTTTTCATGAAAATTCTAGGTAGTGTAACTCTTGCATTTCAGTAAGTGGATGATATTTCCTTGTGCATTAGTAGGATCTGCTTTGGAAATGTAAATGGGTTTTATATAGTGTTAGTTTACAAAGAATAGGCACACATAAAATGCTAGAAATAACTCATATTTTTGGTATGTTTGCAATGAAAGGATTGATATGCAAAGCACATAATATCTTATCATAGTTTATTTCTTGGTATTCAATATTATTGTCTTTATCATAGGTGTGGGTGGGTTAAATATATTACCATTTCCATGAAAATTTTGGTTATGGTCTTTTTCCATACAAGATGAAGTGAATATTGGAATTACAGTTCCTGACACCAGTTCTCAACTATCTTAATTACTTGCCAAACACTTCAGATAGATCTGTAGCAATACTAAGGACTCCTAAGGAGGGCATTCACAATAGTGGAGATGTGGTGCCTTAATGAAGTTCTTAACATGGTTATTGAACTAAATACTGCTCTTAGGGGATTCTTAAATTGAAATAGCAATAATCGATGACCTGTGATTTCAAGGAAGCATGGAAGGTACTTTAAGATAGGAATTTTCTTTCCATTCTGATCTTATTTGGCCCTTTGCATTTACTTTCTGTCGTGGTCTCTCATTTTGTAAGATTTCGCTCCAAACTCCTAATGCTTAGAAAGTTAGAGCTAACTTTCCCATAGGCTACTAGAAGAGCCTGTTTTGGGACCTAGAACAACTCTGTGGCTTTGAACATAGCTTATGAATCCCGATTATTAATGCCTCTTCCTATTGCTTAAATTAAAGCCCTGATGTCTATCATATTCCCTATATGGTAGTTGTTTTATTTAGGACAATCAAGAATTTTAATCATTAGAGGAAATTTGGGTAAAAATTGGCATCCTAAGGAAAATAATAAGAAAATAATAAAATAATAGTAGAGAGAGAGTAAAAAACTACTTTTTTGGATCGTATTTTCAACTTATCTCCTTGTAGGTTTACTCAAATTTTAAGTGAGAGGACTCGTTGGATGCATAATTAAATCAGGCATCCAATGAGTACCCATGTTGCATACTTTGAACAAGATCCACACCATGAAAAATTGAAAATACATTAAAAAATGTGTTTCTAGCGAGAGAAAACACATTTTTCAATGTATTTTCGATTTATCATGGCGTGGATGTTGTTAAAAGTATGCAACATGCATACTCGTTGGATGCATAATTTAATTATGCATCCAACGAGTCCTCCCACTTGAAATTTGAGTAAACCTAGAAGGAGAGAAGTTGAAAATACGATCAAAAAAAATAGTTTTTATTTTTTCCCTCAAATTTTTTTAGGTGCTCCCTTGTTGAATTTTAAAGCATTTTGATTGGCTAATACATGATGACATGGAATTTGTATTATTTTTGGAAGGCCCATTTTAAATTGAAATTTCCTCTAATGATTGATGTCATACTTTCATTAGGGAGTTCTCGTATTTATGGGTTTGTTGTTTTCCCCCCTATATCAAGCTCTGAAATGAATTTTATTTTTTTGGAATACAAAAATGTTGGTGTTAAATAGCACCTTAATCATTAACATGACCATTTTTTGTGACTATTGGGTAATCTTTGTTTCTTACCTAGGTACGTTACCATTTTCCAGAATTTGGCAAGATGGTGTTAACTGTTGCAAATTGTATTCTCATATCAATCCATAAGGAATTCTATTTAAGGGTACTAGCTCAATGGTAGAGCACCTGCCTTATAGGTAGGAGGTTGGTGGTTCGATTCCACCATGCCCTATTTATATTATGAAACCACTAAAAAGAGATAAATGACTAAAAAATGGCCAAAATTTGCATATAAACGACCACCAGTACAACATGAGAGATAAGTGACCAAACAAATGAAAAAAATAAGTATATAAATGACCACTTTTGAGTTGGTGATCGCTGGTAGCAAATTAGCGGTCATTTATCACATGACCATTAATGACCAAATATATTACCAAATTAATGACCAAATATATGACCACAAGATAAGCTATAAATGACCAAGCTAAATATGACCACATTTTTGGTCGCGTGATATATGGCCACTAATTTGCTACCAGTAGTCACCAACTCAAAAGTGGTCATTTATATGTGGATTTTGGTCAATTATCTCTCATTTTGTACTAGTGTTTTGATTATGCAATTTGAGGTTTGAAACATTTTGATTATTGCTTACAGTTTCAAATTATGTTTCATTTTTACAATTCAATAGTTTAAATGAGTAAGGAGTGTTCTGGAAAATTTCAGCTAAGACAGAGTGGATTGATTTAAGATTTTATTTCAATACTTTGTAATGGATAAGATGAGATGCATAAATTGCATAGTTAGTTTCAACCATTCTACAGGATTTTATCCTATTTGAGGAATGGTGTGGTAAAATTACATATTAGTATAAATTTGCAGTTAAGAGCAAAACAAAGAAAATTTTGGTAGAAATGAATAGTGAAGATTAGTAGAGTTACAACAACTTCAATTTGAATTAATGTTATTCCATTAAACTGAAGATGGATTTTAAATATTGAAAGAAAGATCACTTTGCTTGATTATTTTGGATTCATTTCCAAAGCATCTTAATAAGGAGTAAGAGAAGGTAATCAAGTTTTGAAAGGAGTTAAGAAATAATTTCAATGCATCATCTTTCAAAGCTACAGTTCTGATTATTAAGATTGCAGAGAACATTGATGGACATAGGAATCTTGAGTTATTAGTTAATTTCCATTAGGTGATCAGATTTTATGTATTAGGCTATTGAAGATCAAATTCAAATTATCTTCTGTGCATAAGGAAACAAGATTTTTCTTCTTTAAGAGTGTGGTTAAATATGATTTTTCTGCCATTTAAAGTTGAAGCAGTGATTACGGTTTTGAATTACTCTTAACTAGTTGAAGTAAATTTGGATAGAGTAGATTGTGCGTGAAGCCAATACTGCACATATGGTGTTGGTTCCTCGAAGGTTACCTTCCTGGGTTGACAATTAAGTTTTGACATATATATGGTATTTATTTAGACCAGCAGGAACCAAGTTTGACCATGATGATTTAAAAGTGTTTTAAGGGTGAAAGTTTTTGTATCCCCTTTATTATGGTCTACTCTAATGTCATGAGAAGTATGGTTTGATTTCAACATCATTTTTTTTTCTTTTAATGGTCTCCCATAGTGATGCCTAATGTGACTCTCCTAGTGACATTGTAACTTTGACCGAGGTTGACTTGAGATTAGTGGATGTGTTTGATGGATGGAAATGGATGAATTACATTAGTTATGGTATCCTCTTGGTATCCTTATAGATTTACATCACATTTCATGTCTCATGGCGTCCACATGTAACAGATGGAGAGGCTTCTGCATGATTCAAATGTAGGCCGATGAGACCATGGATTCTCTTGGAAGTTGACTTTCTCTTGGAAATTGAACTAATTTTAATTGAAAATTTCAATTGGTTCTATTTGATTATGTTTCATTCCATCAGACTCGGACTTTGAATCCATTACATCTCAGAAATACACCATTATTTCTCATTATATTACATACCAAAAATTTATCTTTTATCTCTATGAAAACATGGCTCTAGATTGCAAGGAGAATAGGGAGGCAGTGAAGTGGAAACTTCGAGGCAAGATGAACTGCAAATACAAATATATATTCATGAAGCCATGCTACCCTATTGAAGCAAAGAAAGAAGTACCTAATAAAATCCATCAGGAAAACTTGACTCAAACACGCATAATACCTACACGCATAATACCTATATAAATGGTCACATAGCATCATCAATTAAAAACTCATTAGAATTAAATTTTTTATTGTCACTAAAAGTCACCAAAAAATGTATTAGTGGGGGCCAATAAAGGATCGTCACTAGACAACCCTCACCAAAGTGTCATTAAAGAGATAATTTGTAACATGCCCTTAACAACCCTCACCAAAAGTGTCATTGAAAAGGGATTTAGTGACAAACCTTAAAGGAATGTCTCCAAAGGTGATTATAATGATGGTTCTTTAAGATCTGTCATCATATGTGAAATTGGTGATGGAACTTTAAAGTTCGTCACAACCATGAACCTCACTAATGGATATTAATGAGGGCCATTAAAGGATCGTCACTAGAAGTGTCACTAACGAGAGAATTGGCAACGAGCCTTTAATAACCGTCACAAAAAGTGTCACTGAAAAGAGTTTTGGTGACAAACCTTAAATAAATGTCTCCAAATACAATAACAATGACATTTTTTAAAGGTTTGTCATCATTTGTGACATTGGCGACGACCCTTTAAGGCCCGTAACAAGCATGCCCCTCACCAATGTCATGTTTTGTAGTAGTGTTAGGTTCATAATCTTGAAAGTAGACATAATTTTCAGTCATATGGGTTTGTTGAAAAAAATAACCTTTTAAAATGATGGATCATCTCTCATATGTAAATCCTTTGTCATCGTGGTCCTCCAATAACTTCATCTTTCCTTCCATGCATCGCATCAAATAATATTTCACTTTTTCTTTGTTGTATAAAGGTGCAATCACAACGGAAACATCTCATGTGCAAATTACAATTGATGTTAGGGTTTTTAAATCAATTAAATTGACTATACACATAAGGTGATGGATGTAACAATGAACAATCAACAAAGAATTTGTAAGTTATATATATATACATAATTTATATGAAATGAACAATCGTTGTTTATATTTTATTTCATTACCTTCTCTAACAAGATCTGAAATTCTATCGACATCAGATGATATTGATATTTCTTCTGATTCTAATTCTTCTAATCTTGCTAGTGGCATTTTTCCCTTTGGATTAATCTCTGTGTGTTTTCAATGTTTTACGTAGTTGTTTGTTATGTTTTCACAAACTTCTGTAGATTCAACAATTTCAATGCAAATATGACAAAAGCATAATTTCTTTCTACTGTCAAATGCAAACACATTTTGGAAGGATTTTGTTTGAATAGAGTGTAAATCTCTAGTCCCATGTATGGTGCCAACCTCGTATGGGATTGATCGATCTATATCTTGGATTCCAATAAGCCAAAATAACCTACACAATATATGACAAATTACAAAGGACAACTTTTATTGTTAGTGTACATATACTTAAATGATAGAAGTTTGCAAATAACATTTTTTTATATTGACAATTAATATAAATAAATAAAAACCATGTACATACTCGCGAACATCTTTTGATTGTTGATTATAATCATGGCTTAGATGTAATTGACACCATTGGACAACCTCTGCAGCTAAATTAAATCGTGCAGAATAATGGTTCATTTTCCATCTTCGAAGTGCTCTTTTTACACATGCTCCTACACCATCATGTTCACCTTTTCCATGTCCAGTTTCAAAGAAATTCCAACAATGTTTAATGCTCGTTCACTAGTACAAAATGAGAGATAAGTGACCAAAAAAATGACTAAAATCCACATATAAATTACCACTTTTGAGTTGGTGACCACTGGTAGCAAATTAGTGGCCATATATCACGCGACCAAAAATGTGGTCATATTTAGCTTGGTCATTTATAGCTTATCTTGTGGTCATATATTTGGTCGTATATTTGGTCATTAATTTGGTAATATATTTGGTCATTAATTGTCACAATTAATGACCACATTTTTTGTCACGTGATAAATGACCGCTAATTTGCTACCAATGATCGCCAACTCAAAAGTGGTGATTTATATGCATATTTTGGTCATTTTTTTGGTCACTTATCTCTCATGTTGTACTGGTGATCATTTATATGCAAATTTTGGTCTTTTTTTAGTCATTTATCTCTTTTTAGTGGTTTCAGAATATAAATAGGGCACGGTGGAATCGAACCACCAACCTCCTACCTATAAGGCAGGTGCTCTACCATTGAGATACCACCCTTAAATAGAATTCCTTATGGATTGATATGAGAATAAAATTTCCAACAGTTAACACCATCTTATCGAAGGTCACAATACTATAAACAAAAATTGATGAAGGGGATGGCATGACATTAAGAACAGATTCTCCTTGAAAATAGTTTTTCCTAAGTTATATAGGCACCTGAAAGACAACAAATTATTTTTTTGCCTTGAATCATCATGTGTATATCCATGTACTCTTATAATAACTATATTCATGAGCTTCAATTCACAAAAATACCATCTAAAATAAAAGAAAATAACAGAAGAGGAAAGCTTCTAGTTAAAATGGCCCTAACCTGATATGATCACCTGATTTTACCGGTTCCTAATATCATAAATAGGTGGGGCACAATACCTAATGGCTACTGCTCCAGAACCTAAGTACCTAAAGGGTTCTCCTTTTTTGCAATGTAAGTTATCTCCATATGCTGATAAAGAAGTCGTTGTTAGCATTCGTTGTTGTATCATTGGATGTTGTATCATTGTCAATGAGAAATAGCATTGGTTGTTGTATCATTGTAAGTGAAAAGCATAAGGTCCAATGAAAAACTTAAATTCAATCTCTAGTTATACGTCATGTGAGCTAAACCGGTTAGAAAGAGTCAAAGCAAGGGAAGATAGACTTCCCAATGTAGGAAGGTCATTGCAGAATCAAACCCTTCAAAACAGCTAGAAACTCAATCTACAATATAAGAAATTGGTCACTGGGTCTCGAAGCAGGATACTCAGGGGGGATATTGTTGAAGCAACTCAAACAACTATGTGTAATGAATAGACATATTTTGGTCAAGTCCAGCACAGTTGTGCAACATAGGTAGATAAGATTTTGGTTGAAGGTGTATCCAACACAAAAATAAAAAATTCTAGACAATAGTATTTCCAACAAAAAATTGATTCCATGCAACAAAATCCATTATATGTACAAAATTTAAAACTAGGATCCTATGCAAAGACTCCAAATTGAATACAAATGCATAAGACTATCCATAATCAACTGTTGAGACCAATTAACATATATGCAATTGTTATTGCAAATCTGTTATTCTCTACATTGTTTTCAACTACTTGTTCGTTACAATATTTTGAACCATGACAAACAATAAATATGAGCGAATCAAAAAGACAATAATGAGATAATGAAATCTAGATTATGAAGGGTTGAGCACAATTTTGGAGGTGCATTGTCATGGAGCAAAAACAAATTGCAAAATATAGTTATTGAGTTTCCAGGGAGATACTTTGAGAACGGAAGAGAAAGGCTTAACTGAAATTGATGACATGTTACATGTGAACTAGTAGTACATATAAAACTATGGAAAAAAAAGGTTAGGCACGAGTGAACAGGGGAAAAACCTCCATAGAAAATTAAAATCTAAATAGAGGTTGGGGACAGTGAGAAGCTCCAAATAATGAAGAAGAAAACTGATCTATAGACCATGCAAGAAAAGACACAGAGTTCTAGAGGTTTTACAAGGTTTTTTTGGACATTGGTTGGAAACCAATAAGTGTCGTAGTTGCTTGAAAAATAGGCTAATGAAAAAAAGGGGCTGGAAAGCTGCTATCGGGATCTTTGAATCACTAGATTTTCGAAAGAATGATGGCAACAAAACATATTGAAGTTCAACTATTTGACACAGAACAATCGCATATTTTCCTCTCTTTTGTAGAAAAATGAAGACCACGATATTGAGTAGCTATAACTATGAAAATAATTTTTTTTTCTTAAACCTAGTTACACCATCGTAAACCCGTTTCTCATAGAAGTAAATGCAATCCTACAAACACTCAAAAGAGAAGACATATAAATGCAAAGAATAATTATTTTGCAACCTAGTGAAACAACAAGCAAAACAATTAACTGATGTGCATTAAATTTCCATCTATCAATATTGTAACATGCCATGTCATTTAATTGTGTGCTTCAACATATCAAATTGTCGATTGCTTCAAGAAATCAAAATACAATTGACGGGACACAGATATGGCAAATAATTTTTATCGCCAAAATGTTAATGTGCATCCTAGCATACACACAACTCATACCTATTCAAACCCAAAATGGCGATTGTTCTATTCATGAGAGCAATCAGATAAATCCAAAGTACTCCATATCATGATGGGTCAAAAAATCTACCACATCCATAAAAAATCATATCCGCGGAGAAAAAATTGAACAGCGTTGCCTAGTGCTTAGTAATATTACCAAAAAGAACATGATGAGGGGTCAATGATGAGGAATTATATCAGGTTTAACACGATAACATTTCAAGGAGAATAAAAAATGCTAACAATGAAAGAACATTGAAAAAAACAGTGGAAAGAAAACTAGGTTCTTAACTAGTTGTCTTGCTTAAACCAACAGAGTTGTGAAAACCACAAACTATTTCTACCTACTTTGCAACTGGAGGGAGAAATTGATCAGCTCCAAACTCAACAACCATTATTCAATAATCACAACAACAAAAACATATGGAATTAGTGAGCAACCATAACAATAGAAGCAGCTACCCAGTTTTTCTATGCAACCGTCTGTGGAAATTTGACATTGTTTTTGTATATGAAAATGTTTGAAGACTATCAAATCAAGCCAATGCATATGTGCAAATAATTTTTATTGTCGAAATCTTAATGTGCATCTTAGCATACACACATCTCACACCTATCCAAACCCAAAACAACCACGGTTCTATTGATCACAACAAGCATACAAAGCCAAAGAACCCCATACGATGATGGGTCAAAAAATCCACCACATTAATAAAAAATCATAACCACAGAGACAAAAAACTGAACAACACTGCCTAGTTCCTAGTAATGCCACCAAAACGAACAATATGATGGGTCAATGATTAGGCATTATACTTATCAGTTTGAGCACCAAAAAATTTCAAGAAGCATACAAAATGTAAACAAGGAAAGAACATTGACAAAAATAGTGGAAAAAAAAACTAGGTTGTTAACTAGTTGTCTTGCTCAAACAAGCAGAGTTGTGAAAACCACAAACTATATCCACCAAATTTGCAACTAGAGGGAGAAATCGATTAGCTCCAAAATCAATATTCAATAATCACAACATTGAAAACATATGGAATTAGTGAGAAACCATAGCAATAGCAACAACTGCCCAGTTTTTATGTGCAATGATCTGTGGAAACTTGACACTATTTTCGTATATGAAAATTTTTGAAGACTATCAAATCAAGCCAATGCATATGTGCATCTTATTGCAATATCGGGAAGACCAAGAAATGGAGTGCTATTCACTAGAAACTGTAAGAATAATAGAAGAAATCTCTAGTAAAGTACACAAAAGCTAAATTACTGGCATTGCTACCAGAATGAAAATAAAGGACATCACTGCTACTTGTTTTAATAGACTACACACATGGAATTTTTTCCCCTACATAGTGAGAAGTTCATTTCCATGTCCATGAATCTATAATGGAGAGAAAGCTTCTACTAGTGAGAAATACAGTTCAGAAGATGAATTCATATAAACATAAAACAAAGTTTTGATATAGATGCCAAAAGCATACATATTAACTACACCAGAGGAATGGTTATCGACATCGATGACTCTACAAATTATTCCATGCCATAACCAATGCAACCTCTATAGCCATGGACAACGCCATTGATACTTGCATTTAGCATGAGCCCAAACAATGTTTCTTGCCTTGTTTTTTCCCCTGAATCACCATGTAATGCCCCATATTTGCACACTTAGTAATTAAAACTCTAATGTGAATTAGCTTAACATTTTCATTTGTTTTATTATATGTTAGACTCATCTAAGTTGAGTAAGACTATTGTTATGTGGATACATAGACTCCCTATGTGTGGACAGTAAATGGAATATAATGTTTTAATTTATTAATGACAATAAATATGTTATTTCAATTGAACATTCAAAATTGAATATAGAATATCCATATGAGGAAGGCTGATTTAGTTGTTTGCAAAAGTACTTACATGATTATTTGTAAATGTTGTATTAGTGAAATGGATTAACACTTGAAAGAGTTGGGTATGGCTTTATATATGTTTCATGTTAATGATGAACTATTCCACATGTTAATTGGCTATGAGATAGGCGGATTCCTATATTTCCAAGGGGCACGAGATGTATTAAACATCATGAGTATAATGATGTTATATCAAATTTCATGCTATTTAATTGTGAATTCCAATATTTCTATGACTTGTGGGTGAGTGTGAGTTTTGACAGGAATTGTGACTTTCCCAAAGTGGTTTTTCAATGATGGGACCCCTTAGAACAGTGATGGCATAGTATGGTTGATGTAGGGTGTTGACCCTAGTACTATTAGGGGGCGTGGAGGAATTTCCCACCGTTTATCCCCCGAAACCTGGAGTCATGGGAGGTTTGTGTAGCGCACTCCCCTAGACGTGTGATGGCGACTAGCGGATGCCTGCTGGGGAAGCTTGGTCGATGTGGTCAATCGACACTTCTGCTTACGGGTTCTATATGTGGTTAGGTCGTGCAGTCGACGCCATAGTATATTGCAGCAGAGGATGGGATGGTGAGGTCAGGAGATGGAAGTAGTGGTGATTTAGGGGCTGGATTACTGATGCGATGGATGGTACCAATGATGGATTGGATGGTGTTATTGATTGTTATTAACCATCATGATTATATGTTTGATTTCACCATTATGTTTATCTAATTTTGTCTTATTGTTTCTGTATGAATGATTATGAATGATGAATGATGCAGTGTTTAATTGTTCTTCTATATGTTGTTTGAGAGGATGTAATAATGATTTATTAGGAGCATTAAATGTGATTATTAGTACGCACGCTTAAGACATGTGCACTGGCCATGCATACGTCAATTCGTGATTACATTACTATGATTGGTCGATCGATGAATAAATTAATATGATTATATTATCTATTAGTAACTTGGTTGACGAATTGATGAAAGCATTACTTGTGTGTTGAAAGTATGAGTTTGTTGACTTGTTCAAAATGATTTAGATTTATATAAATTGATTGGATTATTAGATAATATATATAATTATATACATATAATATAAAATATGTCATAATATAATATAGTATATGGAAATATCTTATTTGACTTATGAATGAAAGGATAATATAAATAAATGGATAGATAGGATTTGCACAAATTTTTAGAAAATGGTTGTCATAGTTGCATTAAGATGGAAGCATGACAAATGAGACTTTGCATCCATGTTTATTAATATTTTAATTATTTAAATCAAGTTTCTATTTTTTGGAGAAAATGAATTTATTGATTGATGATTATTATTTATGGGAATTTATTGATGGATGAGGAGGAGGAGGAGGATTTTTGATATAGAAATGAGACTTGAGAGTGGAAGGAGGGGGTTTCTTTTTCTCTTGAAGATTATCTTGGTGAGAGTATTCTAGGATGGAGAATTTTGGTATTTTGGGGTTTGAGAAGTTTTGAAGAGTTGGAAGAGTTTGAGAAATCTTGGAAGATTTGATACATAGCCTACTGGTGCATCACTGTTTTGTTCTCTGGGGGTCTCGGGAACGGAGGGCCAGGAGGCCATTTGGATGGGACCGTTCAATGGTCTCCTAGGGCTAGGGAGCCGACTAGGCCCCTAGTTGGCTGGGAGGTAAAACCGTGGTCCCGCTTTGGGCAATAAAGATGGAAGCAACTCGAGGAGAAGAAGAGGAAAGCTTGCTCAGTTTGGACTCCGTCACCATTCTTATAACGAGGGATTTTTCTTGTGATTGTTAATTGTTTATATGTTGTTGTAAAATTATCATATGATGCTATTGCTACATGATTTATGATGTTAATTTATGTTGTGTGAATCACCAATGAAGTTTTAAATATTCTAAGTTATTTGATGCTATTGCAAAATGCTTACATTTTGCTTATATGTTGCTATGGTTACACTTTGATTATTTGTTGTTTAGTCACAAAATCTAATTTCAATTACATTAAAATTTATAATCCCAACAATGGCATTACATATGGTATCAGAGCCATAGGTTCAAAATATAGGAACCTTAAGGGTCTACATGACATCAGGAAATAATGACCAAGAATTCTGGGTTTTCAATAATGATGGTGTTTGCTGTAATTTTCACTATTCCTTATTAAGGAACTCATATGGTTTTACATAAACAAAAGAACCAAAAACACAACAACACAGGAAAAAAAAAAAAACAGAATCGCCATTGAGTATACTTACAAGCCATTAATATTTAATAGTTGAATGAGTGAATGTTGCATATTTAAACGTGAAAAAGGAAGTAAAACTTAGAGCTCATTCCAAAAGAGGAGAAAGAAAAGAAGTATCTATATGCAGCTTAACGGAATGGAACCGTAAATCTCTGCTTTAGTGTCGTTGTAATTTGCCTACTAATGAATAAAAATGAAATCTGGTTGAGGGTATCTGTAGTAAGCCCTTTCATTGTACATCTTTTATTCCGAAGGAGGTGAGAATGATGCTGGTGATTGTTAAAGGAAAACAATTCAATTTAAGGATATGCCCTAGTCCCCTGGCTACCAGGCAACCAGAGCTGCACCCATGATCTCTCATTCCTGCTCTTAGAAATCCCCAAGTATATAATGAAGAAGTACAATATATTAAATGTTTTCTATCATCAGCACTCTTATTAATATATGCCATGGTTTTGAATCGAATCTTAGCTCCCTTTACAAAAGATAGTTTGATATGAAGAAAATTAAGTAAATTGTTTTGCACAGATTATGTGCTCAGTGGCGATGTGAACCAGTTTACTACTTGTGAAGTTACTTATCGTAATCAGCCCACTGGGTAGTAAATAGGTTAGACATATCCTACTATTCTCTACACAATAAGAATTTGGACAAGATGGTACAGAGTGAGCCAGTGAATAGATTTGCATCCCCACTGTCGTCTAAGTACTGATCTGTGGACCTTAACGGATTCCCAGTACAGTAAAAATATAAAATGTTGGACCTTAATCGATTTCCTGTACAGCAAAAATTTAAAACTGCACAAACAACCAGTACGAAAGACAATGGCAAGAAAATGTTGTGACCGAATATCCGCCAACCTATGAGCCTTAAGTCGATTTCCAGTACAGTAAAAATATAAAACTCGACGTTAACCATTTAGCCAATGTACAAGTCCAACTTGACAAATACTTTGTTGACAAACACTTTGTTGATAGCCTACATGGCAATTCGCCTTGGTGCAAGTAGAAGCAGTTCTTTGTCAAAGTCCCAAAAGGTCAAGTCTGAAATTCAAGCGGTAATGACATCTAGTGCTCCTATAGTAGGAACTTTGGGTGGCTTGATAGGATTCATCTCTATACTTTGGTCCCTATTTGGTAGAGATGATGCTGGATTTGGCATCCTGGAAGATCGGTGGAACTTCTTTCTGGATTATATCAAGTCTGATCGTCCAGGTTATGCCTTCATTTGGGATATTTGTCTGTACAGTATATTTCAACCCTGATTGATAGGTAACAATCTTCAGAATGTGGAGGAAGATAAAATTCAATCAGTTTGTTATTTGAGGTCTGTTCCATATGTAGGATTAGTTGCATACCTTTGGGGTTTGCGTAAGAATGACGATTAGTGAGACTACATTGATTCAAATTCTAACACTAGATGCTGCTTATTAAAGTTCAATAGTCTTTCAGACCACATATTCTAAGGTCGGCATTCTGATATGTAACGAATGTTTGTTAATTTAATTTCAACCTTTAAAAATACATTTTTTTTTAATGCAAGGTTTCCTTTTTGCGAAGGTAACAGAGAAAAAAAGTATAATAATAAGAAGCTTCCAAACAAAACTGTTTCATGGCATGAATGAGCCAAAAGGGGAATGTCTTCTTCTTCTCGACGTTCTTCATCCAATGGATAGATACCTTGCCTCACCGCCATCTGCTAGACCTCACCTCCAATATTTTGCCAGGATCTCACTCTCCATGGTCAACTGTTGAAGGCGCCTCCTCCCAATGCAATGCTCTGGCCACCTCCGCTTCCATTGGTTCCCATGGCTACCTTCAATCAACAGTTTGTTTGACTAATCATGGCTTCCAATTTGGTCATATTCAAGTGAAAGAAAGGAGAGGCCATGCGCATACTGCAGTTGTTCCATTCATTGGAATAGCTGGCATTTCATATATTTAAGTTATCTCACGGATGGCTTTTACATTCGCATTAGCTGGACTCTTGAGCTTGTCACCTCACCTACGAATTTAGCTAGTCAAGTTACCTAATAAATATATAATAAGGCGCTCTTTTCCACTCATACGACTCCATCATAAAGCAATGGATATTTATCTTTGGAATGACAGATTTGAAGTGAGTTCCAAGGTAGGTCGAGGATGACCCGAACCGCCATGGAAGTCGTTGAGGATCATAATTATTAGAGATAGTTATCATAACTATTTAGCAGGGCTCCACGCAAGAGTTATTAATGGCATTAATCACCTGGATTCTAGCATAGATAGCAGTCGTAGTAAAGTAGATAACACTCTACTATTAAAACCTAGTAAAACCCGTCACATTGTTAATAAATGTAAAGAATCGACGAGATTTCTGGTGTGTGTCAGTTGCTTAAAGCTTGGTTTCACCTCATAAGGAATTGGATTGATGAGTTGATGCGTGTATTGATGGGATATTTTGGAGTGTATCCCACTCATGCTGCAATCCGATCCTTGAATCCGATCCTTGAGAAATTTTTAAGACAAATTAAGGGAAACCAATGAATATATAACTGTAACAAAAAGGTTTTGCTTGAAATGTAACAACAGAGAACAAATTATTGCATATAGAACAACAATAATATATATTAGTTCATGGGGCAGAGTTTTGATATCGATGGTGATAACATTATTCCTTGTTTGAAATTTGCTATACATGAAGAATGGAAAGGGTTGAGATACCAGTCAAAGTTGACATCTACGATTGAATGAAGATATTCCACGCAGCCTGAATTTCTGAGTATGTGAATCAAATATGAAGGAAGCACCGATTTTTGGTAAGCAACCATTCAATGCGCAAGCAAATATTGACAGTGTGACAAACAAAGTATTAATTTACCAAAATTCTCCAATTATATTTCACCAATAGTTTGGTGCAATACTTTGTTCCTTGTTGCTATGAATTTGGAGGAATAAGGAAATATTTATTAAATCCTCATGATTCTTGCTTTTCATCCCGTCAAACATCAACATAGATACCAGCATCATAAATGAAAACCAAATGAAGTGCGACCTTACAGAAACAGAAACAGAAACACACATGCAATCAACACGAAAGATTTTGCATATACTAAACTGAAGCAGTCTTTTAATTGGAGCCCAAAATTAAGTAGAACAACACCCAATTTCACATCAATGGTGGATAGAAGGAAGGGAGACGAGTACATCATAACGCCTGAAGAAAAAGAATTATACAAACAGAATGGATACGTGCATCTCAAGGGAGTCTTGTCAGAGGAGGAAATCAACGATTTGGAAGAGGAATTTATGGCATTCATCAGATGTGAGGTCCAAGTTGAGGGTAGAGATTTTTGCGACATGTCAGCAGATTATTCAAAGCCTATTGAAAACTTTTCAATAATCAATATCATGCTTCCTTCAAGTGGAACAGTCCTCCCGAGTAAGCTTTGCAGCGTTAACTTATGTTGAGATGTACTCGATTGGAAAGTAGCTGTATAGATTTTGTTATGCTTTGATTACATAGTATATGTTAAGGTAAGTCCTTTTCAGCCTCCGAGATTCAATTTGTGTCAAAGGCTTTAGTTTGAGATACTCGAAATATTTTTCAATTTCTTTCACATGGTGAAATTTAAGCATGGCCTCATGCATATTTATATTCACATTTCAAATATTGTACTCCAGATCTTCATTGATACAGTACTTTCGAGTGCTACAGTACTTCTCTAAGGGTCAATAATTAACACGCATGATGTGTTTTTTTTAACATCCTGTAACACTCATAAGAATGTCATATATTATCGTTTACCCTTTGTGAAACCCTAGCAATAAAATCCACAAATTAGAGAGTACATTTCTCAAACCAGGTAGTGTGCTTATGAAATGAATTGTGTGCATCCCTGCATATTGAGCATGATGAATAAATTTATCAATCTCATCTGGTTATTACAGAATAAAATGCTTAGATTTCACTACCCTAAGATAACAGCATCCTATCAATTTTTTTTTCTTTTTGTTTTTAATAAAGATGAATTAGTACACAAATAAAATAATCATGCTATATCTTTTGGTGGATGGCAACAAATAGATACACCAAAAGCATTATGACAAACGAGACCTTGGGATAGTAGATTACGTTTTTTGTAGGATTGGATTCAATTCCTAGTGGTCAACATTAGTCACCTCTTGTGAGTTAACAAAAAGGATGTTTCATTCCAATCAGGTGACATCCATCAATGAGCATAAAATGATCTCAAGTATCAATTGATGAATGATGAATGTATGAGATTTTAAAGGAAGAGGGTTAGTTTTAGTGAGGAGCTAATCCAACAAGATTAGGTGGAAGAGGATACGAGACTCATTGTTGAAGATAATCATAGTATGTGGAAGAAATTGCAGATGAGCTCAAGAGAAGTTACAAGAGAAACATTAATGAGTGAATTAAAGACATCACTAGAGATGACACTCGACTCATTGCTTGAAAGCATTCTCAAGTATAGAGGAGGGGGAATATGTTAGCCCCAAGTAAGTCATTATGTTATATCTTGTCTTGTAGTTTATTTATTTTTATAATGACTTACATTTGTGGTCGACAAAATTGTTATTATTATATGATCATAATGAATTTTATTACTTTGAGTGGGTCATGACTAGAGTCATGAGGTCATCATTATGAAGATATCCTTAGGAATTCCTTGTTAAGATGTCTTAATTAATTGTTTAAACAATTGTGTTCCCCAACTCGTGTTATGAAGCTCTTTGTATAAAGAGGATCCCTATCAGTATTATTACTTTTTCAAAGAAATATATTTCTTTAATGCTGAGAAAAAGGATACACCATGTGATCTTACATTGTCATCCAAAGTAGTTGCATGTGCATGGTCCCTCCCTATATAAGCAAGGAGGGATATCATGTTTGATTTGGCTACAAATTCAAGAGAACCAATATCTTCTATAAAAATCCCTGTCCTAGTTGCAAATTGAACAACTAAGACAGATTTAAACCGAGCCACTTCTCCCAAGTGAAGTGATGTAGCCTCTCCATTGAAAGAATCCCTACAACATCTCTTCCATGAAAAGGAGATATTTGTCAATTTTATAACATCCAGTATGCCTTTGTCCCCACCTGCTTGATTATCTAGCTATTGCTAAAGATGACCCCCTTTACAATGGAAAGGAGCCAATGGACAAACTATGATATTCTTAAACAGTTTAGTCCCATAAGGCTCAGGAGGCTCACAACACTTTAACCCCATAGAAAATGACTTACTATTTATGCCTTGCAATAAGTCACATAACTGTTATATGTGAAGCATGTAGGATGGAGCCTGTTACCCCCTATTTGCATAGGGTATTCACTAGGGTTTTGAGTGATCATTCTGGGCTGGTTCCATGGACGAGAACAACAATAAATGATCTTGAATCCAATTCTGGGCTGAATTTGAGCTGTTATGGGGAAGTGTGTGGGTAAAGAAAGTTATAAAACCTCAATCTGGGCATACACCAGCCATCAAACAAGCAGTAACATTAATTCTGGGCATACTCCAGCGGTCAAAGGGTGAGGTGGTTTAGTTGACCTATAATTAAGTATGACTATATATTTGTTGATAAATTTATGAACTATAACGATTGTGTTGAGAAATGATTGAAATTTTGTAATAATGACAATAATTATTCCTCCCACATTATGAGTAGATGATCTAGTGGTTAAGATAAAGATTAACCAAAAGAAATCGGTATGCCTAATTTGATGTTTTTCGATGGGATATTTTCCATATAACTAATCCAAGATAAGTCTTGGGAGTTAACTTAAGTTAGTTTCGACTCTAATAAAGAGCATGGGGCATGTTCACCCTGGAGTTGAACTGCTTTAAAAAATAAAAATAAAAAAAAATGGGTAAGAATAAAAGCATAAGATGTCCAAAGAAATGGACAATGACTAGAGATCATGTTGTTATTATGATGTAAGGATAAGGTATAGATAAATTGTTACAAAGCATGACTAGGAAAGAGGAAGATATTAAGAATGGGCAATTCTAAGTGTAATAATTACAAGTAATATTATAGATAATCTATTGATGGACCCGAGTGAAGGTGAGTTGTAAGCCTATGCAAGTTTTGTAATACTATTGTGGCTAGGGGCATTATTTAAATAATTGGTTAGCATCATCTAGAGTATCAACACTTGTTAAAAAAAAAAAGAGAGACAACAACTTATGATTTAGTTAACAAATTAACAAGCAGGGATGCATATTTAGTAGAGAAACTATACTATTCACCTTGGAAGTCTTCCTTATTAATAAATAAACCAAGGGTAAATGTTAAACATTAATGGAACATAATTTTCTAAAACTACCCATGAGTAAGGGGAATCTTCATCTTACATATGGACTTCCTTCATTGTAAGTGATTGAATAGAGGCCATAAGTGGTGAGTATTGTGTGCGGGTCAATTATATAATTGCAAAAGAATTTATTTATGGAAAAGTATAAGTATCCTTACAAAACCATCGAATAAATAAGTAGGATGAGTATGTGTAGCACATGTCTAGTCATATGCATCTTGGTAAATATAAATATCTGATTAATTGCATTAAGTAAAGTAGCACCCTTCCCATCGTGAAAATATACTAAGGTAGGGTTATGATGTAGAAGCTTTGTCATATAACATATAGCTATATGATGTACCTATGTAGATATGTGGGTCGAGATTCACGATGTTCATGAGTTAATCACACTATTAGACAAATTAGTTAAAACCATAAGGGTTGGAAGCGATCTATGTGTAAAATGGAAACAACAAGTATTTTCTACATAGCATGAGACTCGTGTGTCGCAATTCTCCTTTGACAAGTGTTAATTGGTGAGGTGTACTCATTGATAGACATGGCGCTATCCAGATTATTATATAGCACAACATTCAAGATACTGTTGAGATTTGAGTCTAATTGAATATAATAATGAGAAAATAATTACTGATTATTAGGAAAAGATTCATTGAAGCTAAAAACCCATAAATGAGTCATAACAATACACCTTGAACCTAAGGGCATGTGATATGGGAGACAATGTCTTCTTATGAACTATGCTATAGAAAACAACAACAGATTATGATTATATGTTAACTAACTAGGACTAAATGAATTGATAAACCTTGATGAAGTTAGATCAATTGTGTGTATATCATGTAAAGCATAACTTGAGAACACATCCTATGTGGTGGAAGAGGTAAAATTATATAATAACAAGATGTTGATCATGTGAATGTCTCATGGGACTAGCATGGCTAAGGTATTTTAGTCGGAAGGAATAAAGATATGGTATCAAAAGTTTTCTTAAAATTGTGAATGACCATAACTTCGGGACAAAGTTTCTTGAAGGGTGGGTGTATGTAATGCCCCATATTTGCACACTTAGTAATTAAAACTCTAATGTGAATTAGCTTAACATTTTCATTTGTTTTATTATATGTTAGACTCATCTATGTTGAGTAAGACTATTGTTATGTTGATAAATGGACTCCCTATGTGTGGACAATAAATGGAATATAATGTTTTAATTTATTAATGACAATAAATATGTTATTTCAATTGAACATTCAAAATTGAATATAAAATATCCATATGAGGAAGGCTGATTTAGTTGTTTGCAAAAGTACTTACATGATTATTTGTAAATGTTGTATTAGTGAAATGGATTAACACTTGAAAGAGCTGGGTATGGCTTTATATATGTTTCATGTTAATGATGAACTATTTCACATGTTAATTGGCTATGAGATAGGTGGATTCCTATATTGCCAAGGGGCACGAGATGTATTAAAGATCATGAGTATAATGATGTTATATCAAATTTCATGCTATTTAATTGTGAATTCCAATATTTCTATGACTTGTGGGGTGAGTGTGAGTTTTGACGGGAATTGTGACTTTCCCAAAGTGGTTTTTCAATGATGGGACCCCTTAGAACAGTGATGGCATAGTATGGTTGATGTAGGGTGTTGACCCTAGTACTATTAGGGGGGGTGGAGGAATTTCCCACCGTTTATCTCCCAAAACCTGGAGTTGTGGGAGGTTTGTGTAGTGCACTCCCCTAGACGTGTGATGATGACTAGCGGATGCCTACTAGGGAAGCTTGGTCGATGTGGTCAATCGACACTTTCGCTTACGGGTTCTATATGTGGTTAGGTCGTGCAGTCGACGCCACAGTATATTGCAGCAGAGGACGGGATGGTGATGTCAGGAGATGGAAATATGGTGATTTAGGGGCTGGATTACTGATGTGACGGATGGTACAAATGATGGATTGGATGGTGTTCTTGATTGTTATTAACCATCATGATTATATGTTTGATTTCACCATTATGTTTATCTAATTTTGTCTTATTGTTTCTGTATGAATGATTGTGAATGATGAATGATGCAGTGTTTAATTGTTCTTCTATATGTTGTTTGAGAGGATGTAATAATGATTTATTAGGAGCATTAAATGTGATTATTAGTACGCACGCTTAAGATGTGTGCACTGGCCACGCATACGTCAATTCATGATTACATTACTATGATTGGCCGATCGATGAATAAATTAATATGATTATATTATCTATTAGTAACTTGGTTGACGAATTGATGAAAGCATTACTTGTGTGTTGAAAGTATGAGTTTGTTGACTTGTTCAAAATGATTTAGATTTATATAAATTGATTGGATTATTAGATAATATATATAATTATATACATATAATATAAAATATGTCATAATATAATATAGTATATGAAAATATCTTATTTGACTTATGAATGAAAGGATAATATAAATAAATGGATAGATAGGATTTGCACAAATTTTTAGAAAATGGTTGTCATAGTTGCATTAAGATGGAAGCATGACAAATGAGACTTTGCATCGATGTTTATTAATATTTTAATTATTTAAATCAAGTTTCTATTTTTTGGAGAAAATGAATTTATTGATTGATGATTATTATTTATGGGAATTTATTGATGGATGAGGAGGAGGATGAGGATTTTTTATATATATATGAGACTTGAGAGTGGAAGGAGGGGGGTTCTTTTTCTCTTGAAGATTATCTTGGTGAGAGTATTCTAGGATGGAGAATTTTGGTATTTTGGGGTATGAGAAGTTTTGAAGAGTTGGAAGAGTTTGAGAACTCTTGGAAGATTTGATACATAGCCTACTGGTGCATTACTGTTCTGTTCTCTAGGGGTCTCGGGCACGGAGGACCAAGAGGCCATTTGGATGGGACCGTTTAATGGTCTCCTGGGGCTAGGGAGCCGGCTAGGCCCCTAGTTGGCTGGGAGGTAAAACCGTGGTCTCGCTTTGGGCAATAAAGATGGAAGCAACTCGAGGAGAAGAAGAGGAAAGCTTGCTCAGTTTGGACTCCGTCACCATTCTTATAACGAGGTATTTTTCTTGTGATTGTTAATTGTTTATATGTTGTTGTAAAATTATCATATGATGTTATTGCTACATGATTTATGATGTTAATTTATGTTGTGTGAATCACCAATGAAGTTTTAAATATTCTAAGTTATTTGACGCTATTGCAAAATGCTTACATTTTGCTTATATGTTGCTATGGTTACACTTTGATTATTTGTTGTTTAGTCACAAAATCTAATTTCAATTACATTAAAATTTATAATCCCAACAATGGCATTACACACCATATGGACAAAAAATGACCATGAATCAGAATTGCTTATAGTTGGATCTATGCAAAAGCAAAGGGGGGAATCAGACATATCATTTCCAAAGTTGAAGACTCCAAAGCTTTGGCATTGCAAAGGGAACAACAAGATTGCATAATTGAGAATGCAAAAATCTAGTTAAAGCTGTAATATATGGCAGGCAAAAGACAATGAATGTTGAGCAAATGAGAGCATTATAATTGAAAGGGAATGAACAAAATTGGAAAATTTGCAAATAGTTCCTTGGATATTGTCCATGAATTGCCACTGCCAATGCTCACAAGCTCCCCCCTGAGAAGATTGAGGCCCTGGATGTACAAGGGGGTATCATTATCCAATGATTGTATCCAATGGATAGATATTAATGGGTTATTTAAAAAATTACACTCCTTTTAAAATATTTACATCTACTCTTCATTTCTTAGTTGGCAAGGTAAAATTAAGTTTCCACTTTTTTTGAAGGGCAATTTTTACTGAACACTTTTGGGACTGGTCAAAACCATTTGGAAGGATGGGACTGGTTCAAATTCGCTACTGAAACCCATGTCCATCAGGAGCTGGAGGAATTCTCTTTGCTTTGGGTAGAATTCAATTCCTCCATTTAACATGAAATCTGGAGAAAACAACCAATAATGTAACTGAGTTGTTGGCAGTCTACAAAAAGACAAAAGAGAAAACATCAAAAACACTAATCCAACTACCTTTAAAGCTCTAGAGTTTTCTAGCTGAGATTGGCAAACATGAAAAGTCTTACACAAATATGAATCCCAAACCAAAAAGATCAAACATAAAAAAATCCCAAAATTCAGAAAGGAATCAAGAAAATTGAAGAGCCCATTCTATCAACTTTTTATGCATGTTGAATACAATAATCTCTTATTTGAAATGTTGCTTTCCCCTTATCAATGGTATCCTGAAACTAAGGCCTAAACATACTCAAGGAATGCTTTTTGTCTGTAGATACAGCTTTTACAGTTTATGTTTGCACTTATGTGCCTCTTTCTCCCAAACCCCACCCCAACTGTTGTGCTTCCTTTTTCCTTTGAAGAATTTGTTTTTGTCAGTATTGGTTACTGGACACTTTTAGGAAGGCTTAACGTTGAGGTGCTAAGGCATTGGATTTGTACTAATTTCATTAGAGGTTGGCTGAAAATATCGAAATAAAATTATCATTACAGCTTTCTTGTGTCATTCTTAGGTCTAAAAGAATTGATGTCAACTTTACCTTTGAAAGTCATGCAGAGAAGCTACATAATTTTTGTCTTTCTAAAACTAGTTTGTTTGGTCATGTTTCTCCTCAACATGTTAATTACACTATTTTGCTGCTATTTCTATACTTTGTCGGTTTGTACTTTGTGAGTCCTATCGACCTACTCTTATGGTCATTCATGGACATTAAAAAATAAACTCATCTTATATTTATCTTATCTATACTCCATTGTGTAATGGATATTCATAGTTATCTTTTAGTGGATGGCTACTTCTGGTGTTGAAGTTAAATGCACACTTCATCTCTATTCATAGCTATCTTTTAGTGGATGGTTACTTCTGGTGTTGAAGTTAAATGCACACATCATCTCTTTTGTATTTAATCCTTCGATATGCAGATGTTGAGATATTCATTTATTCAAGTGAACAGTGTCCAATATCAAAAGAGACTTTTTTTGTTTGAAAATGTTTTTTTTTATATTAACAAGTAGATATTTACAGAGCTCCAAAAGAAAGACAATCAAAATAATATGGAGGATTACGTAATCTTAGGGTACTACGAAGAGTCTAAAATAAGAGATCAATTTTGCACTGGTTATGAAAAGAGATTGAAATCTAAGGATGTTTATTGGACTCCTGACCATTTTCTTGATTTATTTCCATGTAAATCCATTAGGAGCGCAATAATTTTTTAACTAGTGTAAGCTTTGCACATCTTTTGACTACTAAATATTTGCATTTGTCTTTCTGAATGCTTACAAATTTTCCTGTCCTTTTCTATGATGTTGAATTTGATGCATGCCTTTATGTTTCTGTATGGAAGGTAAAATTAGAAGCCTTCGTAAACAAGGTTCTTTTTGTTGCTATATGTTGGGATGTTAGCATGTTAGTATACTCTTTTGGTGCCTACAGGTGGCGAGAATGACATCAACTGCAGAGATGGCTGCTATTTCTAAACAGACAGAATATTACATCTTGTCTTTAATCAAAGCTACATTTGAAAGAGTCAGTATTTGAATTTCCATATTTCCATATTAATTTAATATACTGATTTATGCTATGTTTTACACCTGTTTACATCATATGGCTTTAAGATTCATGTCGTTATTGTAATATTATGTTCCTGCATTATAGGATCACTGTAAAGATTGAAATAACACTGTGCACCTTAAATTCATTGATAGATAGCTTACTATTGGAGAAACAAAAGTAACGTTTATAAGAGAGGAATATGTTTAGGGACTAAGTCTGGAGGTGGGTGTAACTTCAAGTGGGCCCACCTGATGGAATCCACCTTATATCTTAGTTTAGACGCACTACAATAGATTGGTAGTACACCTAGACAAGTATAGATGGACTAGTGTATATAGGCAGTGTTAAGGACTTTTTTTCACTATCATTTACACCTCTTCATTTAAAATTGATGTATCAATCTGGTTCATAATTGCAAGGCCTTCATCTATGATCATAATAGACAAGTTTATCCAAGCTATTTATCACATCTCTATACTGAAGTCCTACTACATATCTAGTACAATGATCTACTTTCAGAGGATTAGTTTTAATTTTAAATTTTTGACTCCTAGGTTCCAACAGGCTACTTAGCCTGTGGGTAGGCACGAACCAACCATGAGCAGGGGCGACCTAGCCAAAGAAAATACCCTAGATGCAGAACTAAAATTTCAGAGAGAATAATTTTTTTGAGGTATTAATATTAGTTTGGAAGCCTTTAAATCTTTTGAAAGATGATGTGTTCTCACTAAATAAATGTGCAGCATTAAAAGCATGCCTACCAACACTCGTAGAAAAAGATCAAACTGCCTGATAACAAAAGAACAAGTATCCAATGAAATTGACAACTTTATAAAAAGGGATCAAGAATGGATTATTCGTCCTTGAGTATGATTCACTAGAGAAAAATAATGGATACACCAGTCCAAATGAATATGTCAACCTCAAGCGCAGGAAGTCCTGGGTCTCATGTTTCAGATAATAAATCAAGATTGTTGGTAGGATTTGCTAATAAAATTAAAATTGAATTTTCAAAATTCAAAAGTCATGATAACAAGAGGGTACAATTTTGATAAATAAAGTTGAGAAATACTCAAAGTATTTCAAACAGCCAGCTTGAATGTAACTGATGAACACCCCTGAACAAAACTGTATATCATCTTTATGTGAACATGTCTATTTATGCTATTACTTATTTTATTGTTCTGTAGATATAATGATAATGAAGTAAACACTCGTTCATGCCTCGGTGTCAATGCCAAAATGCACTAGAGAAATCTCAAATAGGTTATTAATATATAGTGATACAAAAGAGTTTATAGCATGTGTAAAGTTTTTGGCAATCTCCTCTCATATTTGCACACTTGCTTTCTTATGCTTTTCTTGTGTATCATTCTTGTATTTGTTGGTGTTGTGCACCTATGAATGATTCATCTTCTCTGGTTCAAATTTACTGACAAGAATTAGTTATTCATCTGAAAACTGCAGGGGGCTCTATCATCTTTTAGCTATCATTAACATTAGCAAATTGAGCAAGAGTTTATGTTTGAAAAAGGCACTGATAAAATGCACATTTTCAAGTTCAATATCTAGTGCTTTGTAGCATCTTAATTTCATAAAATACATATGGGGAAATGCTAAGACGTCTACGTCGGTGTTTGAAGACCATTGCAGATTCATCAGTATACAATTATGGAACTGGGAAATCAGCCCTTCTTACATTTCTCCAAGAAATTTCTTTTCTATATGATCAGAAGAACGAGGTGATAAAGGAATCGAACCTTCCGAATTTGGAACTGCTTTTCTTTTCTTTGGTTGTAAGTTGTAACTGCTAAGTATATGCTCTAAAATTGCTCATAAGGTGGAGACAGTCTGTCATGTTTACATTAAAGAAAAAACTGGGTGACTATGCATCTTAGTGTGCACACGTGAAGTTGTTTTAAGTGGATTGAAACCTTGCAATTGTTAATATTCAGTTGCTTCTAAGATGCTTTCGTTTTAGGTTTCCAATTAATAACAAATTGAAAAATAGAGAATTAATGATAATTAAAGGCCCTGAATTCTCATTGTTGGATTGGAACCGTTTAATTCTCTTAAAAGTATTATTGAACTCAAGACTCAAGAGTACTTTAAGAATCCAAAATGACTAGCATGGGAGTTCAAAAAAGAATATGTAATGCAGATCTATTTTAAAGCCAGTCGTACAAAATATCTGTAATAGAAGCAGACTCCAAAGGTAGAAGATTGCTTGGATATTTACCATAACTAAGCATATGAATTCATTTTCAAAATAAAGCAATCGTTAGAACATAGCACCTGCTGAAGCACACCATCGGTAAAGAAGGAGTTTAAAAATTGATGCACAAAGTCAAATCTAAAATTAGTGAAATCATACCTGCAATGCGGATCGTCAACATGCCAGAGTGCAGGCCCAGAACAAGATGCACTCAGAAATGCCCTTCCACTATAATCGTTGTTCAGGACCCTAGAGCATGCAACTGAGTGCAATGTATGAATTTGTGGGGGACCCAAACCTTTGATGGCATTTACTAAGTCAATACTATTTTTTCAGTTTGTTGATGTGACATCCCCAAAAGAATCAAACACTATGTTAATTTTTAATTATTTTAATCATTTTTGAAATAGATTTTCAATAAACGGGCTAGATGTGAAATCTACCCAATAAGTCCTAGAAGGACTAGTGTAATAAACATTTTGATTTAATTATTTTAATAAAGGAATGAAGAGGAACAGTCATGTCGAATGAGGAGATCATGCATGGAAAAGTAAGGGACAAGTTGGAGTTAACCTCAGGGAGATCAGAACAAGTATCAGAAGTGTAATTATGACACTAGACACACCCTGAAAATCAGGGATTTAGTTAGATGGGAAAATTCCATGAGGAATTGGCTGCTAGTGGTAACACCTAGGCAAAAACAAAGATATAAAGAAAGCATATGTGGGAGGTGAGACGCTACTTAGTATGCTAGGGGGGAACTTTTGTTGTGTGAGCACATTTGTGTTAGGCAAGTTGTTTTCTGAAAGTGTGATTGAGATCTGGAACTGAGGTTGATTGTCCCTTCTTTTTACATGCATGATCTAGCTCAGGAGTGATTGAGGACAAACATTAAGATGTGCCTAATCCATGGTTGGGTGGAACGTGATTGTTCCCATTTCATTCGGTCCATATATTCCAGGTTCTTTTTATAGTATCTGAGTAATGCAATAGTAAAATCTTTGTTTGTTTATGTTTTTACTTATTAATGTTCTCGATGGATTCTGAATGATTAGCATCAGACTAATACCATGGATTTAACTATGTTCTGGTAGGTGGTGATGAATTATGTTATGCTATGCTCATTAGTATTATGTAGATAGGATAGTTAGTCACGTTGTCTTGTACAGAACGTTACCAAAAATAGAGCCTAGTAATCACTAGTTATAATAATGTATAGTTATTGACGGAATTTATGATTCATTCATGCATTGACCTTCTTTTAGTCTATACAGTAGTTGTTGGCCATAAATCTGGTTATTGATCTCTTACAATGAAGGGATTTGGATTGATGATAACCCCTTATGCCAAATAATTTTTCTGTTAATTTAAATTAATGATCGTAGTATTAGAAGTATTTTTCTTCTCAAGAATTCAGTACTATGGAGGTTTTAGCCGTAACTATAGAATTTACTATATCGTTGATTACTACCTACTCAGATCTAGATTTCGAGGTCAAGAGAATTTTACAAAACTATTGCTTTTTTTTTAAGATTTGTAACTACATAGAGTGAAACCTTCTGTACCTTTGAATATATTTATGTCGGATTCAAGAGAAGGATTAATATCGGCCGTAACGAACATTAAATGATTAGTTTGACAAAACATAAAACTGTAAACTGTAAATTCTTGCATATTAAGTTACAGAACGGTAAAATGCACCTTACAGGTGAGAACGGATAATATTAATGGATACTAAATACTCTGTTGTTATACGAGGGCTAGGAAAGCTTATAGTAAATAAAAGAAATGAAATTTAGGGTTTTATTGTCTAGATCCATGAAGGACGGTTACGAAACAGTCGAAGTAAGTTTTTGAAAAACAACCTTAAAGAAGATAGCCTAAGAAGGATACCTGGGGACTTACTAGCCGAACCCAGTTTGAAGAAGGCTATGTAAGCAAAAGCCACAGACTTTGTATGTTGATTATGGTTAAATTATCCATAAGTAAATGAACAGAGTTTCAATGATGTAGGTTAATTCTAGAATTGGAAGTTATGGTTTAAGATTTCGGAAGTCGGGCCTTGCGCTTATATAATTTCAGATTTCATAGATAGGGTTTTTGCCTTCTATTCTCTCGATTAGTTTCCAAAGCTGAGTTTCGCTTTAAAATGAAGTACATGAAAACTATTCGACATATATAAGTAAATGGATTTGTTGTTCAAAAGATAATAACAGTATTTTGATAGAAGCTTATAAAGATGGATTTTTACACCTTAAGTAAATAAAACAAGATCCAAGGCTTCAGTTTCACGAATTCAAACCCTATGAATTCAGGAATTCTTGGGCGTATTTGTGCTTAATTTTTATAACAGAGGTAAGTAGAAAGAAAGGGTTACCTTTTCCAAATATATTATGAGTTTTTAACTGTTAATGAGGAGTTTATCCATAAAAGAGAAAACGCCCATATTTGTTCTATACAAGTTAAAACCCTAGAAGCATTAATTTTCTTTCCATACATTTTTTTTTACCAAAGGATGGGTTGTATATCTCTTTGCCCAGTTTGGGTCATACAACACCCTAGTGTCCAACTATAGTTGCATTTAACAACAAAATAAAATGACAGGCTTACTGTCAAATAGTCTTTCCTTATTTGCTATGCTCTTAGAATTGTTATAGGTTTGCACATCCTTAAAATAGTGGGTTGACTTCAGCATAATACTTTATCAAACTTATTCAAGCCTACAGCTGCGAGTTCCCATGGCACGAATGCCAGGTTAATCTTTAAATGAGTTAACTACTTTTTTTCTACTCGTCTAAATCCAAGGAAGGTCCCAAACTTCCACATAACCTCCAATACATGACCTTGTCAGCAGAGACTTTCTATCTAGCAAAAGATAATCAGATTGTTGCTGTACTACTTACTAAGGGAAAATTTGTCTACCGTGGAGCTGGTTATCCTCGAGAGCACCCTACAAAGGATTTTAGTTTAGGTTAAATCCATTTCTATTTCAACATGAATTTGAGACGACTATGCAGTGTTAAAATTTAGTAAATTGTACAAATTCATTATCAAAATTATAATTTTCCATTACTCGAATGGCACAACTAAAAATTACCACATAAATGACCAATCATTATGTGGTCATTTTTTGTTTAGTTCTTATCTCCTCACCAAATTGGTCATTTATCTTGGTCAATTTTAGTTTAGTTCTTATCCCATGACCAAATTGGTCATTTATCTTGGTCATTTTTAGTTAGTTCACTTAAAAATTTTCAATTTTGATCATTTATCCCTTGAAAAAGTTGTGGTGACCAAATGTTTTGGTTGTTTGGTCACTTATCTCTCACTTTCTACTAGTGGTTGCTTTATGAAGTCGACAAAACCAAAAAAATGACCATGAAGATTTAAATTGTCTTGCACATCCATCCGACCATATCCAATGTTCATCGAATTTAACTTCATGTCTTTTTAATTATTCATAGAAAATATTTTCAATACAATGCTGAGCAAAATGTGTATCGTGTGTACGATAATTAGTGATATAAAAATGATAATTTTTTAATCACATCTCGATTGCCACACATGCTTTCAATGCCATCAACGTCGTGTTGAGAATGTATATATAGAACGTGGACAAATATTGAAACTTGGTCAGAATGATAGTATTCACTTTGTATCTCCTTTTGTGCAGCAAATGTGTAGTTTTCTGCAAAATCAACCATAGACAAAATTGTTCAGGGTGGAAAATTTTCACGAGAGTGTTTGAATTGAAGGTCTTTACATCGTGCTCTATGTGAATGCTTGGTGTATTTATAAATTTCACTTTCAAATTTCTTCATAAAATCTATCACACATATTTTATCTTCTCGCTAATCAATTCGCTTGGAATGTGCATCACTAGAAGTTGTAGCATAATTGATGTATTCATATCTTCTCCAATCAACGGTTACATTTGACTGATCATTACTAATAGGATATTTATTGCGGAATAAAACTAAATTCCCACAATGATAACAATGTTTTTCATTGACACATTTCTTATTGTAAAATAGTCCATCGTGATCTCTCTCACATAGAATTTGAGATATGAATTCATGTATTATGGGAGAAGGTGGTGAATTTTTCCAAAACATTTTACCAAATTCAATAAAAGTGTCATAATATAATTCAAATTGCACATGATAACGACAACAATATGTGTCACGTATAGTAATAGGTCTAACATACCATGGTTTTTGTTGCGCAAATGTAGTGATTGACATATTAATTCCACAATGATCCTCCTTGAATTTATTGAACAATTGTACTTGTGTCATTTCCATTATATGTTTTGCATGGATTCCGTATTCATTTCGTGATACTCTTTGTCATATCACATCCCTTGAATTTGGTGAAACTCGAGCATGTTCCAACCAATATTTATGTCCAATATCTTTAACACCTTCTCTCATTCTATCCTTGTAAGGTTGTCTACAAATAATTGCCCAACAAGCAAGTTCATCATTTTCATCTATTTGCATTCTGAATTTGTTACGTTTGTATAATGTCTTTCTTGAGGTTCCTATTGTTTTTGCTAGTTGTGTTGTCAAACGATTTTTTCTAGTGCTAGATGAAATAATTGTTGTCTGAATTGCTCTACGTGCAGCTTTGGTATCTTTCTTCCTGGATTTTCCAAATTTTTTATTGCATCACTTTTAATTTCTACCACATTATGTTTCAATTTCGACTCTTTTTTCTACTCGTGAATACCCAATAATGACGTAGCGCCTCTTAACTTCTTAAATACTAATAAAAATCTCAAAATTTGCATTTGTCCTGCTATTGAATATTGTTTGAGAAAATCATCATAAATTTGCATAGCACGATATTGTGCAACATGTGTGGCTATTTTTTCTCTATATTTTTTGCAATCAATGTCTTCTAACATTTCAACATCAATGGTGAAAGCACCTATACGTTAAGTTAAATTTAATTTAGCATATATCCAAAAATACAATTCATTATAAAAAATGAATTTGGAAAATACATGATATATACATACGAGGTCCAATTTCTTGTTCTTGAACTTGATCTTCAATATTGACTTCATCAACATTAGCATGTAAATCCCTATTTACATCTTCAACAAGTGTCTCTTCATCTTCAATTTGTTCTTTTTGTACTTTATTTTCAATATCCATTTCAACAACATTATCATGTAAATCTGTATTTGTATCTTCGATAATTGTCTCTTCTATTTGTGCAACCCTTGCTTTTTTGGCATGATATCTTAGTCTTTATGTTTCCCTATTAGCATCATCATCAAGTTTACGATCAGTTTTTTTTTGTGGTTTCTCTTACTACCAATGATTTTTTAATCTATAGAGGTTAAATTAAAGAATCATCACTTTATAGTAAAAAAGAAAAATTAAGATTTAAAAACAGTTACTAAATTTGTTTTTTTAGTTTTTCAACCATTTATAAAAAGATAACCTGAAATTTAGTTCACCTTATAAAAATCTTGTAAGAGTCCTTTGAAGAAAAACTCCTTGGAAAGAAATTTTCTTTGAAAAAACCCATTGAAAAGAAATAAGAAATCTCCTTGGAAAGAAATAAAAAAATACTTGGAAAGAAATCTCCTTTGAAGAAAAACTCTGTGGAAAGAAATAAGAACTCCTTGGCAATAAATATCTTTTGAAAAAACCCCTTGGAAAGAAATATCCTTTGAAAAAACCCATTGGAAAGAAATAAGAACTCCTTGAAAAAAAATCTCCTTTGAAAAAACCCTTTCAAAAATATTTTATACAGACCTCTACAAAAAAATAATATGTGAAATAATGACTCCAGTTTTATTTATACAATTTAAATAATTTAATTTTTTTTTTCTTGGGCGACAAAATATTTTTGCGTTTTTTTTTTTTTCCGCCGAATAACCATTGTCAATTTTAATGCTCTGCTAACGGAAAATAATTATTCGGCTGAATAATATCTGAGACCTGAAAACAATGTTGTTTTCAGGATTCTCTATTTTCGAAAGGGAAAAAACCATCTGTTACAATGCAAATCGACTGTCGGACTCGATACCATTAGTTAGTCATTGAATCTACTCTATGTTGGTATAGATTTTGTTATGTTTAGGTGGGATCTCATAATTGTAATTATTTTTTTTGTTAACATGTGTCCAGTTTCGTTTCATCGATTTCAAAATGAGGTGAAATGAACAATCCGTAACTTTAAAAATACACCATAAAAAAATTGAAAAGAATATGGTGTAGTTAATTGGAGTGTCTACTTCGAAAGGGTATTCTTAGATATTTTAGTTTTAGTGTAAATTGAGAGAAATGTCACATCAAAAAAACATGTTGAAAATCGACAAGCTTTCCCTATTAATCAAATTCAAAAATATATAATAATTAGTATATAGATCCATTGGCTACAAAATTATAGTCATGCAGTAGCACATTTTGTGTAGATTGTCGTATTAGAAAAATAGGATCGCAGAGGAATAAAAATAAATAGAAATGCAAATATAATCACACACACACTACAAGAGAAACACAGATATATCGTGGTTCACCCAACTTGGGCTATGTCCACACTGAAGTTTTCAGTCCTTATTATTATTCCGTCCAGCAGAGTAAAGGGATATAACCTGCAGCATAACCGTTGCACTTCCTCTTCACTGTCTCACAGTCTCTCTTCTGATCTCAGAGATCTTTACAATGCATAAAAACTAATACATCAACCATATCCGTATTACAATGTCTTTCTCTTATAAGGGAAATACAATGGGAAAATACCACGGGTTACCCAAAACCATGGGCCCAAAAACAATTGGCAAATAATAACAAAACCTAGGGTATGGAAACGGCTGAATAATAATATCTCTGAATCTGGAGATCAGGCTCCACAACCAACAATCTCCCACTTGGATACTGATCACAACAACTCCACTGCTGCTGCACTTGTTGGACTTGGACTTGGCAACTTTCTCCTCTTCACCTTCATGCTAGAAGGCCAACTGAAACTGAGCAGGGACTCAGTTTCTCTCTAGTCACTACCTTTGTGAACATGTCTGCAGGATTCTAGCTAGTATGTATCTTTCCCAGCTTCAACAGTTCATCTTCCAGAACAGAGCATATGAAATGGTACTTGAGCTGTATATGTTTAGTCCTGGAATGGAATGCTGAGTTCTTTGCAATATGAATGGAACTCTGGCTGTCACTATACAACTTTCTATCCTTCTTCTTCTTACCCACTTCCTCCATAAACCTATGCAACCAAATCATCTCTTTACTATCCTCTGTAACAACAACATACTCTGCTTTCGTTGTTGAAAGTGCAACAACCTTCTGCAATCTCGAAATCCAACTTACTGTTGTTCCACCTGTAGTAAACACATACCCTGTGGTGCTCCTCCTGCTATCCTTATCACCTACCATATCTGCATCAACATATCCCTGTAGAACAGTGTCTGAACCTCCAAAACACAATGCCTGAGTGGTGGTACCTCTCAAATACCTGAGAATCCACTGTACTTCCTTCCAATGTTCTTTACCTGGATTGTTCATATATCTCCTCAGAACTCCCACTGCTTGTGCAATATCTGGTCTTGTGCACACCATGGAATCCATCAAGCTGCCAACTACTGATTGATAGGGAATCTTGGACATGTAATCTGTCTCTTCCTGTGTCTTGGGACACATTTCCTTACTTAGACTGAAATGGCTGGCCAAAGGTGTGCTTACTGGTTTTGCATTCTGCAGCATTCTGAACCTCTCCAACACCTTTTGTATGTACTCACTCTGAGACAATGTAAATTTGCGATTTTTTCTGTCTCTCATTATTCTCATACCAAGGATTTTCTTTGCAACACCCAAATCCTTCATCGCAAATGAATTAGATAGCTTCCTTTTGAGTATATTTATATCCTGCATGTTATACCTTGCAACAAGCATGTCATCCACATACAAAAACAATATAATATATCTTTCATTGTCTAGCTTCTTTAAATAAACACAGTGGTTAGAATGACATCTACTATAACCTTGTCATGTCATAAATCTGTCAAATTTTAAATACCACTGCCTTGGATCTTTCTTCAATCCATACAAGCTATTTTTCAACCTGCACACCAAATTCTCCTTACCTTTGACCTCATACCCTTGTGGCTGCTGCATATATATCTCTTCCTCCAAATCCCCCTGGAGAAACGTTGTTTTTACATCTAACTATTCAAGCTGCAAATCTTCTACCACCACTAGACTTAAGATAGTCCTAATTGAAGTCATCTTAACAATATGAGAAAATATTTCATCAAAATCAATACCTTTCTTATGTGCAAACCCCTTTACAACAAGTCTAGCCTTGTATCGCTTTTTACCTCCTTCTTATTCCTTCAACCTGTAAATCCATTTGTTCTGCAATGCTCTTTTACCAGCAGGAAACTGAACTAGATCCCAAGTTTGGTTTCCCACCAATGAGTCCATCTCCTCATTCATGCCTTGCTCCCACTTCTTTCTAGTTTTCACCTGCATTGCTTCTTCATAACATTTTGGTTCACCAGCATCAGTCATCAATAAATAATACATTGAAGGAGAGCATCATTCACGGAGTCTACTTAACCTGGTAGATCTTCTTGCAGTTGCAGGAGTTTCAAGTACTTGCTGCTGTTCTTGATTTTCTGGCACCTTTGGAACTTCATTTTCTTGAATTTCATCAAGTACTATGTACTCTATGTTTTCCTTTTCCTGTTTCTTTCCCTGCAACTGATCTTTATACATAACTTTTTCATTGAATATGACATCTCTACTTCTAATGATTTTGTGATTTTCATATTCCCATAAACGATAACCAAAATCATCAACCCCATATCCAATAAAGATACATTTCTTGGATTTAGCTTCAAGCTTTGTTCTATTTTCTTTATCAATATGGACAAATGATTTACAACCAAACGTTCTCTAAAATGAGTAGTTTACCTTTTTATCTGGACATGCCTCCTCTAGAATACCACCATCCAAAGCACTTGAATGTCCTCTGTTTATTAAATAAACAATAGTATTTACAGCATCTACTCAAAACTGTAAGGGCGACCCTGCATGCAGTCTCATACACCTTGCAAACTCCATGATGGTTCTGTTCATCCTTTCTAACACACCATTTTCCTGTGGTGTTCTTGGGATTGTCTTCTCTCTATGAATACCATGGTATGAACAGTAACTATCAAACTCCTTGCTGCAGTATTCATCTCCATTATCATATCTGAGACACTTCCACCTTTTACTTGTCTCATTCTCAACCAAAGCTTTCCACTTCTTAAAAGTTGAAAACACATCATATTTCTGTCTAATGTAATAAACCCAAGTTTTCCTAGTTGCATCATCAATAAATGTAGCATAATAATGAGAGACACCAAGAGATTGTACCTGAGCCAGTCCCTATACATTAGTATGCACAAGCTCTAACTTTTCATTCTTCTTCTGTTTACCAACCCTGAGAAATCTGACTCTCTTCTGTTTTCAATAAACATAGTTTTCACATAATTCCAAACTTACCTGCTTCAAATCTGGCAGCAAATTCCTTGAGTGGAGAATCTGCATCCCCTTCTCACTCATGTGGCCAAGCCTATGATGCCACAATGTTGTATCTGTTCCTGTGGAAGCTAAAGAGATAAAATGGTCAGTATTATGAGGACATAAATACAATGTACCTACTTTGTCTCCTTTTTCTATCACCATTGATCCTTTAGTGATCTTCCACCACTTTTCTTCGAACGTAGATAGACAGCAGCCATCTCCCAACTGCCCTGTTGAGAACAGATTTCTTTTCATAGCAGGAATATGCCTAACATCTTTCAACAGCCAATCAATTCCATTCTTAACTTTTATCCATACCTTACCCATTCCAACAATTTTACATGGCTCATCATCACCCAATAAAACATGTCCAAAATCGCCTGAACATAATTATGAAAATATTTTCTATGGTGTGTAGCATGACATGAAGCCCCTGAATCTACTACCCAATAATCACTTGTATTATCTAATGCAAGAATCAATGCATCTTGTAACACATCACCTACTACATTTGCTTCCTCGGTAGTTTCCTTCTGTGCATCTCCTTTCTTCTTTAGAGATCTTTAGTCTTTCTTCATATGTATTTTCTTTCCACGGTTCTAGCACTCTATTTTTCTCAGTCTGGACTTGGATCTACCCTTTTTAGATTTGCTATGATTACCTTGGCTCTTTTCTCTCTCCTTTTCTCTTCCCTTGCTCTCCATGGTCAACACATTACCTGATGTCTCAGTTGTGCTTTTTCTTCGCATTTCCTCACTGAGAATAACACTAATAACATCATCAAATTTCAAGGTGTTTGAACCAGAGACAGAGTTACTTACAGCCATGATCAAGCTATTCCAGCTTTCTAGAAATGAACACAAGATTAGAAAAGCCCTAACCTCGTCATCAAAGTTCACACTTACAAAACTTAGTTGATTTGTAACAGCATTAAACTCATTTAAATTATCAGTAACAGATCCACCTTCAGACATCTTCATATTAAATAAATGCTTCATTAGAAATACCTTGTTGGAGGCCGAGGGTTTTTCATACAGCTTACCCAATGCGCTCATCAACCCCTCTATTGTCATTTCTTTTGAGATACTGAAAGTCATCGACAAATCCAGGCTCAGTCGTATTGTTCCCAGATCCTTTCTATCAAGAACCTCCAATTCTTCATCCTCCATGGCTTCCAGCTACTTTGTTTTCCCTCCCAATGGTAGGAATAGATCCTTCTGGTACAGATAGTCCTCCATTTGCATCTTCCATAACTAGAACTTTTGGCCATTAAAATTCTCGACCTTAAACTTTCCTTCTTCTGCCATTACTCCCACTCGAACTAGAAACCCTAGCTTCCTACAGGTTTATCTTCCAAATAGACCTTCGGCTTTGATACCAATTGTTAGAAAAACAGGATCGCATAGCAATAACAATAAACAAAAATGCAAATATAATCACACACACATTACAAGAGAAACACATATATATCGTGGTTCACCCAACTTGGGCTACGTCCACACTGAAGCTACCAGTCCTTATTATTATTTCGTCCAACAAAGTAAAGGGATACAACCTGCAGCACAACCGCTGCACTTCCTCTTCACTGTCTCCCAGTCTCTCTTCTGATCTCAGAGATCTTTACAATGCATAAAACCTAATACATCAACCCTAGCCGTATTAGAATGTCTTTCTTTTATAAGGGAAATACAATGGGAAAATACCATGGGTTACCCAAAACCATGAGCCCGAAAACAGCTGGCAAAAACAGCCCCAAAATTTTTTCTCAGGGGCTACGCCCCTAAACCCCCATTTTCTTGGGGTCGTTGCCCCCAAACCCCCTTTCTTGGGGGCCCGATGGCCCCCAGACCCCCTGGGGATCGTGCCGGGATCATAACCAAACCTGGGGTACGAACATGGCTGAATAATAATATCTTTGAATCTGGAGATCAGGCTCCACAACCAACATGTTGTAACATATTTTATTTTTACAAAACACAAGTTTAACAATGATTTCAGCCTTCCCAAAAAACATGACTATTTTTTAGTCCCTTCATTTTATAAGAACATACTGTCGAACATTTTCCAAATTGACATACCAAATTTCAATAAAAAAAATTGGAAAAATAATGAATAGAAATCTAACATAATTCTCTAAAAGTTTTATTTTTAATGAAAAGTGAAATTCTAAACAAAAATATCACTTTTGTTTGCCAAAAGTTGAAAAACATGAAAAAATCAGATTTATTTTCTCATAAGACCCCAGAAAATAGACACCCATCTTCATGGATTCACCCTTCCCTCTCCAAAGGTATTAACCATGCAATACATTGATGTGTTGATCTATGATCTATTTTTGTGAGTGGTTGATTAAGGTGTACAACCTATGTGCAAATACCATGTTTTAGTTAAACATGGATCATAGTGAACATTGTCACAAAGTTAAACTACTACATTTGGGCATGAATTTCGACTTTTTCTGACAATGATGGAAAAATTCATAGTTTCCAATACAAATTTTCTAGAATTTTTGAATTTGATCATGATTTACATTTCTATTTTGGCGATCCTACCCATACATCATAATTTTGACAATCGACATTCAAAATTCCCTCTTCCTTATCTGCTAAAATGGTTAATAATGTATATATTGACATGAACATGCCAAATTGGGCACAGTCAGCTATCGTTGGATTTCCAAAGTATATCAATTTTATATTTATGCACTCGATATTAAGGAGACAATTAAATGTGATGTTATTGATGTCTATAATAGATTTCTACTTCATAGTTTTGATATCTGTCACAATGTTACAACATTTTTTGTCTTTTTTTTTTTTCCTGGGAAAATGTCCGTAATTTTATTTCAAAAAGATGATTAAAATTACATTTTGCAGATGTAGTAAGATCAACAAGGATCCCTACATTTTCGCATATTTCGTCCCATATAAGCAGAAACACAGCTTATAATGAGCTGAACCAAAAGAAAAAAGAACCCAGATAATGTTGCCACAAAAAGTAGAACAGATATATCATGAACAGTGGTGAAATTGGGGCCACCGGTTTCAGGTTTGGACCCTGAATCCGCCGCCGCCACCACTGGATCGTGCAGACCCAATGGGTCACCGCGCAAAGGCGCCGCCCTCTCTCCATACTCAGAAATATCCATCACGCTCCATCAATGCCTGAAAGCAAAACAGGCCCAGCCATAGAGAGATCTTGGACTCATTTCTCCAGAGAAGCAAGCAGGGTTTCCTTTGTATTCCAAACCCACGATAACATCGCTGTAACGTGATTTTCGCTGTTCTTGGAGTGCTCCTGCTTGGAACCCTCGAGAACAGTTTTTTCCCTCTCACCATGGTTTGCCGCTATGAATTTTTCCCGCTTGCTTCCCCACGAATCGACCCATCCGTCGAAGTATTCAGGCCACTCGTCCAATAGCTCGTCTCCGCACCGGCCTCCAAGAACGAAAGAAGCCTCAACGGCGCCACAGAAGCTGTAACAGGTCCCGTTGGCCTTCAAAGGTGAGCCGCCGAACAAGAATCCTCCCAAACGGCTCCGCAGACTGTAATGATGATGTTCTTGGCATTAATAAGCAGGAGGCCCAGAAATTGACCCTCATCCACCATGAGGTTCAAGGGCCTTGTTCAGCTCATCACGTAGTCTCTGTAACGGGTGGAGCCACCACAGATCCGTTCCACAGGGTGTTGTTTCACCAGATTTTGTCAGCATCCACGAACACAAAGTCGAACGATCCATGCATCTCCTCATTTTGAATCATTTCGTCCAGACGTGGCTGAGCAGGGCCCTCTCTGAAGAATCTTGTGGGCAACTCTAGCTTTCTCAATCATAGAATGCTGTGCAGAGAAGCGAGACCCCAATCTCCCCCGTCGGCCTTCAAAGGAGGGAGCCACCGGAAAGAGCAGATCCGACCGCTCCGTCGTAAAGCCGCCGGATGTTGCAGGAAAGCCGTCCTTGGAGCCGCCTTTGGAAGCCGTTGGAGCCACCGTTGGGAGCCATCGCCGCTGTTGGACGCTCCGCACAGCACCTCGCCGTCGACCATACAGTGAGCACAGGGCCGAAGGAGTCTAGATACCGGGGAAAAGAGCCCTGGCCGCCGAGATCAACTCGGATCGGCTCAAAACCCTAGGTTGCAGAGCTCCATCCCCGGCCTCCCTCCTCTACAACATTTTTTGTCTACTTATAGTTTCATTTGAATTGCACAATTGACTATGTGAACAAAAGAGGATAGTTCTAGGATTGTTGCTATGTTAAGGAGAAACATAGTGATGCTAAATGTTGGTGCCCTTGCAAAAAGTAGAAGGGAATGAATACAAGAATATTAAAGTCTACAACTAAAAAACGTTGTTGGGAATATGGGTAGTTTGAAGGGAGGATTGAATCTTGTACAATCGTAAGATGCACTAATTGAATTTATTTGTTACAACTTTAATTTGTATTCTCATATATCTAGATCTTTAAATTTATTGTTTAACATTTTAGTTATATACTAAATAAATTTCATTGTTTGTAATTACAAAGATGAAGCATCCTAGGATTAATGGATCAAATGACAAGGAAGTAGATGAGCCAAATTGTAGTACAAATAATATTGGTGAATGATATTATGAAGATCTTCCTAGGGTATATAATATTGAAGATCATGAAGTTAATCCTATGGTTGAGGAAAATTATGATACTGATGCAATTCAGGATGATGGGATAAATAGATTGATCAAACGAACCTTTCATGCTTTGTCAATGGATGATAACTTTGATGAATATGTTCATGATGTACCTTTGATTAATAAGGTAAAGAAAATATTATATGAAGGCTCAAGGACAAATATTCTTTTTGCGATTTTATTGTTCGTGAACTTAAAAGTGTTGAACGGTTTTTTAATCACTTGCCTCACATAGATCCAAAGGTATGTAATATAATTATTTATACATGAATACCATTTTTATCTTCTATTTTCATTGTTAATATTTTACAATGGTCGATGCAATATTGATGAATGATATATTCATCACTTTTAATTTTTGTTTGACTATCGTAAACTGTTAGGTGATATTCTCTTATCATCACAAAATAATTTGCCTCGCACATACCAATAATTATCTAAATCATTATGAAAGATTCAGGAATGGAGTATGAATCCAATAATGCATGTTATAATAACCTTTTATATATTATGAACGACATACAACAAAGTCAAAATTGCCTCAATGTATAATTAATAGATATAGAACTAATCAAACAACAAATAAGGTACTAACAAGTAACAAATAAATATATTTATAAATTTACTCATCCTAACAACATTTATACATTTAAATAAAACAAATCTTAAAAAATATTATTTACAAACATATATTATTTTAATATTTTATAATTTCGCATCTTAACAACATTTATACATTTAAATAAAAACAATCTTAAAATGCTATTTACAAACAATATATTATTTTAATATTTTATAATTACAAGGAAAAAAATAACTTCTTCAAACCCCTTCACTATTATATACACATAAGACCATATGTACTCTTGATATTTTATAATTACATTGCAAACAAAGGAAAGGATAACTCTTTCAAAAGTTTTTTTTTTAACTTTTTTTTTTCCAAAAGAAAAAGAGTTTCCTGCTATTCATAAGTGAATCAAGGAAACTGCTTGAGCTCCTTCATAAAGATGATTACATATAAAAACTGGTCCACCATTGATCTAGTAGATTGTCTCTCCTCATATAGAAAAGATCAGAAAGTCTCTTCAAAACATGATTTCCCAAAAAGTATTTCATCTACTCTGATATGTTCTTTATACAAAAATACATGCCTCTAAAAGCAGATACTCCATAGACTTATAGAAGAAATAAATACTAAATTCTTCAACTGTATCAGATAGTACTACCACTAGCAAAAAACAAAAATCACATTCAGTAAATGAAGTAGTGCTTTTCTTCCAAAAGCTGGCTTCCACAATAGATCCTTAAATTGGCACTGCCCTCTTCCAGCATTAGTCCCCGCTTTGATAACTGATCGGCGTTCGGATTGAAAACTCTCTTCACACGACAGGAAATAGCATCAAAACGTTTAGTAAGCTCCAGAATCTTTGATTTCCAAGTATCAAGTGCAGGGATTTGAAGTTTATGGTGTAAAGATACCCAATCAACAATCACTCTGGAATCGCCGAATATATCAATAGTTTTAATGTCCAGAGAAAGAGCCAGTAGAAGAGTACCCCAAAGAGAAATAAGTTATGATCGGGTGTTACTACCCAAGCCACAACTAAAACATATTTTTTCCCACCTATCATTTTCCCATTTGATGTAGCAACCAGCTCCACAATGACCCTCCTGGGCCACACCATCAAATAAATCTATCGGTTTATTATGCCCACGAACCGGTGCTTCCAAAACAACATACCTCCTAGCTTCATATTTCCATACCATCCCAGCCATGAAGGATTTTATGTAGGCCACCGAACCAGAGAAAGAGTAAGACTTGTGGTAAAAAAGAATAGAGTTTCTCAACCTCCAAATCCCCCAGATGAAGCTTATTGGATAGTTCATATGAACTTTATAAACCACATGCCATCCTTCCAAAACATTCTACAAGATTTTCCCCACACCATGGCCCAGTATGCCAATAATGCATTTTCAATTCCTCCCATACTTGTAGTGTAAAAGGACACGAGCAAAAGAGATGATTATAGGTTTCCTCCGCTCCAACACATAGTATGCATACAGAAGGGCCATTACCCCTGTGAGTCCAATATCTATCCCCAATATAAATACGATTCTTTAATACAAGCCATGCAAACATTTTTAACCTCACCGGTAATTTCCACTTCCATAGTTTATTTTCCCACCATACCACATTTGCATCGACCATTTCAATAGCCAAAGCCGAATAAGCTTGAGAAGTAGTCATTGATCCATCACCAATGCAAAAATCCCAGCATAGACTGTCTAATTTTGTATTAATACCAATGCCAGCATGCCTCAGACCCGCAATGTAGGAATTCCAATTCTCAGCTACCGAGCTCTGTAGTCCAAGTCTTGTGGCATTCAACCATTCACCACTATCATCATTTATATCCCCATGCTCATAGATCTGATATAAAAACCTAAGACCCATATTCTGTAACTGAATCATTGTATCCATATTTAAAACAGAATGAGAATGTCCCAGTATTTTATCACAGCCAATATGAATTTGGTATCCATTACCAACTCGCCAGCATAACCAATTCTGTAATAATGGAACCAATTTAACCAAACCTCTCCAGACCATTGATGAGTTTTGTTTCAACAATTTGTCAGAGCGCAACCACACAGCAATAGAGTCAGGTCTAATGTATTTATCATGGATAAAGTTACCCCATAAACCTCCATCATGTAGACTGCGCCATAGAGACTTTAAGTGCAGATCCTAGTAGACCCAATAAAAATTCCTAATACCCCATCGCCTCTTTCCTTTGGTCTAGAAATGATCTCCCACGAGACCAAATGGCACCCCCGATATGAAGACTGTCACTTCCAGAGGAAATCAAAGAGTACTTTTCGGATCATTTGAAGAATCGACTTGGGAACAGCAGCCAGGCTAAACCATTATATTGTCATAGCGGATAACACTGAGTTAAGAAGAACCAGCCTTCCACCCAAAGTGAGCCACCGATTCTGCCAACATAGGATCCGCTTCTCAACCTTTTTAACTAACCATAACCAATCATTTACTAAATATGCATTTGGCTTTAAGAAATACCGCAGATATGTCAAACCCTAGCCCATATCAATAGTCTCATAAGGAAAAATACAATCCAATGCCCGACCAACTACATCATTCAGATTTATAACATATAGATGGGAATTCACAATACTAATCAGCATCCTTGTTGCTTTATAGAAAACATCTAAAATAAACTTAAAATGTAACCATTCTTGTTCCCTTCCAAGGCCAAAGATCAGGATATCATCAACAAACAACAGATGAGTAATATTCAAATGAGGGGAGACCTTAATACCCATAAAATGACCCTCCGCCTTTTCCTGAAGTATGAGCCTACTAAGGCCTTCAATGACCAAGATGAAAAGAAAAGGTGATAGTGGGTAGCCCTGACGCAGGCCCCGAGATGCTTTAAAAAAAGAAGTAGGGAAACCATTCACCAGAATAGTGAAATTGGTAGAGCTGATACATCACATGATCCACTGAGTTATCCAACATTCCAATCCAACATTAAGGAGAATTAATTTAAGAAATGACCAGTCAACCAGATCATAAGCCTTGATCAAATCAAGCTTCATAGCCATTGCCCCCAATTTTTTATACTTAATAGTATGAATGACTTCCTGGGCCATCCCCACAGCATCAAAAATCAATCTCTTATTCAGGAAGCCGAATTGTTCAGTCGAGATACCATTAGAAAAACCTCCCCTTAACCATTGAGCAATGGTCTTTGATATCCGTTTATAAATAAGATTACAAAGAGATATAGGGCGAAAATATTGAAGAGAGGAGGGATTTGAAACCTTAGGTATTAATGAGACAAAAGTGGCATTAACATCACCAGGAATTCTACCCAAAATCCTAGCCTCCTCGACAAGTCGAACCAGTTCGGGCCCCAAAATATCAAAGAACTGAAGAAAAATTCACAAGTCAAGCCATCCGGCCCAGGACTTTTATCTTTTTCCATATCCTTTAAGACCAATTCAATCTCCTGTAGTGTAACCGAAGCATAGATTCTGTGACAATCCTCATCCAAAAAAATACGAGGCATTACCTATATAATCGGCATCTGTTCCTACAAATTTAGAGAGCCCGGGTGTTTGTAAATATTAGAGAAATAACAAACAGCCTCCTTTGCAATGCCAAGACCATCCGAAATAGAATTGCTAGATGAATCCTTTATTTCCCAAATAGTTTTCTTCTTTCTTCGACCTTTAGCATAAGAATGAAAATATTTCATGTTTTGATCACCATTCTCGATCCAAAGAGCTCTACTTCTCAATCTCCAGAGGGCCTCCTCCGAAGCCATCATAGAAGCCTTCTACTTTTCCAAAGAGGCCAAAGCCACCATAAAAGAAGTATCTATAGTTTCCTCATAAGGACATTCCTTCTTGGATGAGATAGCCAACTCTGGACGAGATAGCCAACTCTGCCTTCCTAATATCCAACGTCAATTGAGCCTTATTTTCACGGAGCCAAGGCGCAACATTAGTTTTTAATAGACGAAGAAAACCTGCTAGACGAGTCATAACAGAAGATGTAGTATCCAACTATATAGTGTCCCATAATGTTCTCACCATAGAAATAAAGTGCTCATCCATTGACCAAATGTGACAATAAATAAACGGATAGAAGGTTGGTATGTCATCCAACTCAATGTGAAGAAAAACCGGAGAGTGATCATAAATATGATAATTATCCATCCAGGAAGAACATGATGACAAAGTTTCCAGCAAATTCTCATTAAGCATAAAACAGTCCATCCTTTTAGCCACAGCGTCATCCCCAGCATGTCCATTACGCCATGTAGGAACGAGTGGACATGGTAAGATATCTGTAAGACCAAAAGACTCAAAGAGGTTACAAAACCATGTATTAAGAGCTGGTTGAGCCCTAGAACCCTAGGAGTCCCTCACCCACAAGGTCAAATTAAAATCACCAGCTAGAATCAAGTTTGACAAACCCAAAACTCCCAAGTCTGCGAGACCCTCCCAAAAAGGGGCTTTCTCCACTTAAGGGGTTTTTTAAACTTATGTCTTCCCATAACATAATCATATGATATTTATGAATATTATGTTGATGGTGGTTATTAACATTTATTCAAACCAATTTTAATTTATCAAATTATAAAAAGTAAGGAATTGTTTTATTTTATTTTATTTAAAAACACATAAATTATGTTAAAAAATATTTAAGAGAACTATTTCTAAATCATCATATTTGCGATGATTTAAAAAGTTAAGAGAGTGAGTATTGTGACAAATATTTTGAAATTGCATTTTAATGTGGATGTAAGCATGATATTCCATGAGAAAGTGATTTTCTGTAATCTCCCAACTTTTTGACTAACTATGTTATGATGTTATGTCGGGTCATGGCCCCAGTATATGTGATTTATTATGTTTGACATAGCATTAGTATGTTTTGATTTATTTCCTTTATGAGTTGATGTATTGGGCATGGACCCTGATTTGTTTCATTGTTGAATATATGCGGGGCAGGAAAGCCCGAATGAATAAACTATGTTTTATTACGAGAATTGGTTACAGATTATGATATACTGAGATTATCTCTTTTGTTACATTATACTGTGTAGAGAATTATTTACTTGGTTGATTATTTAGTGTGTTGAGCGTGGACTCAAGAACACACAAAAATACCTATATACTGGGCCTAAGCCCCGATGTATTTAGAGAATTCTATTTCATACTAGACCTAAGCCATGATGTACGTTGAGTGTTGGGCATGAGCCTTGGAGCACTCCAAGCTTGAAAGAAATGATTACCAGATCCGAGGACATTTAAATATCCTAGATGTGCCTCACAACCACATTCTAGCTCTAGTGTTGAGCAGAGGCTCTGGAATTGCACTAGCGTAATGCCCATGTTAGAGTGTTGAGTTGAAAGGCTCTGAAAAGCGCTTGGGGTTACTACATCTCAAGTGTTGAGTCAAGAGGACTCTGAATAGCACTTGCATATCTTATCACAACTATTTTGACTTGATTAAATAAATCTTATTATCATCATCTACTGCAGGAACTACCATGTTAAGACGAGGCAATCTGACATGCAAAAGGGAGAGACTAGAGGTGCCTTACCAGCTTACCAAAACCCTCCAAAGAAGTGGACCTTTCCTTAAAAAGAATTAAAAAGGAAGCGTCATGTGAAACAACTGCTTAAGGACCACAAAGCTAAGTATTATTATTTAAGAGGTTCAATATATAATATGGTTATTTATTACATGTATACTTATACATAAGTGGGCTGCCACTTACTATTATTACTTATTTATATTTAGATAGAATTGTAATTTTTATATTATTATTATTATACAGAAATTAAATATAAAAAAAAAACACTTTAATCAAACAAAGTGAGAAATCCTAGTTCCTAATAAACTAGCAATTAAAGTAAACAAATATTATTTTATAAATTAATTGTTTTAAAGAAACCAATAAATTCCAACAGTCCTAATTTCAAGATTTTCCTACTTAAGGAGGACAGACCCCAAAGTTTGGGGGATCTTCTTTTTCTTTTGGTATTATTGTACCAAGAAGAACTCTCTGTTCCATAAGTGAACTCTGCTCATAATTTTTCTAGATCTGAACCAGTTACCATCTAGGGCCTCTATTTCTCAGTTGCATGTCAGAACCAGCTCAGGGGGATTCTTACTGAACCAGGAACAATTGTAGAATCATGGTTGGGAGGAACGTGGTAGTCCCAAAGTCATCCATCCAAGATCAGTGAACAGGTTAGCTAAGAGTACAGTAGTTTTGCATTCACTAGTTGGCTGAGCGTGTAGGTCATTATCGACAGGAGAAAGCTACAGGAATCAGCAAGGCATTATAAGCAGGAGCAAGCTGCAGAACTCAACAGGTACACAATTTCTATGATACTTTCCCATGTAATTATTTCTTGTATAAATAAAATGCTAAATTAGTATGGGTCTTTATACTAACCTAAATTCAAGAAATACCCAAGATCTAATTGCTTTGTCTAGCAGGTCTAGTAGCTAGCCTTTGCTAGCCAATCATATTGTAGTTTTACTACATCGAAATCAAATCTTTATTGTTTTTCTTATTTGCCCATGATTCCTTGTTTAAATTTCCACATAGTTATTTAACTATTGAGATCGTTTTAGCAAAATTCATTGATTGATAGATTAAACTATTACAACACCAGTTATTCGAATTTACATCAAATTCAGCCAATGTCTGCTACAGTCAACGGTTTACATCCAAATTCAAATCAGGGATTGATATTTTTTTTCTGCTTCATTGAACTAAATAGCTTCCCTATTACATATATATATTCTATTACAAAAAAAAAACAAGTCATTAACTCAGACAGAATTACCAACACACAGAATTAGTATTATATCCAATCAAGATTCTATACCAACGACCATCCAATACTTTCAACGAAGAATACAAGTGTTATAGGATTACACACAGGCGTCTATTGAGACTTAGATCAAAGGTCGAACCCCCCTGGACACCGGTGAATGCTCCCTACAGGAGGCACCCCTACAAATAACAAAACATTGTGTAAAGCCCTGAGTTTTCATCGAACAAATATTGTATAAACCCAACTACGTTTTCCAAACCAAAGGCGTTAAAGCCCTGTACCCATTTAGAAACGTTTGCATAGTGCTCTACAAAATAGAAACCCATAGGGTTTTCCCATAGCATTAGTATCAAACCGTTTCAAGTTTTAACGTTACACTCATACAGGAATACAAAATAGCAGTACCATTTGATATCGTTGCAATCGTACAGTTCACAGTATGGGCGTAAATCACAAAGAAAAAGGGAAGAATATCATATATGGTGATATCCACAACGAAAGGATAAAACCCCAATGCCAAACATTATGCCAAAAATTACAGAGTACGAATAAATCCAACCATGGTATCGTTACAATTCACCTGGGTATTTTATATCTTTCCTTTCAAAATGAAAAGTGTATTGTACAGGACTGGAACCCGATTAATAGGAAAGGACCCAACTCTTAAAATACATTTAGTTACATTATAAATTTCCCTGCCATATTCAAATATCCTGAGACACCATATCAAGCCCCAAATACACAGACCCGGCCTTAGGAGATCTTACCCAACTCCCCAAGTAGAGTAGTAAGCCAAAATCTTATAGGAATGGCTCTTAAACACAAGGACCAGACACATACATACACTGTCAAGGATACGAAGAGTTGGGGCAACTGATGGGTAGGTAGGACTTACCATTTTCCCTAACCTCGACATCGGGTTTTGGGCTAGCTTAACCCCGCATCATGCCCTGTATCGCTTGTCACACACAAGTCGAGTTCTTATCATCTAATGAACTCTGCGATTTTGCAGCCAAAGAAGAAGAGTAAAACTTTAAACATAACCTGGAACCTCCATACCTATCAGGAGTATGATGCTCGTGCCTTTCTGTTGAGCTTAGTAATGCTGGAGTATTAACCACGAGCAGAGCTCGGGTCAGAACCCCAGCTTAGCCTCCATCAATGACATACAGAAACAATGGCCAAGGAAAACCCTTTTCAATTACCAAAGACCCTACTGACAGCAAGTACCCCTGTGCTTTAAAGAGCACATTTATATAATCTACCAAACTTACCAAGTGGAGGTTTGATCTTTGTGCAAAGACCATAGCATAGTCAAAATTTCTTTAGTCGTCATGGGTTGCAAAGTACCATTAGGGGGCCTCGTGGCCATAGACCCTCCTTGCACAAACTCTTGGGTTATGAATGTTCATTGCCATCTACATTACACTATCTTTTCTGAAATCATATTTGGTAAACCACAGACCCTTAGTAAGTTGTATTTTTTGTCTTCTAGGGTAATACAATCATGTTAGACATACTTGCGATAACAAAACACAAGAGATGATATTATCAAACAATGCTAAGTAAGTCCAACAACCCTGGAGTTTACCCGTGCCTCTCGACATCCCTGCCAAGGTATGTATTTACCTCCTCTTGAATGCATAGTACCCACCATGTGAGCATCATACCATCATCAAAGGATCTCATTACCTGAAGGTGACAGTAGACATTCGAATTTAATCACATAATCTCGTGAAACAGTAAGGAGTGTATTTCTACCTTTATACCAACATTACAAGTTTAATAAAAACATGCGATTACATTGTTTTCCATATCGCATCCGCAAATCTAAACTTATGCATAGAAGAGACCATGTAAGACGAAGGTCTTAGGATTTCCATTTGTCTACATTAGTATGGGTGTTTTTAATTGTTATTAGATTTAAAGAATAAATCTTTCTGCTGTAAGTTAGTGATTATTGTAGGTAGGAAAAATTTTAAATTTTTGCTAATTGTGGGACATTACATTTTCATCTTCAATCCTCTTACTATCATGAATGAAAATCTCTTTCATCCATGACGTTTACAATGCCATATTTTACTATGGAGATTGTGAGAGTTTATTCTTATCTTAGCATTATTAATTTTCTTATTTACCCTAATTAAAAAACATATCTAGTTTTGACCTTATTATAATATCCTACTTTTCTCTAATCCTCATCTCACCACATCATCTCTTTAAATTTTGATGTAATAACAATTCTAATAATCAATATATTGCAAAGTGAGAATACATATCATATTGATTGACAATATATTATCGATAATGATATTTCTAATAGTAGTAATCGATCTAAATCATGATATTTATGTAATTGATCCATCAATAAAGTTATAAATACATAATGAATGATATCATATCTCTCATCTATTTATTAATTAATACATTATATCATTGTAGCATAATTCAATTGTATTGGCCTCTCATGTATGGACATTACAAAAAATTTAGAACTCATCGAATATTCACTGTAAGTGTAATATGGATACATCCCTCTTACTCGCTAATGACTAAATTTTTAAAACCTATTGTAAAAAAACAAATTTAATTATTTAATCACAATAAAAATAAATATCATTAAATTTCATACTTTGTAATCCAGTTCAATGATTGATTAATTAATTAATTTGGAATCCTTAGGATTTTGATGTATATAGTGGTAAATACTTCTAACTTTCTTATTAAAATAATTATTAATAACTAATGGTCTTCTCTTTGATAATTATCACATTATAATTTTGTTTTAAAATAGTAATTTTGGTTGTAAATAATATGTCTAAAAAGAAATGAATGAATTTTTTTTATGTTTAATATTTAATTATTGATATTTAATATTTTATTAATGGCTAAGAACATGTGTTTCCTCCTTGTAGCTCATAGGTTCAAATCTTGAGGGCAGTAGGGTACATGTACAACTCTGCATACATTAACAGCTACATCGTTGCACAGAGGGGTCCCTTGTCCCACACACAAGGGGGTCTCATACACCAAGTTGGTGTGTGGCTTGGTTGTGACCTTAAAAATAAATTATTATTATTATTATATGTGTTTAACTTTATTATATAGATGTATGTACATTTATACTATATTGGTGTATATTTAATTAAAAATATTATATATAGGAAGATTATTTCCATATTTGATCTATATTGAATTTTTTCATTACAATTTTTTTTCATATAGAATTGTATTCGTATTTGTCTTCATACTCAAATTATGCTACTATACATTATCTTAAACAATATAATTTATATTTTTAGCTTCAATCAATAAATATACATAATAATTGATATCAATATATAAAGAATTTATTAATACTATTTTTTAAATATTATAATGAACATATATTTGTTCTACTATTTTATATTAGTAACATATATTGGATATCTCTATATTTATATATTTATTTCTATTTATATGTATATTTGATTAATATAACATTGTTATTATTATAAATTTTTTAAGTAAGTAAGTACGTATATATATATATATATATACCTACGGAGTTTGTGGGAAAGAATTAAGGTGTCCCCAATGTCCATCATAATATGTTACAAGGTAAATTTGAACCTCGGTGGGGAGTATCACAACCAATACTCCTGACCACCCAATATAGACTACATTAACATATATATTTAAAATAATTAAATATTGTAAAAATATTATATAAAATTAAAAAAAAATTAATTTTAATTATAATTATTAGCAATACATAAGTGGTAGGACACATCATACACCAAAAAAGAGCATGATCATGAGATCACATTAATGTGAAATTGGCTTGAGAGCGCTTAGAATTTCAATTTTGGCTTTTTAGAGTGCATCTTTATCCATCACTGTCCAATCTTTGAACCTAATAGTTGACCTTCTTAGTCCCTGGTTTCCATCTTGTAGGGACTCTATGAAATGGCGTCATTTTTTCAATAAGATGGCATGCAAGTCAAAGCCAATTATTTCACATATAGCCTAAGTATTATGTTGATTTTGGGGTGTACACTTTACTTTGACGTCGAATCATAAGCATGAAACCATCATGTCGTCTGATAAAAATCTTTGAGGTCTTGTTTGGCCTCATATCAAGGCAAGGGGAAATTTGTAGTTTCAAAGATATAATCCTTAAAATATTTCAAACTGATGGTACTTTATATATGTTATGGTTTTTGGAATTATGCTAACAGGTTTGTTATCATTAGTTCTCTACATTAAATGTTTAATGTTATGAGTGAGACTGCCCAAGTTTTATCTATGGAATAATTTGGGGGGGAATTTATCTCATGGGTTATTTTTCAACCTTTTTACCAAAATTTTTTTTTCCAATTTAATTAATTTAAAAAATGATTCACCCTATTCAATAGGATAACTTTATTTACTCTAAAAATCACCAAAGTTGTCCAAAAACTATATAAAGTCCTTGGAAATTTGAATATTTTTACAAAAAAAATACCAAACATTTTATGGTTATAAATTTAAGAATTAGGAAGATTCGTCAAGGTTTCTACACTTTGATAAAATTATGGATCCTTCAAATTTTCCTTGGTTCTATCACTGCATGGCACAGTGAAATTTCCCTCAATGCATCTGCATGCAATGCATAGGTGCCATGGTGCTTGGTCTAGGTGTCTCTTAATTTGCACCAGCTGGGATAACCTAAGAGCTGGAACAATTCATATGCTACCTCCATACCTACTTCTACTTCCTTCCGTGAATAATTCACAATTGTTAAAGACTACTGGATGGATTGTTGGACTGGGACCAATTGCTATTTTGGGACATGATATGCTTCTACATTGGTTGAGCATCCTGTGCAAGCTTTTGATACCACTTATTCTTGAAATCCATAATTGAGTACTTACAAATGCAAGAATATCGATCTTGAACACTAGAAGAAGTTGTTGATTCTTTAGAACAAGCTACTCAATCTACGCATTACTTACTTATAGTCAAATTCCTTTTATAAATACAGGCTCGTTACACTCATAGAATAACTTTTAAATACAAGAAATAAAATAATCAATATGCTATAATTTTATGCGAGTAATCAAGTTGATCAATAGAACAATTGACAATTCATGTGACTAGAAATATATACCTTGCAGATGTGCTGAGATCCAATATTAGCATAAAGTCTAATAGTTGTAACTTTTGTTCCCCACATGTGGTATCACTGTAAAGACAAAAATTTAGATATGGTATATACGGTTTCATTTAGATGGAAATTTTAAGGAACTTTACATACATTCATACACATAGCTTACTCCTCTTTATCCCACTCACTTGTTGCTTCTTACTATTCAATATCTTCTTATACTGGATCAATGCATTATCATCGGTGGGTAGGCCAAGTCAACAAATTGAACTCTATTTTAAGTATTTGGAGTTATGGGAAAGAGTGGGATTAGAGGAAATATTGCCTCACCTTTCCTTCCAACTTTCCTTTTCAAATATCATCTGCAGGGTGACACCAATCAATATATTTTCCAATAAAAAATTCAGGTATCCTCACCGAGACAGTTGAAGAAGAATTATGCATGGTCAGTGCCAAGGAAAAGAGATTATCTAGAGGGGAATCAACTGAATTTATAAGCGTGTTTTTTTGATATGCTAGTATGTATTGTATTTAAACTGCACAAAAGATAGACCCAACAAACTAATGCTTAATAGAGCATCCCTCAATATTTCTTTGTTACTTCTCTATAATACATACATCATGAAGACAATTATGCTAATTTAGGCAATGAAGATGATGATCCTGAGTATGAATGAGAATTAAGAAATTAAAAACTTATTAGAATTAGTATGCATAAATTTATTGTTCTGAATATTTTCAAATTTGAAGACTTTTGTAAAATCATATTATAAAAGTAGTGAGTAGCTACGATGCAATTACGTATGGATGATTTTGAGTTTGCTGAACTCAAAACTATTTTTAAGGAATTTAGATGTCTCTTATGGTTTACCCACTGGTAAAATAGTTAACCTACTATTGTGGCATTTTATCTAAACATAATATTGATTTTTTTTGAATGGTTGTCCCTTGGTGTGTTGCTGATTCCATGAAAGCAGGTAGGGTATTTCTTCCTCTGGAACAATGAAGCATCACTTGAAAAATGAGGAAAAGAAAAATGTATTATATCACTACCAAAAAGTAGATTTATATCTAAAATTTTCAACCATTTTGTTATATTCTGGAACTAATTATACCCATACCTATAAGCAAGTCCATACAAGACAACTTAAGACAAAAGATTCCTTTCTGCCTTTTGGAAGACCTTATGAACATAGGAAGAAAATTTAAGAGAAACATGACTTACCATTCCCAAAGCGACGACCAAATAGAGGTCACAAATCGAACTTTGATCCAAATGCTAAGGATCTCTAGAATCTAAACTCAATGTCATTAGAGTCACACTTGTAAAATATAGATGTAATCAAGACCAAAATGCTCAAGTAAGATATAGATGTAATCAAGACCAAAATGCTTTTGCAACTAGTTAGTTAATATACATGAATGTCCCCTAGTCCCATAAAGTATTTGTTCTCACATGGCATCGAACTTTGTAGATTTTGCAACAGTGTCTTCATCAATCACACTAACAAATATTTCCTATAATAAGGAATGACTCTTTCCCATAGTTTACTCTACAAAATATATATGATCATTATCTCAATATTACTTTTGGAGACATTCCATCTCATATTAGTCTCCTTCATGAATCTAGGCTACAATATGACCATGGAAATCATAAAAAAAAATGAATTGGCTTGCTTTCCAGAATGTATTTGCATAAAACAATGACAATTAATACATTATGTTCGTTCGTGCATATTCTTCTCATGCGATAGTTGGTTCCGCATGCAGGTCTTCTCCTCTTTTCCTTACTAACTTTGTTGTGCCTGAACCGTTCCTTCTCTATCCTTCTTTGGTTTTGTGGATGAATTAGAATGTGGATTGTCTCATTTATAGTCACAGGGATAACATTATTACCCTTCCGCCTCCTATAAATACCCTATGCTTGAGTGACGACACTTGGATGTAAAACCTCAACAGTAGTAGCAATCCCAAATCATATGTTTAATTATAATAGGTGTTGAAACACACATGCATTGATAATCACATTGATCCACATGATAGATATGACTAATTAATTAGTTTTAGATTTTAAGTTCATGCCATGGTCCATCATCCATGGTGTTTTCTCATACGTGCTATCACAATATCATCCATGAAGGTTAGACTTTGAAACAAGTTTATATGGATCATTTACATTATATGCACATGGTAGAGTTTCATATTAATTCTAAAAAATAGGAGAAAAAATAAACTTATTAAATTTTTGGAATTAAATTAATATGGATGTATTTGTTTCTTTGTTCAAAATTTATCTAGTTTATGTTCAATAATTATACAATGGTCATTAACCATATCTAAGGGTATAAATATATTTGTTTATATCTTCTACCTAATAAATCTTACATAGATAGTATGGTATGAAAGAGAACACTATGAATCCTAGCATTTACTTTCTCAATCATTTTAGTTTTGTTCATTTTTATTGTGAGCTTTGAAATAGGTAAAGTAAGCTTTACTTATATAAAGACCTACACCAATCCCTCATCCATGTCATAGTTCATGTTACCCTATTATCTTTGGTAACTTTACTTCTACTCCTACCTTTGTCTCTGCTCGTGATTTTGGGTCAACAAGCTTATATTCTTATGCCTTTATTGCTTCAACCTCTACTATTGGATTAATAATTGGGGAGGCAGATTGAATTCAATATTGAGACCCATTGCTTTGTGTTTTGGATCCATAAGTGCAACAGTGACTCTGTCGCTTGCTCCTTGCTAAAGAATTGTTTCTTTAACCAATAGAAAACAAAAACTATTTAGGAAGTGAGTTGTTGCTATGCAACTCCTCTTTTTTTCCATAGAAATAAGTTTTTAGCTAATATATTCCATCTTAACTATAGTTTAATTGTTACTTCACTTAATTAGATTTGTGGTTCATGAAAACATTTGACTTGAGTATGAAAATTTTCACACTGTACCAATATTGTGTTCGATCCTCTATATTTTGCATTGTGTCAGAGTTTAAACACGATCAATGTGTTTCGAGTAGACACTTCACCCATCTTCAGGATCTGGTTGAAGCTGTTGTGAGTGAAGGGTAAGAATGGTGAAATAAATAGAGTTGAAGGGAGAATTAACCCTGAGAAACATTGGATAAAAAAGGATTAAATTATTTGAAAGAGAATAAACTATTTAATTTTATAAGTTAGGTAGAAAATTAGTTGGTATATAATTTTAAAAGATTTTAAAAATTGAAGAAATAATATAAAGGGGTGAAAATATATAGAAAATATTTCAAATTAAAATAATTCAATTTAAAAAATAAAATATAAAAAAAAATCAACAAGGTAAGTGTAAAGATTGAAAAAAAAATAGTAAAAGTCTTATAAAAAGATTAAATAAATTGAAATTGAAAAAAATAAAATTAATTAAAATTGAAAATATAATAATAAAAAAATATGATATCCACATTTCAATTTAAATTAATCAAGTATAATTGTAGTGATGTGTAAAAGTAGTGATTGGTCACAAACTAGAAATGGATAACATAATTAATAAATAAATAAAATAATTTTAAAACATTAATCTTAGTCTAAATTATCGATTTTATTTAAGGAAATTTTTGTAGAGAACTGGATTAAAAGAATTACGAAAGTAAAAGGGAAAAACAGAAATAAAATTACAATTATAAATAAATTATGGAAGATAACAAGTTTTAAGGAGGTATAATGTGAGGAGAGATATTTTGAATTTAAAATAAAATAACATTATATAAATTTAATTAATAAAGTAAATCAAATAAACAAAGTTGCTCATGTAAAAGGGAGGGGGGGCGGGGAGGTTTAGAAAGATTGAGAAAAGAGGGAGGTTGAAAAGAACAGGGCAAGCAAGGGGTCGGGTTAGGCGATAAAAATAGGAAAAACTAGGGAGTGGATTAGATTGTTCACAAGAATTATTAGCGAAGACGATGGATAAGAGGTTTCCAAGAATCGTTTAGTTTATAGCCATCTTCACAATTGAAGTTCGAGGGATCTTTTCAATCTCTAAGGCTTCCCTTACCAATCGGGAGGAGAAATGAGTGGGGTAGGCCATAGATTTCTCTTGATCGAAACAAATGTGATGTTTATTGTTAAACGAATGTTCGGCTATAGAATATTTATTAAGTTGATTGTGATTGGTGTCAGCAATGTTTTCATTGAGATGATTTTGGATGGACTTTCCAGTGTGTCCAATGTATGATTTTCCACAAGAAAACGAAATTTGGTAGACACCCTAGGATAAGAAAGGATCGGATTTATCGTTGACACTCTTGAATAACTATTTGAGCATTTTATGGGGTTTAAAGATGGTTCTTATGTTCCTTTTATTAAGACTTTTGGAAATGCAATCTATGATACTATGGATGAAAGGGAGTGAGGCACAAACCAAAATTTGATTTAATGATGACAAGTTATATAGTTGGCATACTTGTTTTATTTTTATGTGTTTTTTTTGTTTTATTTTATAAATAGTTTTAAATATAAAAAATAAAAATAAAAATAAAAACATAATATTTAAATGAAAAAATTAATTAGTAATATAAATATATATATGTGAAATTTTAAATAAAAATAATTTCCCCAGATAGGGTGACAGTGGGATAATGAGGACGAAGGTTACGTGAAGGGTGGTCAGGGGGGCCAGATGGTGCCGCATCCTCCCAAATCAAATTCACCCTCATGCGATATCAAACATTATGGGATGTCTCCATTTAAAGTTGGATCAGCTCAACCTCATCTGTGGAAAGATAGAACCCCTTCACACACTCTTCTGTTCGGTTATGTGGAAGATGTAATTAATTATATACCTAGTAGACATGGAAATCCTTAGTACTAGTTGGGATGCATGGATTTAGTGATCATCGGGACTTTCTCTTTGGATGTGATTGTACACTTATGGTTTGGGTAGGTTGACTTCTTTGTCTATTCTGGTCAACCATCGGATTTAAGCACTTTTTCCCTTGGGATATTTCTATTCCATCAATGGCTCTTAGAGTTAGTTTGCACCTAGTTTTGACTTGAGGCATGCCTAGGCCTAGACTCACAGGTAGATCTTGCCATGGTCTACATGCTTTCGTTTCTCCCACTATCTCAAGTTTTTATCAAGATCAATCTTCCTCGATGGACATGGATGATAACAGTGAGGTTGTCGCTTCTCATGTATGGAGACGACATCTGGAAATTGGAGGTGCCTCTTTCAATGGTTTGATGATTGCGGCCGCTCCTTGGCTTTGGGGAAAAATGATGCCCCTCCTGTTGTCTCTGGAAATCAAGCGCCATTCTTGTGTGGATCATTTTCATCCTCATTGTGAACCTACTAGTGCACCTCCCTAACTGGATTATACTATGAAGGAACAGTGGTTCACACCCTATGTGATATGGATTTTGACAATCGTCATAATATGGAGGACTTACACTTCAAATTGGAACTCATTGACAGAAAGCTCTCCACTATCATCTCAATTTTGTCTGGTCGGGGACCTAGTTCTCCTTGAATGGAAATTGTGAACCATAACACCATAATTCTATAGGATGACCCTCCTATCGTCACTCGCCATGACAACCAGACCCAGGTGGATGACAATCAATTCACATGTTAAATTTCATGTCTTTGATTTTTGAATTTATGTTTCTTATCTTTTACGGTTCAGTTATATATTGGACATTTAGTCCTTTCTAACTAGCCATAAGAACCACTTTAACTCTTGAGTAATGAAGTTATATTTGTTTATCATGACACCTTGTATCATGCCCTAAAATATGGTAACCATCATCTACTACCACTATGTATTTCCTCTATTTCTAATATAATATAATCCTCTCTTACTTTATAAGAAAATTGTAAAAGAATTGTGTTCTATTTCCTTTTTCATTCATACATTCCAAAAGGAAACCATCTTATGCCATGAGATATCATAAAGTAGGATACAATCTAATCGAGATACCTTACTTATGTTGGTTGAATATACTTGTTTAAATCAATGCAACACAAAAGAGTTAAACAATACATAAAACACTCGAAATTAGGGCTCATGAGAGGCGATGATAATGGTGTCCAACTAGGATGCCATGGTACAATTAAAGTTTCCAAGGGACGTCGTTGTAATGGGGGAGCCTATCGAAGGTGCGTGAGTAGGGGGTAGGTTGACATTATTTGTGATGCAAATCACTAAGCACAGTATTCCAATAGTTTCCCATGCGCCACAATAAAAAAGGATCTAGATTTATTTTCCCATTTCTAGAAGCCTAGAATCTGCCTCCTAGCTTCATCAATATTCTTGTTATGAAATTGTTTTTGGGCTTTTGAGCCAAGTATTTCTTCCTATTAATTCTTGCTGTCAATTGTCCCCTTTAAGAGTCGCAAAGGTGGATAGGCACATGACTTCCTCAATATATATAGCATAATAAAAATATTCGAATATGAATAAAAAAACCACGTAAAGAACAAATCGAGAATTATAAATATGTATAAATATATATTTGACAAATAACAAAATATGCATTTTAAAAATTTTAAGATATACTAAGTGATTCGAGATTTTAAAGTAATATTCATTCATTAGTGTAAGCAACTTGAAACATATTTAAATTTAAAATATAACATATCACATAACAAGATGAAAATAGAATTTAGCAAGTAAGTAAGCCCTACGTCATTGTAAGTATTTTTTTAATGTTGATCAAAAAACATATGTGACTTCAACATTTATTGAATTACGAAACAATTGTTAAAAATTTGTTAGGGATGATTAGTGTGTTTATGTGTCCCATTCTTGCTTATGTGATTTGAGTTCATATAAAAAAACAGATCTGCTTAAGTTTCACAAATGTGGCCATTGCCTTATGATGGTGAAGTTGCAAATAGTACAAGGCCCAAGTTATCATTGATTATGTTTTGTTCTAATTTAAATACTCTCATATTAATAATTAATGAATAGTTTACTTGCTAAAAGTTAAATTACAACATGAGCATTAGTTATTCTAGTTTAAGTTGTATTCTTATCTTACCAATTAAATTTTACTAGTAACCTTTTGCTAATCTTTAAAATTTCAAAATTGTAAATATATTTAAGTATTTAGTCAACTTTATTGTATATGTACTATGTCAAATATTCATTGAATTTTGAATTCTATTTGAATTTATAAACATGAAGTGCCAATACAATTGAATCTTTTTATTATGATTTCTAGTCCAAGTATTTAATAAACCCCTTGTTTTTACCTACATAGTAAATGACAACAAATATTCTAAGACATAATTTCTTCCATTGTGACCTTCTCGAGGGGATTGGCAACCAAAATTCTTATTAAGAACAATAAGACAAAGAAGATAAATTTCTTTCCTTAATGTACATCTCAAATCTAATTACATTTCAAAGGTTTGACATATTGACATTAATCCATGGTGAATCTTTTCTTGTTTTCAAGTAGGAGTGGTAGTTATTTTGATATGTAGGGTGATGGATTTCTTAATATTCCATCTGAATGAGATATGAGAGAGGTCTATGAGTGTAGTTAGAGTTTTCACCCTAGCTTGTGCAAATGAGAACCTACTAAGGAGAATGGACTCCTTAGTAGCAGTTCAATAAACAGTAAATGAAAGACAATACATTAAAATGGAAATTATTCTAAACATGTGCATGAAACATAAAAGACAAGAAATAGAAATGGTTTTTTGTATTAAATATTATACCTCCAATGTGAAGGTTGGTGAAGTTCTTGCAATGGTCCAAGAGGGTTGCTCCAAACTCCAGCTTTGCTCCTTCTCTTTCTCCAAAGGGTTGGAAATGGGCCAAAAGGGACACTCAATGATGAAAGTAGCTCAAGGGTGAGCTAGGATTTCAAGAGTGATTTTGGCCGAGTAAGGGTATATTTGATTGTGGATATGAAATAAGGGGTCTCCATCACCTATTTATAGGTTCTTGGTGGTGGAGTGTTGGCCCATGGTTTTGGGAACCATATAGTTTAGGTCAGTTGTATAGGGTTTTTTCCTCATTTTTCCTCTTTTTCCTCCTTTTTTTTATATTTTTTATTCCCTTTTTAGAGGGTTTTTGCTATTTTGGAGGAATTTTGGATAATTTTTTGGGGGAAAAGGGGGTTTTTTAGCCTTTTGGAGGCTTTTTTGATGGTTTTGTGGCCTTTTGGAGCCTTTTTAATGGGATTTTAAGGTTCTGGAGGTAAATATGGTAGGAAATATGGACAAATGAGTCATGTAATGGGGTAGATGAGGTAGTGAGCACTTTTTGGGTGTTAACAAATTGTCAACACTACTCATCGTCACTACTACTCAACCACCTCCCTGTGTCGCCTAGATTAATGCTCATGTTTTCCATAATATTTTGAGATTACAATTGGCTCAGAATTTCATGAACTTCAATATCATCCAAAGTAGTCTCATGATGAAGTGTTGAATATAAGTTTGTGGATATTGTAGGGAATGAGATAACTCTTTTGTACACCTAGAAATCCGTTAAAATATTCCTTTGGATAACGAAGCACCTTTGTTTCCATGTGTTTTACCTCTTTATTAAGCTTATACTCAACATTGAGGAAACACATTGTAGAATAACTAAGTTAGAGAAATTTATTTTCGAGTAATCTTTCTTGCTCTTCATTCTTTCATAGTTTTTTTCAACTACAACAATTAGATGATTAATAATTTGAATCTCCAACTATGATGATATTGGAGATGGTCATAAGTTTTTTCAACTATAACAACTAGATGATCAAGTTTGAATCTCTAATTATGGAGATAATTGGAACTATTACAATTGAGTAACACAGTAATATATTGGAGTGTGAGTAGTTCCTTCACCTCAATGCTTCATCTAATCCATAATTCCAAAGTAATATCTAATACTTGATTTCTATTAGGATAAAAAATAATCCCTCATTTCCATGACCACCACCTTATGAAAAATTTTAACATTATAACTTATGAAATGATTAAATTTTATATAAAAATTAAAAAAAAACATTAAAACTAATAACAATTTTTAATCTTAAAAAAATCTCTCATCCCCAAAACTACATCCTTATGCACAATTTTTAACATTATTAATTTATGAACATGATTATTTTCTTAACTTCCTTATGCACAATTTTTAACATTATTATTTTATGAATATGATTATTTTCTTAACAGGAGTTCCATTCAGATTAATTTTAATAAAAAATTCACATAAATTATGAAGTTGTTACTCATAATGTCATTCATAAGTGGTTAAAATCTATATGTTTCAAAATGGTAAATAATTAAATTAGCTAAGCATATATTTCATAAGATCATTTCTCCAAGTTGGAAATATTCTATATTTGAAAGATATAGCTTTATGAAATGAATGAAATTTAAGGATAAAAATATATTCAACTTTTATTGTAATTTACAATAGTCAACTCAATTTCTTTTTATGATAACCTATAAATTAAGGCCTAAAACCCACCTTAATTCTATTAATTTTTTAAATTTTAATTTAAAATTAATAAAAATAGTTCTAAAACATATTTAAAGTAACCACTACACAATTACAAGAACCTATTTATGGCACAAATTGGATTTGTATAGCATACAACCATAAATTGTGTTGTTACAATCACAATGATAGATGAATGCAATCAATAAGATTCAATTTTATAGAACACACCCATTAATAAAACTTGATCATAAATATGTAAAGATAAAAAAATGATTCCACTATTATTTTGTTTTGTTAATGCTATGTAAATTGCACACAGAAATAAAAATTCATATAATAATGGAGTACAATGACTCACTTGTGAAAACATAAAAATAAATCAAATAATATAAAAATAAATCAAATAGAATTAAATAAAAGCTTATTTATAAGTACCAATATACCATTTTCCATCCCATTAACATAAACTAAATGAAGAACAAATTACAAGGAATTACAAGAAGCAGACATAAATAATTCTAAGTGCATAACAGCGTGTGTCATGTATGATGAATATGTCTACCAAATGGATTCCTAAGGAGTGGTTTTCAACCAACCATAGCCTAAGTGTAACATGAGGCTTACACACAAAATTTTGGATAGGTGTTAGTGTGGCGGGCACAAGCCCCCACGTTCTTGCCATTCATTTCCTCATATAAACAACTTGTTAATAAAATATTCACATAGTCAAAGTTATTGTAAGGGCCATGAGACTATCCAAAGTAACTCAAATGTCGATCACGTACTTGAAAGATGTCTTCTCAACAAGGTAGGATTGAGATTAGTGATTCCCCTAACTAAGACCGACAAAGGTGATTCCTTTGCAAATCCCATTCTTGCTCATAGTATATTAATAATTAAAACATAAAATATTTTGCACATTTAATGTAATGTTATGATGGGTACCTTCGATATCGTGTAAAATACTATTTTAGTTTAAAATACTTTTAACTTCTCCCTTCACTTTCTTTCCAAAGAGAACTAAATTGTTTTTTACATGACATGGATTTTATTCTTTACTAGATTTGAGTAATCATTTGTAAATGATATTATAGAACTACAAAATAAGGCATACGCTAAGTGTCTACCAATTTATACCCTCTTTGCTAAGTGTCTACCAATTTATACCCTCTTTGCTAACACATTATATGCATAAAAATATGGAGAGAATGGGCAATCACAATGGAAAGTGATGAGTCACAGGCATATTTAATAATGTCATTAACTAACATCTAACGATGTTTATTTTCATATTTAACAATGTTATCAACTAATATCCCATAACAATGTTAATTTTTATATTTAACAATGTCATTAACTAACATTCTATCTCATGATGTTAATTTTCAACATGGTGAAAGATGACAAACCTTCCAACCATTATGGAATTGTTATCAAACTTCAAAATGATAAGTAGCTAAAAAGTTATCACAAGTTGCATATTAATCCATTAATATCATTATTCATTCTAAAATCATATATGAGTATATTGGGATTAAGAAACATAAGCTAGATGCATGCATATCACTACATTAATATTATTATTCATTCTTATATATGAGTATATTGGGATTAAGAAACATAAGCTAGAAACATATTAGTATATTAATATCATTATTCATTGTTAAACTGTATATGAGTATATTGGTATTAAAAATTTTATTATTGAAACAATGGTTTGTTAATGAGACAAAAGTTTAAAAGGAAAAGGATGAAATATTTTAAGGTATATATTTTTTCTTTAATAAACTATCCAAATAAAAAATGTTCAAAATTTGAATTTTTTTTTAAAAGTAGAGATTTATATTATTGATTATGTTTCAAGGAGAACAAAACAAATTGCAATAACATGTATTCCTTTCAACTATGATAGATAGAAAACAATAAAGTATATTGATTTCAATGATGATATAGTGAAATTAATATAGAATAATCAACTAATTATATTGATTTAAGTAATGAGCAGTGCATTGATTTTATTCATGATATAGAATAATCAAGCATTTGTATTGGTTTCAACAATAATATATAAAAAAAAAAATAGAGTGCAAATTGATAAGATGCATTGATTTCAACACCAAGATAGTGCAAATTATCATGTGAAATGCCTATAACAATAACACTATGCAAACAAATTTCAAAATACATATTATAATGATACAAAATAGATTTTCAGTTATAAGTTGAAAATCCATCATTTTGTCTTCTTTATTACAATTCTTTTGTCAGTAGTTTCACATTACACCATTAAAATCTTAAGATATATAGAATGCATTGGTTGAAAGATACACTGAATTAAAAAGCAATATTGTTGAGTATAATGTAAATTGAATTATGAGGTATGATGTTAGAGAAATAAACTATTAATATTGCAAAGAAAGAGAAAAGGGTATGATTTTGATTGCAATATCTTAAATTAAAAGTTTTAATAGTTTTTAAAATCAATTTCTTCCCTAATATGATTAAGAAAAGATAAAAATACTAACAAATGTTACTACTCCTCAAGTTGGAGAAGCTAAATTTTCTTTAGATGAAATTTATCTTTCCCTTTTTTTAAATGTGACTACTTTCACTCCACTTAAATATAGATGAAATGTTTGTCATAGATTTGAAAAATTCTACCGGATATATTGATGGACAATGTATGTTATAATAAATATTTGCACAAACCTCATCTTATATATATAACCATCTCGACAGATTCTTGTATCAACACAGTTCCTTATTTTTTTTTCTAATGGACAGATTGCCCTTCCCTATTCGTTGTAGTGAATCTCAAACCGATCGCGCTTGCCATTCGATTCATAATTGTTTATAGTGACATGTGAAGAGCACTACACAAGGTTGGAAGAAAAAAAAATGGAGCTAAAAAGACTGCTAAAAATATGCATAGCATTTAATGTTGTTACTAACAGAGTAACTATTAAACCTAAACTGATGGATATAAAGAAAACCACTACTTACCTGAAAGTGGTAAAAGTTGCACACTTAACTTACCATAACCAGACATTCAGATAATCTTTCAGCAATGAAATAAACAGGAGATCTTTCGCTTTCGTTGGATGCATGATGTCAAAAGCCGCCACTGTTCATCGACACAGGTCATAAATGAAAAGATGCTTCAACTATCAACATTTGTTTGATTAGGTTTCTCTGAAGACATAAATTTTAATATCAACAGGAGATCTGTCGCTTTCGTTGGATGTGTGATGTCAAAAGTCTAGACCATTCATCAATGAAAGATGCATTAACTGTTTGCTTAGCTCTATGTGAAGTCATAAATTTTGTTTTATGGGAAAAGCTAGGTACTATAAATTAAATTTTATTTCATTACATTTTAACTTATTTTGAGTATGGTTGTGAAGTCGTAAATTTTGTTTTATCGGAAAAGTTAAGTATTATAAAGTAAATTTTAATTTATTTGGAGTATTTTTGTGTTAGTAATTTTAAAGTATAATTATTATTCTATCTCCATTTTAATTTATTTTGAATATTTTTTATTTTAATAAATATTGAATATAATTTTTAATTCATAGGTTGGAAAACTACTTCTTTTTATAAGTGTATTTTATTGATTAATTAATATTTTATATTACTTTAAATAAAATTATATTTATATATTTAAAAATATATAAATATAATTTTAATTATTTAATATTTTCTTTGTTTTATAATTTTAAATTTTATAAAATTGATTCTTATTTTATTTGATAAGAGTAAGGTTGTAAGAAAGAAGTTTTAAAATAAAGAAATTAACTTAATAACAAGAAATTAGGTGGGATGAAAAGAAAAGTGGAGTTTCAAATATTAGAGTTATAAAAATTGAGTACTTAGTATGAAAGGGGGCAAAATGTGCAATATGAAAGTTCAAATAGGAATGATTTGATAAAATTTTATATTAATTTTTTTTTTCAATTTTGATGAATTAGAATTATGGTGGTGGTGGTGGTGGTGATGGTGGTTAATATCCCCTTATAAATCACTACAATAAATCCTGGAATTAGCGTCTGTTTTAGCTCCCTTTTTAGCGTCCACTATCACTTTTAGTGTATTTTTTATAATTTTTTGTACAAAGTGGACGCTTTTCCACAAGATGGCGCTTTTAATGGCGTTATTTGCATCCTTTTTTGAAAGTAGATGTTAATTGGGACTATAATTAGCAACCCAATTAACGTCCCAATTAGCGTCCCAATTAGAGTCCCAATTAGCATCCCAATTAACGTTCCAATTAGAGTCCCAATTAGCATCCGAATTAACATCCATAATAACATCCCATTTAACGACCAGAATAGCCTCCAAAATAATGTCCAAAATAGTGCCAGGTATAGAGTAAGTGATTGCACCAGGAATTTTGAAAGGAATTATGCCATGAATTGTGCCAGGAATTCTGAAAGGAATTACAGCATGAATTGCACCTGGAAAAACGCTCGATCATCAATTACACCGGGAATTACACCATGAAATTTTAAAGGTAGAAGATCATCCTTCGAATCATTCTAATATTTGAGGGCATTAGACAAGTCAATGAATTCATCCAATTTCTGATAGGCATAAAAAATGGTTCAAATTTCAAAGAAACTACTTCAGATCCCAAATGAGGAAGAAAAATAATAGGAGGTCAAGTATTTTGCACAATAGTTAGCAGTGGACGATTATCAATAAGCAAGACAAGCTCTTTCACATGGAGGCACTTGACATATGTTCTCTTTCACATGGAGGCACTTGACATATGTTCCAAAAAAGGTTTTTTTTCATAGTAATAAGGACACCAAACCCTTCAAGAAGTATTATAAAGGATCCTAACATAAAGATTTGTTTTTTAATAGTAACAATGACACCAAACCCTAAGTTCAAGTATTATAAAGGATCCAAACTTCCAAATACCTTGCAAATACCAATAAATCTCCTATAGTGACTTCTCCTCCATAGTCATGCCAGGGAGCCAAATGAAAGGAGAAGGAGCCAACCAAATCTTATTCTTTTCGGGACAAAGATCAACATCATAATACACATTGTTGGAGGAAGATGAAAATGTTGCATGAAGTGATCATAGTTTTTCTCACAAAACCTAAGATCATGATTCTACCACATTCCCCAAGACAAACTCTACTAAGCTTTATGAATATTTATCTTCAATCCCTAAATGAATCTTCTATCCATCCAAGGCTAAAGAGTTGGGCTCCACCAACCACACATGGCCTCTTCAGTGTATTATTAGCCTATGATTTAGGGTGTCGGTGGCAACAAGTTGTTTTGAGTAGTATATAGGTGTCTCGGGGCCTTGGGAATGGTGTTCTAGGAAATAATACCATGCCTTTGGCCCTAAATAAATTGTCATGGAATTCAAAGCAATGAACATTGCCTCAAAGTACCATGAAATATTTTCGAGCGGTATCTATAGTGCTATGCATTTGGATCTTGTGGCCTTAGGGCCCTGTACATGGTTAGTGGAGGAGACCTAAACCCTAGGCTCTAAAGGAATCTTCTAGAAATATACCACCACATAATCATTAAGATAACTTGTCCATTAAGCAATGTTCATTATGGTCTTCAAAACCCTCAATGTTGTCCACTTAGCAATCAATCTAAGGTTTCTTCAAAGTAATGAAATCATGTCCACAAAATAATCTTTATTAATCCATCACCAAAGGTAGATTAACCTCAAAACAAGCATAAATAGTGGTGAAAGCCACCTTTTCAATGTCAGGTATACATAAAAAAGGCCTTTAAAGAAGGGATGCTTCATTATAATAACTAGTGATCAGAAGGTGATGTCTCAAAATCCCCCTTTCAACGTTATGTTGGCTTCATACTTAGGATTAGCCCCTTCCAAAAGATGGATTGATGCTCAATCCATGCTAATCCATCATCCAAAGTTTGCAACTCAGTTATAGTGGACTAGCAGCTCCAATAGACAAGAGAGATATTAGACCATGAATGTCTCTATGATGGCAAAAATCACCCAGAATGTAATTAACCTAGGCTTGGCTCCATGATTTAATTGTATACTCATGGCAAGGAAGGCGTATTTGTATAAAAGGAATTGAGGCTGTAGACCACCCCTATGGCATGTATTGGCTACCTTACCCACCAAAAACCTTCACAGTTATGTTATCATACAGTAATCCAATGGAGAGGCGGCCTAAGGGTGAAACAACGAGCCCTATATATCGCTATAGCATGGCATCAAAATAGAATCCCATCCTTGAAATTGCATATTGGTATTCACCAAGGTTGGGCGCACTTTTAAAAAGACATTGAACAGGTTCCATCATTCAACCCCATAGAATTAAATTATTAAACGATGTATGCTTAACGTAATTATAATCAAAGCCAAAGGAGAAAAAAAATGGAGAGACAACATAAAAAACAAGGACAATGGAAATCTGATGCATTCAAACATAGAGTAACAAAAATGAATTGAGTCAAATAAAAATCACGCACTCAGTGACTAATCTCCTTAATATCTAGGTCTTAAAGCTTTGTTTTTAAATTAACTATGTAATGTCTAGGGCTTTGAGGCCCATCAAAAAATAATCAAGAGGAGGCATGGTGAGAGCATACCTAGAGAAACCTGATAGAGTGAAGGATATTGCGAACAAAATAATAGGAACTTTGCCTATAGTGGGGCTCTTGTAATGAGGAGGGGGGTGTTTGCATTTGATTTTTTGAATGCTGTAAGAAGGTTGAGAAAAGATGCCTATCAGAGGCCTCCGTGGCCTTCTATGAATTCTGCAACCACCATGGCAAGGTAACTCCCTTGGACATTGCAATCAATTTTTATTGTTGTTGTAATATTTCTAAGTTGGGTGGGGTTTTTCTTTGCAGATGGGAAACCGTCATTTTGTGCTGGTGTGGTGCTAGGTTGGTTCTATCAGGGAAGGGATGGAGAAGTCATATGAGATTCCACTCAATGCTTCCAAGCTACATGTTTTCTTTGATATTCAGTATGAAGAGGATGTCATGTCCCCAAATTTTGCATTGGGTCACAATGGCCTAAGCCACTTGGACATACTCATGATAGTTTGTCAAATTGGTGCTAAGGTTCAAATAAAAGTCCAAGAATGATGTCCAAGTTAGTAATAATGTAAAATTAGATCCAAATGGACAAGTTGGGTCACATTGGGTCACTCAAGTTCCATTAGGGTCACTCAAGTTCCATTAAGGACAATCACATTCCATTAGGGTCATTCAGGTGCCATTATGGTCAATCAGATGCCATTAGGGTCAACTAGATTCATTGTATTTTATTGGATGGATTCTAAAAATGGCACACTTGATGCCACAAAAGGAATCTCAAATGAATTACATTTTGCAAGCACTTTAAGCGCAACTTCATGCAAAATTAGACGCTAATCTATAAGCTAAATTGGACGCTATACTAGGTGCCATTGAAGACGATAATCTATACACTAATTGGGACGAAAATTAGGACAAAGACTTTAGGTTAAATGCTATGGAATTGGGCCATAATATTTTCCTTTAGGGTTCATTTATCAATACACAAGGCCCCATTGTACCACATAATCCCTACCACAGGGGGTTCACTAGTGAGGCAATATCATATCACGTCCATTCATATTGGGGGTTTGAATACTCTTAAAAACCTCAAAAATATATTGCTTTGTATTAAGGGGTGAAGGGGGGGTTTTTAATTTGACATAGTAATATAAATATTGGGGCTTATTTTATTTGGGTGGGATGAGGAGTAACCTCCAAATCATGGGATGGATTCATAACTCCAAATCATGGGCTCAATTCATACCAACCTAAAACTTATATACCCTCCATTTTTATTTGATATTGCTCATGATCCTAAGTTTTGCATAAATATGATAATAGTGTACAAATTATAATATCAATGGAAGTCTCTTTGGATTACTATCCTTGAGAAATCCTCATTTAATAGCTTCTTTAGGATTAGTTTGATTGATGTTATAGTGTTTTTCATCTTTAAGTTAAGGTATGTAAGTAATCAGGAGTTCTAGAGTTGAACAATTGTATTTTATTTTTGTAGGAATTTGAGTAAAAGATATAACTCTTCATTTTTTAGGTTGGGGTTTAGGTGGGTATTGAGATTCGGTCAAATCTTGCTCCACAACAACCAAGAAAAGTGAGATCAATATTTCTTGGCTCACTGGAACCGAGATGTTTGTTTTGATAGGAAGGTAGGGGAGTCCATCAACGAAAGGGTTTCATTTTTGCATTTTTATGGAGTTTAATTATTAATATTATAGAAAACATGAGCTCTCTATGGTTATACATGTATTTACATGATATTAAATTGGTAGATTGGCCAATTGTGCTATGAAACATTTGCAATTCTTGTCTTCTCTAACCATTGCACTAACTAGTGGACTATCAGTCTTTTACATTCTTTGTTATGTTGATCTCTTGAATGGGTTTCCTTTTACACATTTTTCCTTCTCCAGTAATATTTCATTGGGTCTTCCACTATCCAACGTTACAAATTAATCAATCACCCCTGCAATCCTTGTGGGATCATTATTAGTATTTTACTATTATTTTATTTAGTGTGTTGTTTTCTTATACTAAGATGTTTAGGGTTCTTGTTTGTTACAACTTGATAATATCATATAAAGGGGGTATTAAAAATGGATTGATAAAAATGGATACCTACAATATTTGGTGAAACTAGGGGTTTTCTTAATTGGAAAGGAATATTGGGAGGGGGGTTCAACAATACAATTTTAGTAGGCATTTTCCAATATTTAGTGAAATTAGGGATATTCTTTAATATCATGCGAACGATCGTGCTATGAAACAAGTTCACTTAGTGAACCCCCCGTGATCCCTACATAGGGAATGATTGTTCTAGGAATAAAAATCAATGGTTACTATTTCAAGTTTTGGTGGTTGAATAGTTTTTGGAAGATCTTAAATTTGTTTTGAAGTAATGTTTATTCTTAGTAACTACAATGTAAGTAAGACTATAACTGAATAAAGTGATGATAGAATGAATAAATAACGGAATTTGGACATCTAACATGATAGTATTGGTTTGTCGATTTCAAAAATCGTATATTCGACCTTGCTTGGAGAATCTCACTACGAGAGGGGTAGTTTGTTAGTGGTTAAGGGTTTTAGGTTTTGGGGGTACTTTTGGGTAAGCAGTTTATGAGTTAACATGTTAGTTTTTCATGGGTTAGATGTTAGTTTTGGGTATGGGGTTAGGGGATTATAGGTTGAATATTCCAAGGTGCGTGAATTAATTATATGGGTTGGGTGTGCTAGGTCCATGATTTATCTGTGTGGGTTGGTTTTCTTAGGTGTGTTTAGCCATTGGTAGTAGTATGTAAGTGATTGATGATCCAAGAAGTTGTTATTCTTGGAAAAAAACCATAGACTTAACACCAACTAATGATATTAAGGCTCATGGGCCATGGACCACTACATAGGCCCTACATATAGAATTTTTTTCCAACATGAGGTATATGGGCATGAATTGGATCTTCAGTTACTAGTAAATGGTCAAGGCTTATAGGAACCATGAATTAGAGCAATAGACAAAGGACCTACTCATTATCCTATTCCTGTAGTGTTGATGTGCCACATGAAGAAGTTTTTGTGTCACTTATGCATGTGGATTAGGTTCATGGGACAAATGCATGGGCTATGTGTATGGTTTAGGTGCATAGGTTAAATGCATGGGGTTAATTGCATGGTGAGTTACTTGTGTGGGTTACATGGGCTCATTACATACCCCAAAATATTTTCCAATGTTGAAGTTGGATTTAGGGCACTATAAGGGATTAATGTATTTCCAAATAGGTGGTTTTGGGTTCCTGGGTAATAGATTTGGGGTTATTAATTTTACTTTTATGACTAAAATTAAAAATAAAAATTTAGAAATGTTTTTTTTCTTTTAATTTTATCAAAATATATTTTTTAAAAGGTACATAGAGTAAAGATGGGTTTTGATCCTCTCCCTCCTCTTGGATTTAAAGGAAAATATATTTTTGGATTAAATTTTGAGTTAAATAAGTTGTGAATGAAGGCACTTGCATTTTTATATAATCATAAGGATGCTTTGTATCAACCACCAAAACATATCCTAACAAACCAAATATGATGTCTTTTGTCATTTTTTGGTAGAATATCCAGCATGCTACTGACCTCAATATCAAACACCCAGGGTCAAATATCGAAGGATCGGATCTCTTCACCAACTATGCAGGAGTGGATATCTTTTCATTTCTTCTCTTCACCCTACAAGGGTTGGATGGGGTTCGTTTGCAAGGGTCGGCTAGGGTTTGTGTACCTGCTTTTGACTAATGAGTAGGTTTTCTTCTTCACCTCAAACTCATCCAAGCTATTCACACCCTTGGAGGTACCAAAGGAATTATTAGGTACGCGACTGACACGAAGGGGGCGAATAGATCAGGGTCAGATTCAGGTGATGTTTTGACGCTAATCTATGGTTAAGGGATTAATGTATTTCCAAATAGGTGGTTTTGGGTTCCTGGGTAATAGATTTGGGGTTATTAATTTTACTTTTATGACTAAAATTAAAAATAAAAATTTAGAAATGTTTTTTTTCTTTTAATTTTATCAAAATATATTTTTTAAAAGGTACATAGAGTAAAGATGGGTTTTGATCCTCTCCCTCCTCTTGGATTTAAAGGAAAATATATTTTTGGATTAAATTTTGAGTTAAATAAGTTGTGAATGAAGGCACTTGCATTTTTATATAATCATAAGGATGCTTTGTATCAACCACCAAAACATATCCTAACAAACCAAATATGATGTCTTTTGTCATTTTTTGGTAGAATATCCAGCATGCTACTGACCTCAATATCAAACACCCAGGGTCAAATATCGAAGGATCGGATCTCTTCACCAACTATGCAGGAGTGGATATCTTTTCATTTCTTCTCTTCACCCTACAAGGGTTGGATGGGGTTCATTTGCAAGGGTCGGCTAGGGTTTGTGTACCTGCTTTTGACTAATGAGTAGGTTTTCTTCTTCACCTCAAACTCATCCAAGCTATTCACACCCTTGGAGGTACCAAAGGAATTATTAGGTACGCGACTGACACGAAGGGGGCGAATAGATCAGGGTCAGATTCAGGTGATGTTTTGACAAGATTTCTACATCAAAATTGCTCACTGAGGAAAGCTCGAGGTTCTTTTTCTTCATCATCGAGTGCTCCAGATGAGAATTCCTTTCTTGCTACAATTATTTCATTTATACATATCATCATCTTTAACCAAAGGCAAATATTATGCTGCTTCTCTCTTGAAACCTGTAAATTTTGAATTTTCTTATCAGAAGCTATCGTTTGGATCAAGTTTCTGTGTAAGCAAATGCTATAAGTAGATAATCCATGTTCTAGAAGTGGCATTGAGCTATTGTTCCTGGCTTGTGTTCTGTTCTTCAGTCCAGGGTTTCTGTAACATTTCTGATGTGCTTTGCAATTTTATTACAGAGCTTTGCACTCCATTTCTACCTGCTTCGTTGTCATCTTGACCACAAGTATCTTCCCTAGTTCAGATCCTGCAAGCTCCCAAAAATACTTTTGTAAATTGTGTAGATAACATGAAATCCATTCTTCCCACAAAATGTTCCCATAACAAGTTTTGACAGTTATCTTATTTCTTCAATGGATATTTAGTTTCTACTCTTGTCCTAGGCCTAGCTAAATGCTCTATTGAAGGTTGATTCCCATCTAGATTTAGTATGTATAAAATAAGATTTTTTTGTTGATAACCTTCTTGAATTGGAACTCTCCAACCGTTAGCAGATTATTCCAATTAGTGACCACTTGTAATAATTTAATTCAGCCACTTGACCATTGAGTGTGTCTAACCTAGAGAAAATTAAAGGTGCTTGTGAATGTAGAATCCCAGTTAGATTTTGTAAGTTCGAAAAATATACATTGTTGAAAAACTTTTAGAACTGGAACTCTGCTAAAGTTGGTGTACTAATCCATTAGCCTGAATTGTATTTTCAGTTTGCCATACTTTTTTCTCCAAGAACTATTCCAATTAGTGATCACTAGCAATAAAATTTGTATGCCACTTGACCAGTGAGTATGTCTAAAGTTCTAAAACTTGAGAAGATTATAGGTGCTCGTGAATGTTGAATTGAAGCTAGATTTTGTAAGTTCCCCAAAAATATACTTCATTGAAAAACTTTTTAGAACTGGAACTCTGTGAAGTTTGGTGTATTATTCCATTAGCCTGAATTGTTTTTCTTAGTGTGTCATACTTTTTTTTCCAAGGAAAACATTGTCAGGATAATCGAGGGATGCTTCCCTACGTTTGTCGATGGCATCCCCTAATAAACATGTTATCATAGACTAGTGTGCCTCACTAAGAAGATTTGAATTTTAGACTAGGCACTTGTTGGCATGGAACTAGCCAAATTACCAACAACATTGGCAGCAACTACTTAAACTAATACCCTCAGATTTCAGTTTGTCATACATATCCAAGACATCTAATTTGTATTTTTATGAATTGACTAATCACCATGAGTTTCTATACAAAGCAAGCTTTCTTGTTCTTTGTTTAGATTGAAGATAAGCTACAATAAGAAAGCGATAATTGAAAGTGCTTGAAAACAAGAAAAATATAATCAAAATTAAAGCATAGAACTCAATGTAAAATCTATGGTTGTAATATGTGATGAAGCCATACTCTTTAAAGCTCCTTAAGATAAAAATCATATGTATCCCTAGGACGTTCTTTGCATAAGCTAAAGTCCAATTATGAGGAAGGAGTTGGTTTTTTTTTCTATGAGTTGGGGAAAATAATTTTCCACATTAATGAAAACTACTCTCTTGTAGTTAAAGTCATGAAATGTGTATCTCCTGACTTGTTTTTATATTATGTGAAAAAATTGTTCAAGTAGATGGGTCAATGAGGCAATGAGGCAAATGTCTGACTTGATGGGTCAACGAGGAAAATGTCTGACTTGATTCTATATCATGTGAAAAATCTGGTTAAGTAGATGGGTCAATGAGGCAAATTTCTTGAACGACAGTATGACCATCAGATATGAAAATTCAATATCCTATAATATTTTGACAATATGTTGGGATGTTTGAATATGGACACAGAACAAGTCAAATCCATAAAATTATAGAATTTCATGTGTGTTGTATATTATATGGCACATTCAAGAACACAATGATGCATGGATATTTTATCTGTTAATCTGTCCATATTTGCAAATGTTGAAAATTTAAATGTAAACAGCCATAACCACTGGTGGGTTGCTATCACCATGGCACTCTCTAGCTAGGTACTTTCCAGAGTTGATATTCCTTGGAATTGATGGAATTTGGTACCTAAGCATTGTCCATTGATGCACTTGAGCTGAGGGCTGAGTTGAGTTTCTAATTTTGTTTAAAAAATATTGTATGGTAGTTGATGTCCAATTTATGAATGTGTTGTGTGTTGCATGTTTGCAATTATTTTCCGATTATTAAAAAATATTGATGTTTCCTTTCGAAACAAATCTTAAAGGTAAATTGCATAAATGTTCTACCCAAGAAATCCTATCCACCACCAATGTAAGGGGTTTGTCTGTAATTATCAATAAATATATGAGATCCTACTACTGTTTCCATCGAAGACTTCGTTACTCGTCCGTCCGATCAATCAATAAGTAATACAACCATCCATGCCATGCCGGTTGTTCCGTGAATTCGAAAAACCTCACCCTCGTACCCCTCAGGTGAGTGGTATTCATTTTCTAGCTTTTGCATTAGACTTTATAACAATGGTTTCTGATACCAAAAGGCATGATACTTCACAAAATTCGGCGGTTCACAAAAATGGTATTCATTCTACATACCCATCCCAAATCCATTTTAGGAACAAATTTATTCAAGGTATGTATGTTTCCTAGTTGATTGTTGTTTGTACCTAGAGCAGATATAGCTCCAAGCCATTCTAAGAAGAAAATTTAGTGGTTTCAATAAAAAGTCCTTAACAAAAATTAATTGTAAAATGCAATCAAGTAATTTAGTGATTCCGATAAAAAGTCCTTAACAAAAATTAATTGTAAAATGCAATCAAATAAGTTTGACAATATAATGTTGGGCATATTTTGAAATCCTAATGTGTAGTCATCAGGTATTACTTATATGTTCAATACTTAAAGTTAGTATTTGATCATGTATGTAGTTTATCTACTGGTTTTAGATGAAAGAGTGCTTGACTAGTATATATTCATTTCCTTGTATTTACCAATATATGTTTCTTACTAGCTTGGGTAGATAATTTTCACCACAACAGTTTTTTGTCTCTTAGAAAAGTTGGGCTTTCCATTCCACGTTCTTTTTTCCATTCCCTGTACTTTTTTTCACTGCAACTAAATGATGCACAAACTTGATCCATATTACTACTCTTAAAGTGTAGTGTTGCACTTAACAGAGTAGGCTTCTATTTTGCAACTCTTGCCTGTATGTAGCATAAATGTTTGTGGTAGGACTCTTAAGCATATTATTGCTTAGAATATTTTAAAGTACTCTTTTTCCAGATTGTTACATCACTACATGGATTTTAGACATTTGAAAAAGATGGATGATGATGACCTTGTAATCTTCACATTAGTGAATTTATCTATAAAGGTGTTGAGATAGGATGTTGCACTATATTATTTATCATAAGATTATTGAGAGTGCTTGGGAAAATACTTCTCAAGAAAATTTTATTGGTTGAGAATTGAATTTTATTCATTCAAGTTCAAGTATCGAAGAAACATCTTGCAGTTTCAAACAGGGAAGCCCATGTGGTTAAACCCTCAATGCAAGTAGGATCTAATGCAAGTGTCCTATTGCAATTAGCTATTGAATCAACCACTCATCCTACAGCTTGATAAGTTGTTTCTCGCAACATATAGAATTCTGCTATGAAGTCTTTAGGGGTGCCTCTTCTTCCATCAAGATTTTTTGAGAAATGCCTTGCTGACTCTGAGTAGAGACTAGCATCTAGTGTAGCCATATCAGTTGTTTTTCTCCTCAGCAGTAATTTGATATTTTCAAGACATTGACTAACAATTTCTGATTCTGAAGCAGAATTCTGAGAGGAAAAGCTATCATCGTTAAGACTTGTGCTTTCTCTTCTATAGGCAGCAAAAGAAACCCTTTTTCCACTCTGGAGCAAAACCAATGCGTCCCCCATCATACCCAAATGGAAACAAACTTGTCCAAGAAGCAAATATCTCCATTCTTCCCTTTCAGATCATTTAGAGAGCCCTGCTAAAAAAAAAATCTCCAGTTTGGAAACTGAAAACAATCTGAGTAAAACCCTGGACTTGCATCTGTTACTCTCTTCATAGCTCGAAAGAAACTTCACTTGCTCTCTCGACATATCTTTTGACACTAGTGGGATTTCAGATGGGGCTATCTCCCTAAACCTGAGACTTAGGATATATTCCTGCAGCATATTTTCCACGTCTTTGAATTTCCCAAGATACAAGAATGCCCTTGCCTTAAGTTCGAAGGCCTTTTCCCATCTTGGACATAAATACAGAGCAGCATCAAGAAGATTAAGTGCTGCGTAGATTTCATTCGGTTCTTGACTTCCGAGCAAAGCTCGGGATTTCTTCAAATGTTTTTCTGCAAGCTGCACCAATAAAATCTAAAATCGGCATCCTACATCCACCAAATACTGAAAAAAAAAGAACATTCTGCAAGTGTTATGCACTTATCAAAAGCAAAACTGGCAAAGAAATGGAAACAAACAAATCTCAAATGCTTCAAAAGGAAATTCTGCATTGTCAGGGTGCAACTAATAGGCATTTTGCATCAATGGTTATGGACTATAAATTAAGACCACATTGCTATGAAGTTTGGGGAATTGGACCAAAAGGTGGAAGGGGGTTTGAATAAGGGTATAATTCTTAACGTGGGTGATTTAAAGTGACTTGTAGAGTAGCCCACGGAAGGAGGAGCATTGATAGGGTTGTCAGTCTCATCTTATGTGCAACAAGTTGTTATGAAATCGACCCAATTATTAGTTCGATAAGGAGGAACTGGTTAACCATGGCTGATTGGGATTGTGACGTCTGAAACATATATGCATTGTAAAGTATATCATCCTTTTATGGAGAATGATCGATTGTGCTACAAATAACATAAATATATCATCTTCATTTTTTTCCTTAGATTTTGAATCCCATCATATGCTAGGAGTGGATGATATTTCAAATTTGACTCAAAGTTGTGTACCATGTGATATGAAGTACAGTGCTTATACTCCATGTGAAGACCCTATGAGGCCTCTCAAATATTATAGAGAAATGTTGGTTGAGAGTCTCTTTTCTCTCTTGGTTGAGAGTCATATGGTGAGAATTGGGGTCAGATCTATGTGATGGATGCTCTAAGTAGGACTCTACTGCATGCTTCTTTAGAGAAAATTTCCAGGTCTCCCTGTGTTTTTAGGATTTTCATATTGGTTTATGGATCTTTATATTTCATGCTTTTTTATTTTTCTAGGCTTTTTTGTTGTTTTTTTCGCGGGTTTTTTTCTCACAATTGCACTAAATTTAACAACTATCAATTAACATACTTTTTAAAAAGTGACAACCAATGTTAACCTATGCATAACCATGCCAAATGATTATGGACCTAGATATAGCTACCCATAATGCATGTAGTTCACTCTTCTACATCACATGTCTTCATGGATTTTGGAACCATGACTTGTCCGGGTAAAACACAATGCCTATATGGATTCAAACTACACCTATTACTAAGGAGTGTGCTCATTGTGTTTGATACTAGAGGGTGATTCCATGAAGATGGGTAACTCTTTTTGGCCAAATATGATGGTGAAAAACGGAAATTTTATCCATGTATTAAATTGAAGCCCTTGAAACTCATATTTTCCAAATGAATTTTGACACGCGGTTGAAAAAAGAAATGTAGAGAATTATGTTGGCTTTCCAATGATATATTTTTTTAAATATACCAATGTCATTTATCATGTCGAATTTTCATTTAATGAAATGTGTGTACTTAAAAATTTGAAGAGCAATTAACAAGTAGTTTGTGTTCATGCACGATAATTTAACGTTAAAGTAATAATTTTAAAAAATGAAATATGTGAACATGATCTAGACAGAATGCACTAGGGCTTACATATTTTTCTTTTATTTTTTCTCAAAAAATTATATTTATTATTATTTTTCAAAACTAACCAATGAATATTTCAGTCGCATTTTGCACACATGTGTGTTTGTGCAAGAAATCTTTTGATTGTTTACATAATTTGGAAAACTAAAAATACCCTTTTGAAGAGGATGCGTTTATCTAGGGCTTGTGTATTTTTTCAAATTTTTTGGATGTGTATTTTGAATTATGTGAATTTATCTTTGAGCTCAATCAAAGTTGTCGGCATGGTTTTTTAGGGCAAGTTTTAGTAGAAATTAAAAAACAAAAGACATATGAAGTTAAAAATTCATAAATTATATATATATGGATAGAGGATTCGTTTACGAATCCAATGGTATCAAGTCTGCTAATTAATGAGCATTTAATGGCATGGTTTATCTATGTGGAAGGCAAACAAAACTTTCATTCTGCAGTGAAAAGGGCTCTCGACCTGTTTTTTAAGCCCTCGATCGAGGAAATAGCTCAATCAAGGGTTTTAAAATACCTCGATCGATGGTTTTAGCATACCTCGATCGAGGGTTTAACAAAACCTTGATCAAGGATTTAACAACATCTCAATCGAGTTATTTTAAAACCCTCGATCGAGGTATTTGCTTGATCGAGGGCCTAAAACGAGCCTTTTTATGTTTTTGAAAAGCTAGATCTAGCTTTTCAAAAGTTCGATCAAGCTTTTCAAAAGCTAGATTGAGCTTTTCAAAAGCTAGATCAAGATTTTCAAAAGCTAGATCGATCTTTTGAAAAGCTAGATCAAGCTTTTCAAAAGATAGATCGAGCAAAAGCTAGATCGAGCTTTTCAAAAGCTAGATCGAGGTCTTGTTTCAACCCTCGATCGAGGTTTTTGAAAACCCTCGATCAAGGTATTTTAGAGCCCTTGATCGAGCTTTTAAAACCCTCGATCGAGCTTTTAAAACCTCGATCGAGCTTTTAAAACCTCGATCGAGGGCTCTAAAATACCTCGATCGAGGGTCCGAAAAACAATTTTTTTCCAATACATCTACCAAAAATGGTCAACCACCTTCGTGGAATCACCCTAGACTTCAGATAACTGACATACACCTGAAAGGTTACACTGGATCCATGCTTTTAAAAGTTAACATAGATGAAACATGCCAAGATATCCTGAACCCAGAGATAGCTCCCTATAATGAACATAGTTTTATCACATGTATGACACAACCCAGGTTTCTGTGGATTTAGACCTTCTATAGACAATCACTACACCTGTTACTCTAAATATGTCCATATATGGAAATACTATTGTTTTAAGGTGAAAATATGATTCTCAAACCTGTTGGGTTGAGTTATAAGGGTTGGTGTATTCATGGATGAAAATACCAATAGGCCTAAATATAATTCAACAACAAAGGGTTGAATCTGTGGATGAACAACTCTAAAAATGTGTTGCTGCAATGATTCTACCAGATACAAAAGATGGAGCTATCTGCATTAGGTTTGTCATAGATTTTACACAGAGATGGAATGAAAAGGTTTATGATTGACCTTTCTTCTAGTTGACATACTTAGCTTGTATTGCTGTCCTAAAACCAACAATTAAAAAACCTCAACAGTACCATAATCTATTGGTTCAAAATGTTGTTATATTGTTGTCATATCTGTTCTAGAATATTCCCTCAAATTTAGTAGTTAAAGTGATTTGAGTCTACCATCTAATATTTGTTAGTTGCATGGGACAGGTTGTCTATCTGTGGCTACAAGATTTTCTACAAACCCACCCTAAGTAACAACAATCCATAGCAATTCATTCCTTCAAATTATCAATCCAATCCATACATGCCATGATATTATGCCGCAAGAATAAATCATACCCCATAGTTGAGGCCACATATGTCATCAATTAAGCATGTGAAACCATGTGAAGAAAGGAGATCATATCATATTCTTCAGTCCACCATGAAATCAACCAATGAAGATGAAAATGTGATGCCAACCAATGAGTATGAAATTTGTTTTTTCTATAAACAATCCACTTGAGATTAAGGTCTTGCATGCCCTTGCATACTTTTGAGTAATATGGTACAATAGTAGCTTATGCTATGGCATGTAGTGTAGGTAGAGATTGTTGTGTTGCATAAGCTGTGTTGCAAAATTAGAGCAAATTGGAGCTCAAGGAGACACCTTTACAGTTAACCTGCAGACTAGGAAGTGTGCCCACCTAAAAGGGAATATATATTCCCTTCACCAACCGCCATAAATCATGCAACTTTTCTCTATAGAGAAACAATCGAGGGATTTTGTCTAGATAAGGTGTGTTAGGATTCATGAAGGTAGATAAAGGGGTCTATTAGGTGTTTGAAACCACCTTTAATCATTTTAATACATTTTTTTACAATATTTATCCCCGCTTGCCAGCATCCCACACTCCTGTGGGATACATAATTCCATGCTAATTAGGAACCCACATTCTCATGGTAGCCTGGGAGATCTGCACCTCCCACTTACAACATTCATCTATGCTAAATTGGTCTTGGAATGATCATTAAAATTGCAGTTGTTACCAATGCTTTTTTAAAATGGATTTCATGATATTGATTATTAGTCTTAGGATGTTTATCAAAATTGCACTTTGCAAACATTGCTTGTTTGAAATGACTTTCATGATACCTATTTTGAGCTTATCTCAGACATAAATTCAGATCTGTTTTAGTTGTTATCCTCATTTTTTGAGCAGAATCCTTCTATTTTATAATTGGCATAATGATAGAATATTCCAAATTTGCATGTCTTATATGCACCCAATAGATGGTGTGCATCCAGGTGCATCAAGATGTTGATTGTTTCAGATATTGTTGGTTAATTATTTTGGGATTCCCCATCTCGTCTTTGTCATATTTGTATTTATACTCCCAAGTTGAGGAAAAAAAGATATGGCAAGAACTTATGGAAACTCCAATGTTGTACAGTTAAGTCCTAAAACCAGGGCTTTATGAACAAAGCTATTTTTCCTCAGAACCAGGGAACCCCAGAAAGGATCTTGTCTATCTTTGTGATATTCATGTAATCTTTTGCCTCTGAAATATTAAGGTGTTTTTTTCCATAATTTTGGAGTTGCCAGGTAATACTTATTCTCTCATACCTGGTAACTATGATGTACGGTAACTGTTTTGATGCCATCTTTACATTATTTACTCCACTTGTACAACATTTTTACATACTACCAATGGCCACCATATTATGACTTGGATATTTAGAAATATCAAATAGACAATTTATAAATCAATCTATGACTTCTGGCTGCCACATCAAATCTGTGGGACATGAGAGATGGTCATTCTATGCTCGCTTTCTGATTTTTTTCTGGGGCGGATTTTGTTTTATAACTCAGTGATATGTTTCTATCTCACTACCAGCTTATTAATAGTATTGTTTCATGATAGGTGACTAGAGTGTGGCTTCTGTATGTGTCTAGTTGAGTTGAAAAACCATATTTGTTGGTAATTAAATATTCATGATTGTAGCATCAGTACAGATGCAAGATGAATGCTTGTTTGATTAAAAAAGGAATTATTGATACAATGAGGTAAGGCATCTTTTATTCATACATTAAGTAGTGTTATTTCATTGTCCTAACTATCACCACTTAAACAATAATGAGACCTTAGTAATCTTTATCTGGTCACTTAACATACATGTGACCTTTATTACACACATTAGGCCCAGTAAGAACTTGAGTTATATGTATGCCAGATGTAATTAGTGTAGTTATGATTGTATGAGATCTTGGTATGGAACATTGTCTCCCCTATATTTAATGATAGCCACCATATTGAATGATGTAGTATCAAGCATATCTTTCATTCTTTTAATATATTCTGGTTTGCATTCATTGCCCATGATCTATTGTGATTTCCTTGACACCTTAGTCATTCATCCTCATTCCTAATTTGATCCTTTACCCCTTTCCCAACGTTGAGAATGTCTTCAAACCTACTGAGGGACAAGTTGAAGAATTAGACCAGGGAAAATCTGGGCCCCATTTTTTACTTTCGTGGATATTTGCTCCCTTCTGGAGGGGATACCTTAACTCTGTTCTTGTAACCCATTCATCTTTCATAATTTCCCTATTTAATTTTCAACGTCTTTGATTCTATTCCTTGATCAGATGAAGAATTTTAAATATCATGCAACTTCTGAGAAAGATTTGAGACTTCATCTATTGCAGTGATGCATGGTTATCCTCTAGAATGTTCTCAACTACTAGAGCAGCAGGTTAAGGGATTTTGGAGATATTCCATCCTCAGTTCCCCCATTTTATTTACTTGAAACCTTAATTATACATAATCCCTTCCTTTGGGATGAAATCCTTAGTAGGATCTGGCTACATGCCATGGTTGTGACGCAGTCCACATATGAAGAATAGCATTTTCATAATCTAAAGATTACTTCGAGGAAATGCCATCATACTGAAGTATGATTGCTTATGGAATTTGAAAATCTATTTCTAGTTGGATTCAAGCTCAATAGAAGTTATAATAATGTTTTACCTGTGGATATGGATTTTAAACCAAAACAGTGACCCCTGGGTGTCGAGCAATAGAGAAGAACTATTTTTTCTTTGCAGAAATGGAGACACTATCTACTAATAATATATTGCCTAATCCTCTAAAGGAATCATCTACCCAAAAATATAAATGTTAAGTTTTGTGTCTTAATTGAGATTGGAATGGATGGATTCAGAAGTGTTTAGTTGGACTGTATGCTTTCTGTCTTAAGAATTTGTCAATTGGAAACAAATTTGACCAATATGGTATAAAGTGATATTAATGATACATTCATTTTCATGTTTAAATATGCTTCCAATTTAATAAAGGAAGACATGGCACCCACATCTTCAAATTTTGAAACCATTTCATGTACAATCATGTTGGTGAGATTGACTTGAAGTATAGTCTCAAGTAAATTGTATTGTACTGCTTGCACATCTTCCTTGACATCTGCTTCCACTTCTTCTTCCAATTGAATAAAAAGAACACATGACATTACGATAATTTGCATGGCACTTACATCTTCAAATTTGAAACCTTTTCATCACAATCATGTTGGTGAGATTGAGTTAAGTATATTCACAAATAAATTGTACAAATACTGCTTGCACATCTTCCTTGATATCTACTTTTAGTTCTACTTCATTCATGAGATGGCCTTATGTAAAAACAATATGTTTCCTGTGAGAACATGCATTTGACACAAACATGGAAACAAAAAATAAGAAATAATTGCAGCAATTGATAGTCAAATGTGCGAAAAAAGAGCATTCTAAAACTTTACTTTGAAACTCTTATCCAAAATCCAATTCACAGTTTTCTTTCTTGTTGTGGATGTTCAATGACATAGAGACCTTGACTTATTCAAGTGTGGTGCTTCTTCAGCACAACCACATTTTTTACAAAGCATGGTTTCTGGTTTTACAGGAAACCTTGTCTAAGTATCCATGAGTTAACTGTAGACGAAAGTTTAAAATTGATAGTGTAGCAATCACTTTGTTAATGAAGCTCTATGTAATGTAATTTGCTTTCTATATTTTATTGTATTGACGTTTTGACTTTCTTTCTTTTCAGACCTTATCAGGTAGATTCTGGTATGAGAGTGACAATGCTCCAGGGAAAGCCATTTAGTAGTGCAAGGTATGACATTTAGTTTAATCAAGAGATTATTGTTATTTTGTACACAATTTGATGGAAAGCGGTAGGTTTTGTGAGTTGGTTCTGAGTCAATCCTAAGCCTAATAGATTAGTATACATTGGAGAAAACTGTAAGACATTGGCTAGCATTTTAATGAATAAAAGCAATGACTCTTGTGAAATGTAAACTTAATGCTACTCCCTGCATTGAAGAACTATGTCAGGTGTCTGGCAAGCTCTTTGAAGAACAACAAAAGTTTTGATGAAAAAATTGAATGTCCTAATGATGATTGTTTAGCTTTACTATGCGAATATGTATAGAAAGTAAAGTGGTCATGGATTATGTCTTCCATGCAAGGCTAAAGCAATCTCAGATGGCGAGTAAGCACTCTTGTTCATTGGTGTGATTTCTTATTTTTTCTTGTAATAGTTTCATAGCTCAAGCATTGGTCTTGTTAGAGATGTGTATGCTACCAAGTAGCTCTATTTCAATAATAGGTGTCTTCTGCTTATGATGTTCCTCCAAATTATGAGGTGTACTGGATGGCTTGAAGCCTGCTTCAAGATAAATATTAGGTTTCTTTGAAGACAAGAATGAGTGTAGTTATAGTATGCCATATCATTTTGGCACGTTGTATTATTTTGTAGTGTTCGTATCTTACTGATGAATGGTCGGCTGAAGTCATTGAATTTAGAATAGTGTTGAAATAAAAGTAATTTGAAGGATTCTAGTATGTGCAGGCCATGTTTTGAACTGATGTTAAGGTAGTTTATGTCCTTTGGAAGCATTTGGGATATCTACGAGACATAGTATCCTAGATTGTTATGGGCTACTTTATCACTCTTTGGGTTAATTTCTTTCTGTACTTGTAGCACTGTCTGAGCACTCCAGCTTGTATTATATTATTCTTCGTAATGGCATTTTCAAGAGAAGTTGAGTCATTATTGATGAATCGTCCATGAAAATAGTAATATTTTGGCTGTTCTATGCACAAAATATTTACTGATGTCCTAGCAAATAAATTCTTCACATAATTGTAATTGGTTGATAAAGCTTTCTAGTTCTGAAACCTTTCTTTCTTTCACAAAAACAAGTGACATAAGGTTTCTAGTTCTGAAACCATTCTTACTTTCACTTGGGATTTCTCTCTCCCAATTTACTTGTTCTTCCAACTGTTGGAATGTGCATGGGTTCTTAACTTGTTTTCTTGCTACCTTTCTCAGAGCTTACAAAGGGATGTTGATAATTCTTTGTGATCTATTCTTTGGTTGGAATTGTTGTATTCCTAAATCTTGAGCCTCCACAAATATTATCTTTGAGGCTTTCACATTATTTAAATCACCATAATATCCTAAATGAACATGTTGTAGTCTAGAGTTCACTACAATGGGGCTCTTCATGCCTTAACCATGATTCTCAAGACATGGGCCATCAAAACCCATCCTTTGCAAAAAAAAATCAAGCCTATCTCTTTGGTATGAAATTCAAAACTACCAAAAGACTCATTAATTGATTGAAATTGAGCAAGGGGTGAAGTTGAAGTGCTTACCCTAAATTTCCCTCAATCATGGTATGCACTTCTTGAGTCAAAACAAGGCTCCTTTCTTTCTTAATATTTTCCACCTCCATTTAAAGACTCATCAATATGGATTTCCTACAAGCCAACTATTAGACTATATTTTCCACAACCTATACATTTTTCTCCTTAAGAAGCTTCACATGGATTTACAAAGTTCTATGCAACTCTTCATTCTTCTCGTCCAACTACTAGAAAGTCTTTTCTAGTTGTTCATTATCCTCATAGATTTGTTTATTCATCTCCTATAGTTCCTAAAGTATCACTCTTTTATGATATTTTCCCATGGATGCCTTACTGCAAGTCCATAGATTCATAATTATATTTCTATGATACCAATTGATCTAAATATTTTGGATGAGTTGAAATCTCCCAATGGCACTAATATCAAATTTCAGTTAAAACCTATTCTTGAATATTATCAACCATATATTATTTCCTTATTAAGCAATAATAAAACTGAAGACACATGAAATCATACAACAATATACCAATATTTTTAAGGAGAACCCTTTTGCACAAAAAACTCCAATATGATATTCAATCTAATATATTGCAACTAATGCATATTGTCTTTTATTAGAATTACGAATCATGCAATATAGGTGTTAATATTACTCCTCTCCCCAATTCTTAAAGGGTTCTAGCTCAATGGAAGAGCGCCTGCCTTACAAGCAAGAGGTTGGTGGTTCGATTCCTCCGTGCCCTAATGATATTGCAATGTATTTCTAAACAAATATTTGTTGTGATAATTTATATTAGTTTCTAAACGGGAAGCAAAATGTGGCGATAGTGTGGGAGTAAAAATGAACGATAAATTGGGCACTAAAGTGATAGTAAAACATGGTGCGAATGTTGACATCAATAGAGATGCAAAACTAGGTGTTCAAAAGAGGCCCAACACTTGATGCTAATGAGGAAGCCAAACATGGCGTTGATATGGTAGCAAAATAAGATGTTACTTTGGATGCAAAACATGGCACTACATAGGAAGCAAAATATGGCGCAACAATAGAAGAAAAATTTGGCTCCATCTGGGTAGCAAAACACGATGCAAAAAAGGAAGCAAAAATTGGTGCAAAATTAGAAGCAAAATATGGTGCATATTGGAAGTAAAACATGGTGCAAAATGGGATGCTAAAGTGGTAGCACATATGGATGAAAAATTGGATTCTACTTTGGATGCAAATATGGCGCAAATGTAGATGCAAACATAAATGCTAACACGACGCTTTTAAGGATGCAAATAGGGTGTTTATGGGGACAGCATTTAGGAAGTAAAAGAGGACGATCTCTAGGAAGAAAAATAGGATGTTATTTAGGAAGCAAACCTTGACATCGTTTAGGAAACAAAATTGGACAATATTCTGGAAGCAAAAAAATGGGCATTATTTTAGACATCAGAAAGGATGCTATCGAGGAAGCAAAAAAATACATTATTTTAGACTCTTTACATTTTGTCCATGACGTGTCCCATTTAGCGTCTACTTTGATCACTCAATGAAAAAAAATTACACTAAAAAAGGACGCTAAATGGGACGCTAATTCCAGGATTTGTTGTATTGAATGAAAAAAATGAATTGTTTCATTTACTGTAAAGTTGTATTCCTTTGTTCAAAAATATTAGAAAGAAGAATTCCTAGGTCACAACTGTTTTGACATGTTAGAAGGTTACGAAGGTATGTATTGTAACAAAGATTATAAATGTGGGCGTAATCTAATAGAAAGTGCCTTTCATCATCAATGCTCATAGTCGCACAAAGATTGCAAATCCTTTCAACCCATTATGTTTTGGAATTCATCAACTCCGTGATTCACTATGAAGCTCATGATCTTGGCTATATTAATTTTTTTCTTTGAACTAGTTAAGATATATAGATATGTTTGATCTTCTATATTAGGGTTAATGACCTCCTTATAGTGCCTTAATTTTATTTTAACCTCTAATTCTTTCTTGTCCCACAATTTCTCTTTATTTACTTAGTTGTAATAATATTTTTAATATTATTGATATTCTGCCTACTGATATTTTTTTCAATCCCCAAATGGTTTATCCAAACCATGGCATATTTATGCCAACCTCTCTTGAGTAGTAGGTGGTCCTAACTCGATTCTAAAGCAATTTTAGGAAGTTTCTGGTCTCCCCATTATTTATCCTATACCTACACATTACTTACCTAGTCATAGTGATGTTCTAGATTGGGGAAGGGCCACTTCTATTAGGAGAATAGGACAGGGCATATTGATTTAAATTTTGAGGTTGTACAAGTTTTAAAATAGTTCTAGATTTTCTCAATCTTTCTCCAAGATTCCCCAAACTTCACAACTATACAAGATTCTCTAGAGCTATTCTATATTGAAAGTTTTATTTTTATTTATAATTAAAAACAAAACATAAATACAAATATATATCTCACATATATAACTTTCAATATCCATTATAAATTATTTGATCAATATAGAACTTTTAATTGCTAGACATACATTATACATTTATATATTATACATTGTCTAATATTAAATATTATTAGATAACCGATATACATTTTACAAAAATATTACAATACATTAAATTTAGAAATGTGGCAGTGAGAGATCCCTTTAAAAATAAAGTGTTTTATGTGGCATGCACTACAAGGAGGGTTGAAAACATGGGATAATTTGGTAAAAAAGGGATGGTTGGGCCCAAGTATATGCATTCTTTGCAAAAACAGTCCGGAAGCAACTAATCACATACTTGTGGATTGTGGGTATGCTAGAACCATTTGGAATTCGATCATAAATTTCATCTCAGTTTAGATATGCAATGGGGTACTGGAAATTTTGACCTACGTACCCTCAATTGGTACAGGAAGTGCAATGGATTACCTTACTTTCCAGTGGCGATCTCTTGGGCTATTTGGCTCACCAGAAATGAAGCTATATTTGAAAATATGGCTTCCAACTCATTAAGAACTATCAATAGGATTCTGCTTGTGATTAAAGAACATTGCTCAGATATTGTTAAGATGAAGTCAAAAAATGTTAGTTCTTTCAGTCTTAAACATTTCAGACCTGTAGCTTTTTTTTTATGGGGCTGCACCTCACGGTTTATGTTCTGTGGGAGGGGTTATTTATTTAAACAATGATCATTATTTCACTCTGACGATGAATTGTGGAAGGGGCACAAATAAGAAGCCTAAGTTACTAGCTCTTTGGTGTGTTCTAAAAGTTACAAATAATTTTTGTCTTCATGAGCTTGCAATCTGTGGGGACTCAAGAGTGACTATAAAATGGGCTCGTGGTGAGTATAAATAAAATGTTATAATTCTCTACCAGTGGTGTCGTAGGATAAAGGAGGAAATACAACTCTTCAGTGATATTTCCTTTGATCATGTATATCATCAACACAACATGATGGCAGATACCCTTTCTAAAGAAGCTTATGATGGTGAGGAGGGCGTTATCTTATGGGAGTAATTTCAGGATTTACAGGTTACAAAGCCGGGCTCTCTCAGAATTTTTGAATTTTAACTATATGACATATGTATTATGTATTGATGATGTTTTTTTGGAAGGTGGCTAGTTATTTCATACTTGTTTTGATGAGAAGAAGGATAGAAGCATATACTTGAATATAAGTCTCTTTACAAACTTAAACATTTTGTACTATTTGATACATCGATGAGTACCAATAATATGTTTTTTTCTAGTGAAAAAAATATATTAAAATACATTAGTTAAATAATGCTTTTAATTGCTACAATACATTATATATTCATATATTATTTATTATCCAACATTAAACATTATTAGATAACTATATACATTTTATAAGATTATTAGAATACATTATTTAAATAATGGTATCAAATTTCTAATTTTACATGTATTTAATATAATATTTTTAACAACTTACATAATACTTTCTTATTGCTTATGATATCTCCTTTTAATATATTTAATATAAATATTTTTAACATTTTACATAATATTTTTTATTTTTTTATCACATTTCTTTCTGGTTTATCCATTATACAATCCAAGATTATTAGAAAAATCATATACATTATATAATCCAAGTCTTTTAAACAACCTATATCATAATAGCCTTTAAAGACATCAATATATATTTACATATAACTATAAATAGTTTTTGTTTAAAGAGAAACTTATTCTCAATCTACATATACATTTGAAATTTTTTTTAAAGAGAAGCTTATTCTCAATCTACATATACATTTAAATTATTAGACAACCTTTTAAGACATGAATATAAACATATAATCATAAATAGTTCTATGTAAAGGAGACTTATTCTCAATCTACTAAATTATAATACTTACATAGAGATTAGGATCTACTTCCATGCAAGAATACAAAGATTACTCTTTTCTATGAAGCATATGAAATCCATTATAAATTAATTATAACGTTATGGAAAATTCCAAATTTTCGTTATTGTGGTTATAAAAAATATAATTAAACATTAAAAATATGAATATATGAATATATTTAAATTTGAATATTTTAAATAAAAAGTTTGAATACAATTTTGATATATATATATATGATTTGGTTAGTATGGTGGTTTTTATTGAAATGGGGTGCTTTTTATTTTATAAAAATTGAATTTAACTTTGTTTTAATAAAGATTTTGATGATATCAATAGATTCAACACCATCAAAAACCCCTAAAACACCTAAAATTTTAAAATTAATTTTAAAAAATCACACAAAAACTCTTTCCAAAACATCAATTTTTAAAATTTGAAATCATAAAACTTTTAATTTTTTAAATAATAATAATTTTTAATATTATTATATTAAAAAATTACATATATTATAAAAAAATCAAGATAAACTGATTGATAAAATGAATCACAAATCTCACATAAATAAGGCTAAATACTCATACATATCAAATCTCACATAAATAAGGCTAAATACTCATACATAAATTTAATCAATAGAATAGAAAGTTCTTAATGACTGCATTATCTTTTTTTTCACCATGAAAAGATGTATACTTGATATTCATTGAAAAATAAAAAATCAAAGTATATATAGGGTTTACATCAACTGAAAACAGTTCCATAACTTAACTTAAACTTTGACCCATTACAGGGCATTACAGGACAACAGAAGTGTGCCTATAGCACCCTTAAAAAACATTATATAAACAGCTTAAAAGAACACCCATAAATCAAACCAAAAAACCCCAGCTAATAGCAGAAACACGCAGGCCCGCAAGCAAAAACGGAACCACGACAAGCTGGACACGACTGGCGGGAGCAGGCGCCATAGCTGCTTAACCACGCAGACCTCCAAACGCCGCCGCCGACCAACCACCAGCAAAGCAAAACCCTTCGCAGGCCTCGTGAAAACCGCCGCCGACCAGCCACAATCCACGCAAGCCTACCGCCCGCAACCGCCACTGTAAACGTCGTCACCAGAACGAGAGCACCGCATGCACGAGCCTCCGGATACCACGCCAATGCAGAGGAAGACCGTCGCCACCAGAATCAGGAGCGGCCCAGACGCGAGCCCGCCGACGCAAGGGAGGGTAGGAAAATGCGACTAGGGTAGAAACTCTAGCCGCCAAAGCAAGTGTACAAATCGACTCTCAAATCCTCTGTTCACTCTGCACTCTCCTCTCCAACTTGAGACCAATGCGTTTGAATCTTGGGCCCTAAAAAAGGAATCAAACCCTCTGTTCACTCCACATTATCATACTCATACACATTAACTAATGGCATTCAAATTATCAACTACAATATCATACGCATACGCAGTCAAATTATCAACTTTCAATATATTCAGTATTAGTATTTTAAACCATTTTCTTAATACTTTCTGTTGAATAGTTAAACTTGTACATTCTACAATCCATGATTATTAAACAACCAAGATGATACTAGCCTTTAAAGGCATCGATATAACCATATAACCATAAATTTTGTCTTTAACAAAGGCGCCCTATTACAATTCCACTAAATCATATACTTTCATACAATATATTAAATAGTTGTCATACACTCTAGGATGTACTTCCATAAAAGAACAAAATGATGCTTGTTGTTTATGGATGAACATGAAATCAACTATGAAGTCCTTAATCACAAGGATGATATTATGGTATGGACAGTCATCCAACCTTTAACTTGGTCCCGAGCCTTTGCATGAAGTTGAGGGACCCTTTAGATGTAATCGTGCATTCACAAAACACGCGAGTATTGAGTAAAACAAAAACATGCGAGCGTTTCGTAGAACTAGGCATGGGCAGGCTCCAATCCTGCCACGTCAATTAACATGTAGGATAGGATTCCATAACGCGCGCGCGTTATGGATCACTAAAACATGCGCGCGTTATTGTAATCATCAAAACCTTATTCAATAGCTTATTTAATAGTTTCTATGGGGTAGGAAGTTAAATAGGGATTTGGTGTTAGGGGCTTAGGGATTAGAGATGGTGGGTGGTTAGTGGTAGGGAAAGGGGGATTAGGAGAGAGTGATAGGGGGGAGAGAGAGAGAGAGGTGTAGAAGCAAGGAAGAGAGAG